>BSQZ01000041.1:4232500-4272500 GCA_033239005.1 Lamellibrachia satsuma | reverse complement strand
TAGGTTGGATATGAGAAAGTACTCATTCTCACAGAGGGTGATAAATGAATGGATTAAATCATTGGGTAAATATTAGCAGTATAAATATGTATAAACATATAATTTACATATATCTGAAAAGGGCTGGCTATTGTATACATGGACAGTTGTTGTACTCTCGATAAGCTAGTGGCATGGCCCACTTGGTGTCTAGAGCTTGCGGATTTTGCATGACTTGTTAAGGTCTTTTTAAATCACGTTGTTGCCGCTGTGAGGTGGGCGGTCTAGCTACGACGAACAACATGTGTTGGTAGTCGCCGAGATGTTGGGCCCGGGCGCTGAATGGATCGTGTGACGGGGCTTCTATGTTATCGCAGGACGAGAAACCAAACACGTAACCAGTTACACGAGACGTATTCAGTATTACCGCGGATCAGCTGGCAACCGTGAAGACGTTTACGTTATTGACTCATGTCTAGTTTCGTTTCGGTTGGACTGGTAATCGAACACTCGTGGAATAGCACTGTCGACATCTTTGTGTGGCTCGTATATGAATAGCGAGCTGGCGGCTTCACATTGGGAACTTGCTAATAGTAATTATATGTGTCTGGACTCAAAGAAGCCATCTAGATTAGGAAGACCACCTCTAGAGTTAAATAGAGACATACCAGAACCAGTGGTGTATGAGAGACAGAGACCACGATGTCCACCTCAAAAACATCCGGCGGTGAGTCGTGGCGGTCGCCACCCCGTCTTGAAGAGCAGCCGCAACTGGAATTTCGTACTCTCACTCGGGAGAACGCAGTGGTGTATATATAAGTGAACGAACAGTTTTCTCGTAGTGTGGCTGAATGCTTTCAAGAGAAGTCGAACTAGTGTAGGAATGAACACGTATGCCAGGGCTGGCGTCTAACGGACGTTGAGCTGCCTCAAGGCCTCGATACTGCTCGCTCTGTATATAAGAGTTATACTGTATATAAAGAGGATATGTAACTGTGACAATTCTCTTTTTTGTTGTCGCAGTAAACACATATGTGACAAAGTGAGAGACGGCCACACGTGAGCATCATGGAGGACATTTTGTTGATATAAAAACCTATAACTTGGTATTGAACTACAATTGTTCTTGCGAGCCTCAGTTGGCGGCCTGTTTTTATAGGTAGACAATTTCTGACTCGTTCACACGCAGTGTGCATCTGAAGTTGTATTTGTTTTATTTTTAAACTGCTGCAACAAATTGTCTAATGTCCCACACTTGTCGTTTTTATTCATACGTTTATATAATAGGTAAAGTTGAATCATGCCCCGTCTGCAATAGAGTGGAAGTATTCGTAACATTGTGCATTGATTTTATATATATTCCAATTGTAAGAGTGTAAAATATATTAGATAAAACCACCCTTGTATTCATGTTCTATACATTCAACCTGGTCTTTCGTTTGACGAGACCAGACAGGAACTGACATTAGTGGTTTCTGCAGTCGGTTCGCTGAAGCCTACGTTCTTTTGATCACCCCCTCCTCCGTTACGTTTTTGTAAAACGTTGCTAATATGACTGCGTCTTGTTAGTCATGGTTCCACGATCTTACCGAGATCAGAAACACACGCCGTCTTGTCCAGTAACGTGTGTCATTTGTGGTAATCAATGCGGTTTTGCAGCGAAGGAAGTGAAGTTCATTACGTTACATTTATTTGGGATAAGAAAACATTTATTTGGGATACGACGAAGGCCTACACCTACATCTACACCTACACCTACATCTACACCTACATCTACACCTACATGCCTCAGCTTATAGTCTACACCACTAAACATTTGTCAAATAAATGAGGTGGTGACTTCAAATACTCGGAGAGTCACGTGACGCCAATACTATTTAAACATAAGTTTAATAATATTTTGGTAAAAATCAAGAGTTGTTACTTTAGTCTTTGTAATGCTTAACACTGGGTGGGTGATCTTCTATTATCAGGCGGGGAGTGGGTGATCTTCTATTATCAGGCGAGGAGTGGGTGTTCTTCTATTATCAGGCGAGGAGTGGGTGTTCTTCTATTATCAGGCGAGGAGTGGGTGTTCTTCTATTATCAGGCGAGGAGTGGGTGTTCTATTATCAGGCGAGGAGTGGGTGTTCTTCTATTATCAGGCGAGGAGTGGGTGATCTTCTATTATCAGGCGAGGAGTGGGTGTTCTTCTATTATCAGGCGAGGAGTGGGTGTTCTTCTATTATCAGGCGAGGAGTGGGTGTTCTTCTATTATCAGGCGAGGAGTGGGTGTTCTATTATCAGGCGAGGAGTGGGTGTTCTTCTATTATCAGGCGAGGAGTGGGTGTTCTTCTATTATCAGGCGAGGAGTGGGTGTTCTTCTATTATCAGGCGAGGAGTGGGTGTTCTTCTATTATCAGGCGAGGAGTGGGTGTTCTTCTATTATCAGGCGAGGAGCACGGTGATGTATTCTTTAACAAATCCTGCTTGTCATGTCCCTGCAGAGTTCTGAACCAGACCAGACACGACATGTGTGCTGTAAACACCACATTGAGGACTGTGTATCCCCCGTGATTAATGTCGGTCACGTCTCATTAATTGGGGAAATAAAAGAACCACTGAGGACGACATGCACCCTGGCAGTGACCACCCTGGCAGTGACCACCCTGGCAGTGACCACAAGATCATATCATCAGATTATGGTGACCACTACATATACTCCGACTAGTCAGTTCATAGAACGTGCTCACTGATGAAACCAACTTGAGTTAGCTAGAAATATATATTCATATTTTGTCAAATTTGAACGTTATCAATCATGTTATCTATGCCTTAACGAGAAAAGTAACACTACACTTCTGCTGCAAGACATGTTCGCAAAGTCAACGAGAGCGTGAAATAGCTGTACTATCGCTGAACGGCGATGTGTTTGTCATTTAGAGAGTCTTTATGAAGAACAGTGACTTACTCCTTGTTCGGCATCGGCGACAACACAAGTTTACGCCGTGTCTTGTGTCAAAGCCGTAAACGGTACAATTACTGTTTCCGAGAGCCATCGGTGAATCAGTGATGTGAGGACGATACGACTCCGCCGACAGATCGCCGACAGTTGTCAGCGAACAACGGCCCATTGAAGGTAATACAAGACACTCACTGCAGACCTGTCTCGGGTAACCGCAGTCCATTCAGCGGCATTATCACGTTCGTCCTAAAATGAGACATTCGTGACAATGCTACTAAATATACAGTGTGACAGTTGAAAAGGGGCAAAGTGACGGAACTGCCAAAATCATACATCTACGCAACTAACGAGAGACCACCAAAACAGGCCGTGATTGAAGGAAATATGAACACTTCCGCGCCATAATGGCACACTGTGCGGCCTTTTTATGCCCAATCGTATGTTAAACACGTCCCTTTGGCGTTTCCTAGCGCGCTAAATGGCCAAATGTTCACATCGGCAAAAGCTATTATAAAACGCCGCCAGCGATGCTGGCTTTCTGTGCGCCACCTGGTGTCGTACGAAAGATACATTATCTCGGCGCTGGCAGCTGCTATTCTCTGAGTCCAAGTGATCGCTGGGTGTACAAGGAACAGAATGTCGATTTGAATATGATCACCAAAATCGCCATATATTATATTGAATTGTCCAGTCTTTTTCTCGCTGGCTGCCGGACTAACAGTTAGTTGTTTATATTGGGTTTGATCGACCACGTGAACGAAGGCTGTTCGGTTAGGCCAACCGTTACCCGTTATCAAGGAACATCTACTAAGTAACGACAGTTTCATCCACCCAGTTTCATCCACCCAGCACTACTCTCATCAACCCAACGTTATGCGTGACCGAAGTTCCAAGGAACATCCACTTCGTACATGAAGCCAACGTTACAGATGGCCGAGGGATATCTGCTTCGCGATGACAGTTCCAACCGTCCAACGTTACACGTGGCCGAGGGATATCTACTTCGTAACGACAGTTCCAACCGTCCAACGTTACAGATGGCCGAGGGATATCTGCTTCGCGATGACAGTTCCAACCGTCCAACGTTACACGTGGCCGAGGGATATCTACTTCGTAACGACAGTTCCAACCGTCCAACGTTACACGTGGCCGAGGGATATCTACTTCGTAACGACAGTTCCAACCGTCCAACGTTACACGTGGCCGAGGGATATCTACTTCGTAACGACAGTTCCAACCGTCCAACGCTCATACGACGCACGGTGACGAATTTAGAGCAGCATTCAATGTATACTATTCGCTAGCTTAGACACTATAGAACACTGTTGAAACACTAACATAGCATACATGTAATAGCTTGTGAATATTTTTTACATCGGTGCTATTTTTAGAACAGATTCATATTAGGGAATGTTTCGAAATCATTCATTACGAACGTCAGACCCAATATGTAGGTGCCACAGTTATATTTTAAACTTTGTTGCTGTTCTATATTCTAAACAGCTTTGGGATAATTTTATTATTTTATTGCCGAATTAACCAAAAACGTAATCCAACGAAGTAGTTACTTCGTGGGTTTACGTTGTTTTTTTGGTTAATTCTGTAACAGGTAAAGGATGCCTCTTGCTAGCAGGAATGGTGATGTAGTAATCGAGTCGTTTGCTCTATGATTACCGTCTTTGGCGGTAACGAAGATGGCCACCTCTGAGGCTATATCGACGATCATCTTATAGGGTATGATATAACTATGATCACATTTTTAAATATTGATGATCACTATGGAGGTTTGAATTATGTTCGCCTAAGACGTTACTGACGATGATCACCTTTGATGATAAAAATGATGATCAGAAGTATGTATTTGTCCAAATCTAACATAACGCGGCGGTTGGTAGACGGTTTATTAGTAATCGTCTGTGGCGTACTGCGACGCACATGTGGCATTTCAAAAGCACCGGGAAGCTTCTTTAATTCGGAGGCCAATGTCACGCCCTTCTGCGAAACCACGAACGAGTGCTCGCTCCATCACTACCGCTGTCGTTGGCGTTGCGTGAAATGGCGGTTTGCCTCTGAACTACGCGCGCTGCTGCGGAGCGCATTGAGAGAAGATTTTTCTTCAAAGAACATCGACGTTTTTATTTTCCCACCGTATCATAAAATCCGGTGTGTCGATTACGGTCATTTTATTTTCTGATCCACCTTAGAAGCCGGCTCTATGTGTAACCCAGAACTCGGTGTTAACAGTAAACGTATTGTTAAATCGCAAGTTCAAAATGTTGATTGTTTATATATGTTTGCGCTTCGATACATTTAAGTCGACTGTTATATCGTGCGATCTACCATACACGCAAAATAGCAACGCCATATGTCATATACTTAGATATCCTATAGTAAATTTGTATAGGAAACCATGTTATTTGTATCTACGGTATCACCAACACACGTGCTTTCGCAGACCGACTCCTTTTACCAGATGTTTAGAAATATGTACATCGTCTGAAAAACTTAATTTTGCCGGCTGGCGACGAACAACCAAATTTTGGTCACGTGGGGTATCATCGCAACGAATGCAGTAACTCATCCTCCTACGCTCTCTACAATTGAGGCGAATAAACGCGTTTCCAGACGTTTTTAATGTCACAGTTGCGGCGTTCTGGTTTTGCAGGGACAAGATAATATCGAAAAATTAACACCTAAAAATACTCCCGATTAATTAATTCGCAACAAGTACAATTACGTAACCAGAACAACTATCGACCACCTTATAATATAGTTTCTTTACTTCTTATGTTTGTTAATTCTTATTATGAAAAACATGTCCCTGTGACCAAATCATCAGCCTATGTGATTTAGCCTGTGACGTTCTGACTGGTCACATAAGTGGACATCTGCGTGAGACGGCTGATCCAGGTCAATTGGATCCAGTTAAAGCGTTCGACACATTTTGTCAACGGCTGTCAATCTGCATTAGGTGATGCGGTATTTGAACTCACATACAGGCACCTGTCGCGCCAGAATAGGTGTTTTACCATCCAGGTGGGAGTCTATCTGGACGCACCGAAGCAGGCTCGAGTTATTGCAGGGCATTAGACAAACGGTATCAAGTTGCGGCCTGCACCTTCACAATAATATCGTCTACGCATTCCACACACGTCTTCTCACAAAATGACCATCTGAAGCAACAGGCTCCTCGTGGCATGTTGACAAGGAAGCCATTGGCTAATCCAGCTTCAACAGTGTGTGAATGAATACTTCAACATATACAATCTATCACTTCATTTAAACTACTACTTCTTACCCATGAGTTCCATTGGACACAACGTTTGAAGAACATGTAGCAATATATCTATAATCATTTTTATATTTAAGAATTGGCATAATCGTCCACACTTCCCCACTTACTGCCCCACTCACTGCTCCACTCACTGCCCCACTCACTGCCCCACTTACTGCCCCACTCACTGCTCCACTCACTGCCCCACTCACTGCCCCACTCAATGCCCCACTCACTGCCCCACTCACTGCCCCACTCACTGCTCCACTCACTGCCCCACTCACTGCCCCACTCACTGCCCCACTCACTGCCCCACTCACTGCTCCACTCACTGCCCCACTCACTGCCCCACTTACTGCCCCACTCACTGCTCCACTCACTGCCCCACTCACTGCCCCACTCACTGCCCCACTTACTGCCCCACTCACTGCCCCACTCACTGCCCCACTCACTGCCCCACTCACTGCCCCACTCACTGCTCCACTCACTGCCCCACTCACTGCCCCACTCACTGCCCCACTCACTGCCCCACTCACTGCCCCACTCACTGCTCCACTCACTGCCCCACTCACTGCTCCACTCACTGCCCCACTCACTGCCCCACTCACTGCCCCACTCACTGCCCCACTCACTGCTCCACTCACTTCCCCACTCACTTCCCCACTCACTGCTCCACTCACTGCCCCACTCACTTCCCCACTCACTGCCCCACTCACTTCCCCACTCACTGCCCCACTCACTGCCCTACTCACTTCCCCACTCACTGCCCCACTCACTTCCCCACTCACTGCGCCACTCACTGCCCCACTCACTTCCCCACTCACTGCCCCACTCACTTCCCCACTCACTGCCCCACTCACTGCCCCACTCACTTCCCCACTCACTTCCCCACTCACTTCCCCACTCACTGCCCCACTCACTGCCCCACTCACTTCCCCACTCACTGCCCCACTCACTGCCCCACTCACTTCCCCACTCACTGCCCCACTCACTTCCCCACTCACTGCCCCACTCACTTCCCCACTCACTGCCCCACTCACTGCCCCACTCACTGCCCCACTCACTGCCCCACTCACTGCCCCACTCACTGCTCCACTCACTTCCCCACTCACTGCCCCACTCACTGCCCACTCACTGCCCCACTCACTGCCCCACTCACTGCCCCACTCACTTCCCCACTCACTGTCCCACTCACTGCCCCACTCACTGCCCCACTCACTGCCCCACTCACTTCCCCACTCACTGTCCCACTCACTTCCCCACTCACTTCCCCACTCACTTCCCCACTCACTGTCCCACTCACTTCCCCATTCACTTCCCCACTCATTGTCCCACTCACTGCCCCACTCACTGCCCCACTCACTGCCCCACTCACTTCCCCACTCACTGTCCCACTCACTTCCCCACTCACTGCTCCACTCACTGCCCCACTCACTTCCCCACTCACTGCCCCACTCACTGCCCCACTCACTGTCCCACTCACTTCCCCACTCACTGTCCCACTCACTGCCCCACTCACTGCCCCACTCACTGCCCCACTCACTGTCCCACTCACTTCCCCACTCACTTCCCCACTCACTGCCCCACCCACTGCCCCACTCACTTCCCCACTCACTGTCCCACTCACTTCCCCACTCACTGCCCCACTCACTTCCCCACTCACTGCCCCACTCACTTCCCCACTCACTGTCCCACTCACTGCCCCACTCACTGCTCCACTCACTTCCCCACTCACTGCCCCACTCACTGCCCCACTCACTGCCCCACTCACTGCCCCACTCACTTCCCCACTCACTGTCCCACTCACTGCTCCACTCACTGCCCCACTCACTTCCCCACTCACTGCCCCACTCACTGCCCCACTCACTTCCCCACTCACTGTCCCACTCACTTCCCCACTCACTGCTCCATTCACTGCCCCACTCACTGCCCCACTCACTGCCCCACTCACTTCCCCACTCACTTCCCCACTCACTGCCCCACTCACTGCCCCACTCACTGCCCCACTCACTGCCCCACTCACTGCCCCACTCACTGCCCCACTCACTGCCCCACTCACTGCCCCACTCACTTCCCCACTCACTTCCCCACTCACTGCCCCACTCACTGCCCCACTCACTGCCCCACTCACTGCCCCACTCACTGCCCCACTCACTGCCCCACTCACTGCCCCACTCACTGCCCCACTCACTGCCCCACTCACTGCCCCACTCACTGCCCCACTCACTGCCCCACTCACTTCCCCACTCACTGCCCCACTCACTGCCCCACTCACTTCCCCACTCACTGCCCCACTCACTTCCCCACTCACTGCCCCACTCACTGCCCCACTCACTTCCCCACTCACTGCCCCACTCACTGCCCCACTCACTTCCCCACTCACTGCCCCACTCACTTCCCCACTCACTGCCCCACTCACTGCCCCACTCACTTCCCCACTCACTGCCCCACTCACTTCCCCACTCACTGCCCCACTCACTGCCCCACTCACTTCCCCACTCACTGCCCCACTCACTTCCCCACTCACTGCCCCACTCACTTCCCCACTCACTGCCCCACTCACTGCCCCACTCACTGCCCCACTCACTTCCCCACTCACTGCCCCACTCACTTCCCCACTCACTGCCCCACTCACTGCCCCACTCACTGCCCCACTCACTGCCCCACTCACTGCCCCACTCACTGCCCCACTCACTGCCCCACTCACTGCCCCACTCACTGCCCCACTCACTTCCCCACTCACTGCCCCACTCACTGCCCCACTCACTGCCCCACTCACTGCCCCACTCACTGCCCCACTCACTTCCCCACTCACTGTCCCACTCACTGCCCCACTCACTGCCCCACTCACTGCCCCACTCACTTCCCCACTCACTGTCCCACTCACTTCCCCACTCACTTCCCCACTCACTGTCCCACTCACTGCCCCCTCACTTCCCATTCACTTCCCCACTCATTGTCCCACTCACTGCCCCACTCACTGCCCCACTCACTGCCCCACTCACTTCCCCACTCACTGTCCCACTCACTTCCCCACCTCACTGCTCCACTCACTGCCCCACTCACTTCCCCACTCACTGCCCCACTCACTGCCCCACTCACTTCCCCACTCACTGTCCCACTCACTTCCCCACTCACTGTCCCACTCACTGCCCCACTCACTGCCCCACTCACTGCCCCACTCACTGTCCCACTCACTGCCCCACTCACTTCCCCACTCACTGCCCCACTCACTGCCCCACTCACTGCTCCACTCACTGTCCCACTCACTTCCCCACTCACTGCCCCACTCACTGCCCCACTCACTGCCCCACTCACTTCCCCACTCACTGTCCCACTCACTGCCCCACTCACTGCCCCACTCACTGCCCCACTCACTGCCCCACTCACTGCCCCACTCACTGCCCCACTCACTGCCCCACTCACTGCCCCACTCACTGCCCCACTCACTGCCCCACTCACTGCCCCACTCACTGCCCCACTCACTTCCCCACTCACTGCCCCACTCACTGCCCCACTCACTGCCCACTCACTCACTCCCCACTCACTGCCCCACTCACTGCCCCACTCACTGCCCCACTCACTGCCCCACTCACTGCCCCACTCACTGCCCCACTCACTGCCCCACTCACTGCCCCACTCACTGCCCCACTCACTGCCCACTCACTGCCCCACTCACTGCCCCACTCACTGCCCACTCACTGCCCCACTCACTGCCCCACTCACTGCCCCACTCACTGCCCCACTCACTGCCCCACTCACTGCCCCACTCACTCACTGCCCCACTCACTGCCCCACTCACTGCCCCTCCCCACTCACTGCCCCACTCACTGCCCCACTCACTGCCCCACTCACTGCCCCACTCACTGCCCCACTCACTGCCCCACTCACTGCCCCACTCACTGCCCCACTCACTCACTGCCCCACTCACTGCCCCACCACTCACTGCCCCACTCACTGCCCCACTCACTGCCCCACTCACTGCCCCACTCACTGCCCCACTCACTGCCCCACTCACTGCCCACTCACTGCCCCACTCACTGCCCCACTCACTGCCCCACTCACTGCCCCACTCACTGCCCCACTCACTGCCCCACTCACTGCCCCACTCACTGCCCCACTCACTGCCCCACTCACTGCCCCACTCACTGCCCCACTCACTGCCCCACTCACTGCCCCACTCACTGCCCCACTCACTGCCCCACTCACTGCCCCACTCACTGCCCCACTGCCCCACTCACTGCCCCACTCACTGCCCCACTCACTGCCCCCTCCCCCACTCACTGCCCCACTCACGTCCCCACTCACTGCCCCACTCACTTCCCCACTCACTGCCCCACTCACTGCCCCACTCACTGCCCCACTCACTGCCCACTCACTGCCCCACTCACTGCCCCACTCACTGCCCCACTCACTGCCCCACTCACTGCCCACTCACTGCCCCACTCACTGCCCCACTCACTGCCCACTCACTGCCCCACTCACTTCCCCACTCACTGCCCCACTCACTGCCCCACTCACTGTCCCGCTCACTGCCCCACTCACTGCCCCACTCACTGCCCCACTCACTTCCCCACTCACTGCCCCACCCACTGCCCCACCCACTGCCCTACTCACTGCCCCACTCACTGCCCCACTCACTGCCCCACTCACTGCCCCACTCACTGCCCCACTCACTGCCCCACTCACTGCCCCACTCACTGCCCCACTCACTGCCCCACTCACTGCCCCACTCACTGCCCCACTCACTGCCCCACTCACTGCCCCACTCACTGCCCCACTCACTGCCCCACTCACTGCCCACTCACTGCCCCACTCACTGCCCCACTCACTGCCCCACTCACTGCCCCACTCACTGCCCCACTCACTTCTCCACTCACTGCCCACTCACTGCCCCACTCACTGCCCCACTCACTGCCCCACTCACTGCCCCACTCACTGCCCCACTCACTGTTCCACTCACTGCCCCACTCACTGCCCCACACACTGCTCCACTCACTTCCCCACTCACTGCCCCACTCACTGCCCCACTCACTGCCCCACTCACTGCCCCACTCACTGCCCACTCACTGCCCCACTCACTGCCCCACTCACTTCCCCACTCACTGCCCCACTCACTGCCCCACTCACTGCCCCACTCACTTCCCCACTCACTGCCCCACTCACTGCCCCACTCACTGCCCACTCACTGCCCCACTCACTGCCCCACTCACTGTTCCACTCACTACTCAACTCACTGCCCCACTCACTGCCCCACCCACTGCCCCACCCACTGCCCCACTCACTGCCCCACTCACTACTCAACTCACTGCCCCACTCACTGCCCCACTCACTGCCCCACTCACTGCCCCACTTGCGGGTGATAAAAGCTCCACTTTCCGCCGTGTTATTTTAAAAGACATCATGTTTAGTTATTCACACTTGTATTGCATTTCTGATTATTATAAACTTCTGGTCTAGCATGCGAATAGGCGTGTACTGCCATGTCGCCCAGTGTAGGGTCTGTACTATTATATATTATGCTCGCGACACAATATGAATATGGAACATGTTCTTTTGGAGTGTATGTTATCAGGCAATGTTATTTGATCGTCGTAGTTTGACAAGTGTCGTACCTTTCTATAGACCGTTTCTCTGTAAGTGTATGGAATGTGTAGCTGTAAGATATATCGTCTTCGAATACGAGGGAAGATCGGCGATTCCTGTTTGATCGAGATAGAGATACCTTGGCCAGGATTAGTGACCTGTCAAATGTATTTGTCTGTCTGCTGTTTGGTGTCTTGATAAGTGCATTAATCACCGACGGCTTATCCACTACATCTCTGTTGACCCAGAGCCGAATGTTATTGCCCATGGGGGGAATAATTAAGTTGTTCCGCTTGAAGACATCGACGTTACAACAATATTCTATTTCAGAGCCACTCGTTTTCAATGTTTTTATCAAAGACATATTTGGTCGCTGCCCTTATGGTGTCACCCTTTCAAATATGTTCACCAGATGGCCTTGACCTTTACATAGCCCAACTGAAAATATGTTTGGTATCTGATAAGAGTGAGGGTATGAGATCGTTGCTGATTCATTATTATAACATTTGATTATATAACACTGCGTACGTTTGTCTGTTTGCAGGAGCCCCCAGAGGGCGCCAAGTTCCAGTGTTCAGTGCCCGAGTGTCTGGATCCGTGATACTAAGACGTCCGCTCCTGGGCGGTTAGCAACGCGGTGTTTGCTCGGATCTTGCAGCGCACCGGAAATACGTCTGCTAGTTCGTCCTCGCGTTTCCAGTGGACTACGTATTCGGGAATGCCGGAAGTCGTCCCTACGTGCGCATGCGCGAAGGACGCCCAACTTGCGAGACGGAGGTCATTGCTATATGTCCAAAGAATGAGGTCGTAACCACTTTTTGAGTTATGTGGGCAACTGGAACAACCAGAAACCGGTCGTGGTTGTCGTAAAGATGCCGCGTTCCTCTGTTCCTGAGATCGAACCTGGTTCATCACGGCAATGGATGAAATCCAGCTGGTACCGCAAGATGCCGTAAATGGGACCTTCTATAAGGAAGGATAGACCCACATCAGCGGTATTTATTATTTCGTTTTTAGGTTTTATACCTTGTTGGCGTATTGTACACTTCTAGCAGACTGGCCACTCTGCAGAGGGGACCGTACGCGGAAAACGAGAAACCTCGAAAGCAATGGATGCTTATATTCGTGAATTGGTGTATGAAATTACTAATGCAGAACAACAGCATTGCTCACAATGAATATATTGAAGAGGACGATGAACAACAAACATTAGTTAATGTTAGTCAGTATACCCAATGCTACGCAGCTTTCAATCCTTTAAAGGGTAGAGTTTATTTATTTTACCCTCTACTAAATGTGGGAAAACACGTGTTTAGCATCATTTTATAGTTGGTCTATTACGATCAATTATTTTATTATAACCATGTTGCAGTAGCGATCTACCAAACATTGCAAAAATAATTTTTAAATACATGCACGATTACTAACTATAATACAGAGCGATTTCGTTCTTCGCAATTTCCTACGAAAGGTGTGTGTTTTTTATATCAAAACTAAAAGCTTAAATTGTAGAAAGCTTCGTCACATGGAAGTTTGAATTTTGATAAAGTTACCCGATTAAGAAAATAATATTTTTTATGTGTTTTTCCCATCTGAGGGAAGTTAAATACCTTTGAGTTTGTCTATCGGTGACAGTGGCGTAGGCGCAGCTGAAAAGGAAACGAACGAATGTTGTAAATATTAAATAGTGTACATATTGGTGTTTCGCCAGACGCGGAGCTGTAGTGATGTGACTCCGCGGGTATATTATGTATCTGCTCTAATTTACAACATTGTCACAAAACTATATTTTTTATTAAAATAATAGTTCCCTTGTAGGCCCTAAAATAGTTCCCTTGTAGACCCTAAAATACGGTCACGAAATACAGTTGTTAGTTGACACCATATTCATGCATTTGCATAAGATGTACTTTACATTGAAATTAAATTTATATAATTAATAAAAGCCTTTGCCATACCATCACGATAATGTGTAGTGTATTAACATCATTGTTGACTGAAAGCGAAAAAATAATAAGCTTGCTTAACAACTCTAGGTCGTGTCGAGTGTGTGTGTGTGTGTTTGTGTGTGTGTGTGTGTGTGTGTGTGAGTGTGTGTGTGTGTGTGAGTGAGTGAGTGAATGAGTGTGCTTATAATTATATAACACAATAACTATATATATATATATATATATATATATATATATATATATATATATATATATATATATATATATATATATATATATATATATATATATATATATATATATATATACATATATATATATGTATATATATATATATATATATATATATATATATATATATATATATATATATATATATATATATATATATATATATATATATATATATATATATATATATAGTTGCACATTTCCATTTCCCAAACAGTACGTAAAACAAAACCTGACCTATCTACAAATGTTTATTGTCTCATAATGATAACTAATGGTACGTTTTTAAAGTTGTTTTCAGAAATACCATTAGTTTTATTTCAGTTATTTTACAAACATATTTTTACTGATACTGGAAAGGAATATTGGCGCACGCACGCACGCACGCACGCACGCACGCACGCACGCACGCACGCACGCACGCACGCACACGAGCTCTTTACGCTCTTTATATATTGATTATCTAGTAATATGTATATATATATATATATATATATATATATATATATATATATATATATATATATATATATATATATATATATATATATATATATATATATATATATATATATATATATATATATATATATATATATATATATATATATATATATATATATATATATATATATATATATATATATATATATATATATATATATATATATATATATATATATATATATATATATATATATATATATATATATATATATATATATATATATATATATATATATATATATATATATATATATATATATATATATATATATATATATATATATATATATATATATATATATATATATATATATGTATATATATATATGTATATATATATATATGTATATATATATATATATATATATATATATATATATATATATATATATATATATATAAATATATATATATATATACAACCAACAATTCAAAGATAAAGAACACCACCCATTCGCCGTCACATCGACGCAACACTCAACAACAACAACAATAACAACAACAACAACAACAGCAATGGAACAATGGTCCCCTGGCGTGAGAACGTGTCCGGTTAAATAATGCAAATAGAAAGAACATCGCCAGGGAAGAAAGACGTGTAGAGTTTGCCTGTATCCGACAGTTTAATGGATTCGCCGAGGAACTAAGACAGTGTTCGTCAGCCACGAAGTACAGTCTGGTGTGGAGTTACTGCGTGTGCATGGCAACGAGGCAAAGATTGCATACAATGCAGAGGCAGGATGTATACAATTACGTATGAGGGTGACTCAGACGTGGGGTGTGAGGAGATGTAAACACAATGGGAGGAATGCAACTGGCGACACGTCAAGAACATTATTGCCCAAGTAGCATGTCTTGATGGGTGTCCAGATCTCTCACTCCGAGCGAGAACAAGGACCACAAAATGTCTTACGACAACGCAGACGCAATTGCTTCGAACAAGCTACGCCAGGCGTACATCGGAGTATCCTAGCGACCAAACACTGAGAGGAAGGCTTCAGCTGATGCTGACAACTTTCCCTGACAGTCTCATGTGATGTAACAACTATCTAAAAGTCTTTAGACCCAAAGCTGTGATGCGTACATATTCCCCAGTGACACAAAACACATTTTATTAAATATCACCGCTGAACGGCAATTGTTCAACAGTTCAGTGTATCTTAGTAAGAGAGTACGTTTGCTGCAAACCTTAAATACAAGCGTTCAACGGTTAGGTGTATCGTAACACGAGTTAGGTGTACCGTAACACTAGTGCGTTGTTTAACACTTAGCGGCAAGTGCCCGACGCTTATGTGTATCCTTGTTCGAGTGTCAGCAACAGTGTCGTCCTGTAACGAGCTCACACCTCCATGCAGCAGGATCTACTCACACCTCCATGCAGCAGGATCTACTCACACCTCCATGCAGCAGGATCTACTCACACCTCCATGCAGCAGGATCTACTCACACCTCCATACAGAGTAGATCCTGCTGCAACACTAGCTTCGCTGGGAAAGTCGTGTAGCTTACATGTCAGGTGACGGCATCACCAAAGTCGTGTAGCTTACGTGTCAGATGACGGCATCACCAAAATCGTGTAGCTTACGTGTCAGATGACGGCATCACCAAAGTCGTGTAGCTTACGTGTCAGATGACGGCATCACCAAAGTCGTGTAGCTTACGTGTCAGGTGACGGCATCACCAAAGTCGTGTAGCTTACGTGTCAGATGACGGCATCACCAAAGTCGTGTAGCTTACGTGTCAGATGACGGCATCACCAAAGTCGTGTAGCTTACGTGTCAGATGACGGCATCACCAAAGTCGTGTAGCTTACGTGTCAGATGACGGCATCACCAAAGTCGTGTAGCTTACGTGTCAGATGACGGCATCACCAAAGTCGTGTAGCTTACATGTCAGATGACGGCATCACCAAAGTCGTGTAGCTTACATGTCAGATGACGGCATCACCAAAGTCGTGTAGCTTACGTGTCAGATGACGGCATCACCAAAGTCGTGTAGCTTACATGTCAGATGACGGCATCACCGAAGTCGTGTAGCTTACATGTCAGATGACGGCATCACCGAAGTCGTGTAGCTTACGTGTCAGATGACGGCATCACCAAAGTCGTGTAGCTTACATGTCAGATGATGGCATCACAAAAGTCGTATATTATAAGTTGTATCATCGCCCACTCATGTCACGCCAATGCGTCTGTTGGCACGGGGAAGAATGTTGTTAATGAACAAACGACTCGGTCGTTTTTGGTTACATTTTCAATCCTTTGAGTTTGAGCAAGTGCATCAAACTAGAAATAAACTGCCGAGAATAAGAGTTCACATGCTGATTCTTCAGTGGCCAACATGTTGGTGACTACTTTTTCAGTTGGCAACTCAAATGTAGTCGTTATGTGTACGTTGTCCACCAACAGTTGGCAACACTTTCTGTTGACATCTGACATCGGAACAATCGGTCCGGCGACTTGTCTGCAGACAAACTGTTGCCGATTGAAAGTCAGTAGGTCTGTGTGTTTGGCGAGCTCAAGACTGCGTTGTTGCAAACGTTAACGGTCGAAAGCGATATTTATGTCGGTAACCGTTGTTGATGGAGAGATGCAGTGCCGGACAGATACTGAAACACAACTTATGACAACTTTTGTTTTTCAGTCGGTCGGTCATTAACTGGTGTAATCTACTTTCAGAGAAGAAAAGCTAACGTGGCGTTTTGCACAAATCCTCCCTTGCCTTCGAAATCAGACGATTTAGATCCGGCGAGCAAAAGATTAACGCACACCATCAACCGAACCTCCTCTGTACGTGTGTGTTCTTGCACGTCCATCAATCATCTCTTACATTAGACAGTTATATCAACGTATAACATCTGTCGTCACACATTGCTTTCCCAACGTATGCACCCATTAATATAATACTATAATGCTAAAATATCGGAGTCAAAATATTTCTTATACACGGACAACTACACATTGCCTAATGTCAGTCAAACCAGACATTCAGACACACGCACGCGCACTGGAACGCGCAAGCGCACGCACCCACGCACGCGCACACGCACACACACACACACACACACACACACACACACACACACACACACACACACAAACACACACACACACGACAGTGGTGTTTAACACAACCTTTAGAATGTTTTTTACTTTAAAAACATGACAAACTACAGCTCGTGTATATCTGCTAAATTTCTGCTATAAAAATCTGCTATAAAAATCCTGTTGTTTAGAATATATATACATACATGCATGCATGCAGGGGGCAGTCGTGGCTCAGTGGTTAAGGTGTTGGACTCTATATTCAAGGGTTGTGAGTTCAAGACCTACACTGGTCACGGATCGTTTTCGAAGCTTAGGCAATTTCGTTTACCCTACTTTTTCTAAGTCTACTCAGCTGTAAATGAGTACAAACACTGTTTGGAAGGTATCAGGAGAGTTTCTTCGCACTATAGAAACCAGGTTTAAGCACTGGCCATATAAGCCTTCATGGCTTCCTAAGGCGTAATGCCTGAGGGATCACTTTACCTTTTTATAATACATACATGCATGCATGTATGCATACATACATACATACATACATACATACATACATACATACATACATACATACACTGTAACGCACGTAAGCAATACTAAAAAAGTGTTAAAACATATTATTAAAAAGCGACATCCTCAAATGTTTTTTATGTATCAACAAAGCGTTAATCCAAACAAAACTACCAGCAATAAGGCGTACCCATGGTACTTCATTACGTGCAATTTGTTACCGCGTTATTCAGTACACATAACAATTAGGACAGACATTACGTAAGGCCTTTTCGTCTGCAGGTGAAACATGGGCTTGGAAGCTTATCACGATTAACCGCAGAGGACGCCTGCGGGGCTCAACCACGTGAGGCGAACCGGCCTGTATTGACGGAGCAGTGAGGCGAGGGCGTGGAGTGTTCGGTGGTCTGTCAGTGTCTGCAGGTTCAGGCCAGCAACCTCGTGGGAAGGCCGCCGGTTCGCGTCTAGCAGGTTGTGTTCCACAGTCTGGTCGAGTGATCGAGTGGCGTGTGCTACTGCTCGCTGGTCGACTGTGTGGCTTCCAGGCATGCTGTGGATTCCAGACGTCGGTACAGTCAGGCATACCTGCCCGAAGGACATTGGAAATGTTTGCATTAAAATGCGTTGAAAATAAAAGACAATGTTAAGTTTAAAAAACGCTTTATTTTCACATGCCAAAATTCCATCAAATTATAACAGCCAGCCTCCATGTTATGTTAAGATTAAATCTTCATATCAGCCTGTCCTACTCCACGTGATGCCAAATAATGACATCTTGCAATCTGCCCTAATTCACCTTTGTAAATGCCCTTGTCTCTGCGTTTTTGTATTTTTTCCTTAACCCAAACTATAGTATGTTTCTTGAAACTATTTGGAATACAAAATAGGTCAGTCATTCGACGCTTAAATTCACTCGTCTGAAAATAACTGTAAAACTGCGGAATTTAAAATCAACGTCATCCCTCATAATAGTTTTATTGAATGACAAATCTGTATTGTTTTCTCTTTCATTATATAAATCAATCTACCGTATTTTATTTTGATAATGTCGTATAGCCAAGCGAGTGTTTGGCTTGAACTGCATGTGGCTTTGTGTAACTTCCGAGCGATACACTTAATTTAACCAGTATCTAAATATGATTGGACATGACGCTCCATTGTTTTTGTCAGCTAATCATGGTAAACATACCTACTGTTCGGTGCCAAAGAGTGTATCAAACATAATGGGAAGATGTTACCATTCAAGATATATATCTCGTGACTGCGAAGTAGTACTGGGTAGCAACTATTGCCCGGGATGAGGGTCTGTTGTGCAAGTAATAAAGGAAAATCGGATCAAATCTGTTGGTGATTCGTTGACAGAATATTAATGTGTGCGTGCGTGAGTACGTGCGTGCGTGCGTACGTGCGTGCGTGCGCGTGGATTCATTTGTTCTAGACAGTGAACGTGCTAACACAGCTTTGGTACAACCGTCTTATGTTATCTTATCTCAAGTGGTTTACTATAAAATAACCTTATCTTGGAGTGATCCAAAGTAAGGGTTTAAAGGTAGAGACTGCCAGGTTTGTGGGTAACCGTCTCGCCAGTTGATATATTTCCCCGTGCGGGGTATTTTACTACCCTTGACACAGACTCCAGTTAGAATCACCTGCGGGTTTTGTTGTATGGTACGAAGGCGATATGATCGTTCTGATGTCCAGTTCATCAACTGAATATTGTTTCCCTTTCTTATTAACATTTGGGTGGACCGCTATAAAAAATTTTTTTCCTCCTGATCAAATACGATCATCCTGAAAATTGCCTCCAGTTTGTTTGGTCAGCAGTTCGCTGCTTGTCTGCACTAACCAACAGTATTTCGGGTATGGAATTAACATTACATTTTAAGTATTTTTACTTTACACAAAGCTTTTCATTTATAAGCGTTGCGTAAAATTGTACTACACGATTATTTGTTTGAATAAATATATGTTTTATTGATTGACTGACATTTGTCAGCGACAAAAAGAGGATGATGTGTTCATGCTCGGGGCGAGCCTGAGGAAGAACCAGGGAATGCTCGAGCCTTGTTCCTCCCACGCTGCCTGGAACATATGCGCGGAAATGCACTTCCCCTGACTGGGCACGTGGCAGGTTGCAGGGCTGGCCACGTCGCATCAGTGACGGCTCCCAGTCGACATGTATGACTGGGCACGTGGCAGGTTGCAGGGCTGGCCACGTCGCATCAGTGACGGCTCCCAGTCGACAGATATGACTGGGCACGTGGCAGGTTGCAGGGCTGGCCACGTCGCATCAGTGACGGCTCCCAGTCGACAGATATGACTGGGCACGTGGCAGGTTGCAGGGCTGGCCACGTCGCATCAGTGACGGCTCCCAGTCGACAGATATGACTGGGCACGTGGCAGGTTGCATGGCTAGCCACGTCGCATCAGTGACGGCTCCCAGTCGACATATATGACTAGGCACGTGGCAGGTTGCAGGGCTGGCCACGTCGCATCAGTGACGGCTCCCAGTCGACAGATATGCCTACTGCAGAAGTAATGCCTCGCGACGTTGGGTACATCGGGCTCCGGTTCATATATAATCACCTCGGACCAGAGCAATTTAATTATGTCGTGGGGCTGATCGTCTTACACGGCTGATTCTCTTAAGCGGAGTAGGTAATGATTCCCCCCACAGCGGGAATATGGAATGATTCCCCCCACAGCGGGAATAGGGAATGATTCCCCCACAGCGGGAATAGGGAATGATTCCGTCCCAGCCAACATATTTGATCCTAGTAGGCGGCTGATCCTGTTTTCCGTGAATCTGTTAAGAGGCGTCCATTGTAACACTATAGAGAGAGAGAGAGAGATTGTGTGTGTGTGTGTGTGTGTGTGTGTGTGCGTGCGTGCGTGCGTGCGTGCGTGCGTGCATGCGTACGTTAATTCGTTAACGACTGAAGACCGTCTACTTTCCCTGTGTGTCCTTGCAAGTTCTCGCATCGAGTTGACCAGCTGCAAACTATCCCTTATCCCAGGAGGTCGGTGGTTGCAACTTGTAGGGAAAGGTTCCATGGCGAAATGTCCAGAATTCAGTACATTGCACGCAGTACTTGACCTTACCTCATTCAAACGGACAAAGCAGAGAGAATCAGTTTAATTGCATGTAGTATACACCGACCAGAAGCGCAAATTGTTCCAGCTTGCACTGCAACGCTCGTCAATGTTACACGAAACACCCGCGTCGTTTCGATTATTTTTCAGGTGACTATCAAAAGTGTGTGTGTGTGTGCGTGTGCGTGTGCGTGTGCGTGTGCGTGTGAGTGTGCGTGTGCGTTCGTGCGTGTATTTTGTTGAACAATTATGGCTTTTAACGAACTACAGTTAAATGATTTTGGACCACCGACAGTGAACTGATCTTATCCGAGTGTGTTTATACCATGCCAAATATATTCTAATTTCGGGTAATAGCTGCCACCCAGCGTTTCCTCGCAGTCCGTGCGAACACGGGACATATCCTGAAAGGTAACAACTTTCCCGTTATATTTTATACACTCTCTGGCACCGAACACTAGGCATGATTACCTACGTTAGTTCCATATGTACAAAAAATGGATGTTGTTCTACCAGAACTGTACTAGACACGCCTACCGCAGCTATCTTTGAGACCTCAGTGACGCGGTACTTTGTGTCAATCATCGACATTTTCTTAACACCTTAACCTTGATTTCAGTCTTCCTCTTCTCCTTCCACCACCTCTACTGTTTCATTCTCTGCGTGTATCCTGCCCATCGCAGTCTCCTCCCCACTGCCTTCATCCTTCAGGAATGACCTTCACCTTCACTCGGCGAGCCAGTCGTCTGGAAGCGGGTGTATCTGAGAGACCCGCAATAGACAGGGTCACTTTTGTCACTTACCGAGAATACCATGGTTGACAACATTCTTTATGTATATGTATATATATATATATATATATATATATATATATATATATATATTTCTGTGTATGTATGTATGTATATATGTATGTATGTATGAATGTATGTATGTATGTATGTATGTATGTATGTATGTATGTATGTATGTATGTATGTATGTATGTATGTATGTATAAACATTACAATTCCACTCAATAATTTACTGATGATCACATACATTCTAACTTTACAAAATAAGACCAAACAGCTTCTTGAGCTCTTAAAAGATGTCAGACATGGGGAAAAGTGTCACCTCACAGGGCTCTCTCTCCCTCTGCCCCTGCCTTTCCCTCTCCGTCTCCCACCCCCCCCCTCCCTCGGAATATTGAGTAAAAGCAAGCTGGGTAGCCGTTGAGGTTTGCTGGCGAGTGGTCGAGTGCCTCGGTGCATCGGGCGTCCTAGCGGCAACTGATTGGAGTTAATCTAGACGGGGCTTGGTCTACCAAGGGGAACCAACGCTCGAGTGGTTTCGTTTTGTGTGACATCACTTAATCTCGTTTAATCTCTTCTACAACGAGTCCGCTGTCCGCACGTCGTTGGCGCAACGAATTAGCTGTTCTGCTTTCGCCGGGGTTCGTCTGACATTGAAGATAACTCAGCTGATGTATAATCAGGGTGTAGGTCATGCACCTGCGTATCCACCCTGGGCTGTGTGGTGCGTACACACCTGTAAGACTGATAACAGGAATCCGTAAGACCGCAAACGAACCCGTATTATCATGTGCGTCCCCTGGTTTGCCGAGTTTGCTTAAGGAGGCTCGCTGTGCAAACTTGGATATATTGGTAATGATTGGATCTCGCGAGACTTTGGCGCCGTTGGTTGCGCACAGCACAGATACTTACGAGAGTCACTCTTCGGACATGTTTTGAACAGGTGCTGTGCGTTTCCATAGACTAGACTCTATGGTTGTTGTCATGTAATTAGACTAGACTCTGTGGTTGTTTTCATGTCATTAGACTAGACTCTGTGGTTCTTGTCATGCCATTAGACTGGACTCTATAGTTCTTGTCATGTCATTAGATTGGACTCTTTGGTTGTTGTCATGCCATTAGACTAGACTATATGATTCTTGTCATGTCATTAGACTAGAGTCTATGGTTCTTGTCATGTCATTAGATTAGTCTCTACGGTTCTTGTCATAAGATTATACTCTATGGTTGTTGTCATGTCATTAGATTAGACTCTTTGGTTGTTGTCATGCCATTAGACTAGACTCTATGCTTCTTGTCATGTCATAAGATTATACTCTATGGTTGTTGTCATGTCATTAGATTAGACTCTTTGGTTGTTGTCATGCCATTAGACTAGATTCTATGTTTCTTGTCATGTCATAAGATTATACTCTATGGTTCTTGTCATGTCATTAGATTAGACTCTTTGGTTGTTTTCATGCCATTAGACTAGACTCTTTGGTTGTTGTCATGCCAATAGACTAAACTGTATGGTTCTTGTCATGTCATTAGATTAGACTATATGGTTGTTATCATGTCATTAGACTAGACTCAATGGTTCTTGTCATGCCATTATGCTAGACTCTATGGTTGTGGTCATGTCATTAGATTAGACTATTTGGTTGTTGTCGTGCCATTAGACTAGACTCCATGGTTGTGGTCATGCCATTTGACAGAGGGGGACCATATCCATAATACTAAAAAATACTTGATCAAAACGCACAAAAACGTAAGGAATGTCTTTTATATTTCAGCATTCACTTGATTTAGTAAGTAAATAAATAAATAAACATGAATGCATCTCTACAGAGCTCCATTTGACATGCAAATACTATGAATGAATGAATATTCATATGTTGCTAACCCACCATTACATATTCAACTCTAATGGCAATATGCCCATAAGTGTCGCAGTCCTGGAATCTGGACGTTTCCCTGCTACATATCAGTTTAAGTGTGTGTAATGGGCGCAGTCTCACTACTACACCGGCGCCTCGATTCAATCGCACAAAAAATACTGATGTGTCCACAGTTGCAAAGCTGTGCAAGCTTTGCTTTTCGAAATTTGTCTACATTCCCGGTAATCCCATCTCTTAAACGGGCATCGTATCGCCGTCAGCGATAAGCCTGCGGTCGGTCTGCGCCGGTCGCGCCGTCAGCTGTGTGCTACGCGTCTGTGGCCGAGGAATGACTGCGCCATTCTCTAATCTCAATATCAACGCTCATATCAAATCTAGACGGACAGGTCTTAACGCCTGGTGTCTGGAAGCCAACGACGCCAACTTATGGCCATTGCCTGCGGCCAGTATAAAGAGCGTGGCTATCTGGTTTATAAGTCTTAGTCACCGGTGACTTCACTCTAATACCCACTCACCGCTGGATTTGTGTTAGGAAAAATGTAATGTATTGTTAAAACAGCATCCCCCCACACATTCATTGATTTGAAAACAATAGACATGAGAAGATTAAGAGATGATCAAATTAAAGTTGTTTAAGATGTTTTAAAAAAATCGACAAATATATGTAATCAGGGTGGGTTACGCATAGATGACAAATAGTTGGACTGTCGACAAGCCAATGGCTTCCTTGTCCACTTGTCTCCTTGTCCCCTTGTCCACTTGTCCATTTGTCCCCTTGTCCCCTTGTCCACTTGTCCACTTGTCCTCTTGTCCACTTGTCCCCTTGTGTCCACTTGTCCCCTTGTCCACTTGTCAACTTGTCCTCTTGTCCACTTGTCCCCTTGTCCCCTTGTCCACTTGTCCACTTGTCCACTTGCCATTTGGGTTTTTGTTTTGGATCGCAATCTTGTTCATCTTGTCTAAAATGTTATTAACAATTATTCCCGGTACGGCAACAGTTTATCCTCGTTTTCGTCAGACTGTGACGATATGTGTGTGTGGGGGGGGGTGTGCGTGCGTGCGTGCGTGTTTGTGTTTGTGTGTGGGTGTGTGTGTGTTTTTATATATATATATATATATATATATATATATATATATATATATATATATATATATATATATATATTGTATTATGCCGTTTAACACAAATACAACGGTAGTTATAAGCTGGGAGCGGCAACCTTTCATGGTGTTTCACTGTTTGCGTGGACATTGGGTGTGTCGGGTATTGCAGCTCTTTTCTCGAACAAAATACAATGAAATCACACGAACATTGAATATAAAGTAAGTCAATCAATGTTTCTTGCACTCACAAAGGATTCTAAATCGCACAAAACGGAGTACAAGGACAAAACGGAGTACAAGGACATTGCATAATGGTCGCCATTTGGAAAACGACTCCAGTCTCCAGAAAACAAATCCAGTTTTCAATCGACGTCCGCGAAGGTAGTCAACGTCTGAAGGCGGATTCCTCCGTGCAGTCCTCTTCTTCGGCGTCGTCTTCTTTAGCACCCTGCTCTTGTGTGCTGCTTCATCTGTAGAGATCGGCGAACGTATAAATTCGTGCATTTTGAATCTGAACGACACAATTAGGAGGTTGCTTACGCCAACCGCACTCTTCATGTCGTTCAATACTTCCACAGTGAAGCCGAGCATGGCCGCGGTATCGTGATAGCGCACACGATTGTACGCTTCAAACAAGCACGGTGCGTCTTTCACTTTGTCTCGTGTCTTCGTTTACTGTTGCGCAGATACTCGTGGACACGATGTATCGTGTTGCAAAGAACGCATCAATTCCTGCACATGACTTCATCAAAATAACGTCCGTTTCATCCAGATCGGCAGCGTCCGAACAAACGGGTCGATCCCTGTTATGTTAATTGAGCGTGTGCAATTTGCGCTATAAAAGAACACAACAAAACGTGAGTGAGTAGCTTGCGACCCCGGGGGATCACTCCAATAATCCGTGGGGACCCATGTTAGTTCACAGGTAGACAATTTGCGCTATAAAAGAACACAACAAAACGTGAGTGAGTAGCTTGCGACCCCGGGGGATCACTCCAATAATCCGTGGGGACCCATGTTAGTTCACAGGTAGACAATTTGCGCTATAAAAGAACACAACAAAACGTGAGTGAGTAGCTTGCAATTTCCCTGGAATTATACCCTTTGGTACAGATACAATACAGTAGAACACCTCCTTGGGGGAGATGACGTCACAACGTTCTGCAGAGGATGTTCTGATGTGGCACAGGGAACCATCTGCTGCAGAACGTTGTGCCCCACCGTATGGTGAGATTATCAACATAATATTACAAGTATAGAAATAAGTCCTCTTCGTCGCTATCTGCTTCATGCAGTGCCTGCGGTTCTTTTGCCACGAAACTGAATGTCACAAGCTAACATGACTGGTGTAGCACCAGGTGTGGATCTCGTTGAAAGTACCATTTTAGCAGAAATGGGTCAGATGAGGGTTTCAAAAAGCTGTTGATACAATACAGTCACTGAAACTGGGACAAAAACGCCGAAAAGAAAAGGCAGCATTTTCACACAGCGTAGTGGAGATGGAGACTGTGCTGTTTACATCAAAAATAGGCTTCGAAATGCATAGGGAGTAATTAAAAATCTCACAAAAATTTAAAGGTCAAATGGTATAAATACAAACAGCAAAATAAGACTTTTCAACAGCAATGTGATATTCGTGTTCTCTATTGCTCTCAAACATAGAAGACAACCAAATAGTGAAGAGAAACTGTAAAGTTCCACACCAGCTAGATGTTTGCGTAGACTAAGCATCAAATGGAACGAATTCATCACCAACGAGGAAGTCCATAAAAGAACAAATGCAGAGCCAATCAAGTCAACAATATTGAAAAGGTAGAAATATTTGGGGCATGACCTTAGAACGTCGCTAACAAGAACACCAAAGCAGGCGTGGTACTGGAAACCTTCTGGAAAAAGGAAAAGCGGACGCCCAAAAGAAACGTACAAACGAACCGTCGTAAGACCAAAAGAGACGCAAGACCTGGAAAGAAGGACTACGATATAAATGGACGGCATCGATTGCCTTGTGTCTTCAGACATATGGATAAACTGACTAAGCAAGCAGTGCAGAAGACATGCAGTTGGTCAGAGCAATGGCGATGCAACCGTGACATCCGAAATTAAGCCTATAGGTCTACACCTCCGTCACTGGTTGAAATTTGACGGAACTCGACGCCGGGTTTAGACAACGTTCTAAGCCGGTGTATGTAGGCACTAAGCGCCAATAATGTCCATTTTCTTTATGCCCTAAAATTAAGCCTTTGTCGTTATCTTACACCAGAGCTTTTTCCCATCAATGAGAATGTCACGAGGTTGAAATTGCAAGGCCCCGAACCTTTTTTAAAAAGGCACCCTTCGATACAATATCGTTGTACAGATTACAGAAAGTGGTGGCCTCGGTGCACACGTTCTCCGTGCACCAACAACCGTTGGTGCACACGTTCTCCGGGCACCAACAACTGTTGGTGCACACGTTCTCCGTGCACCAACAACAGTTGGTGAAACGAGTTTCTCGGCACTTTCCTGCACACGTACATCCTACAGATGGTCACTGCTTCAGCCGTCTCGCCCTCCTGTCATTCCAGTTCTGTCGGCTGTAAGACGGCAGGCTGTCAAGTGGGACTACAATTTACTAGTTAGTGCGAATTCCAGGGCTCTCCGTGTAGGTGTATTTTTTGGCATCCATAGCAGGTGGCCGCATCTGTGTCGGGTCATTCCACGGACAGCGGAACTGAATTGCACATGTTGGAAAGTACGTGAAATACAGTTGTCCGGACAGCTTAGTTTCGTTGGAAATTACGCTGTCCGACCAACGATGTTTGTCATGGCAGATATCTAGCTTATTCAGAACTTTCTTTTCTGTCTAACTGCTGCAGTCGTATTGTGATACACTCGTTGTCTTAGTGTTGCTTTTCAAGGGAATATTTGGTCACAAATCCACAGCTTCCAAAAGGATAAGTACCGGTATGTATCGGTATGTATGTATGTAGGATTACATTTACAGAGCTGACACTCCTTGTGGCAAACATACATTTGACTATGGAAGAAATTATGGAAATAAGAAAACATGCACTGATAATTTATTAACTGTACATTCATCGCAATGACGTCAGTGCTCACGACTGTCACACAAGTCTACAGTATGAGATCAAACTTCAAAGGTTGAATAAAGTACATTGAGAGATCACATTGACGGAGAAGATCTATGAATATAAGGGAAAAAACATGACTGTAATTGTAATAATTTTAAACATAACTATTATATAATTAATAAACTTATATTTCATTTTCTGGAAAAACGTCTGTGTTTGCTCTATGTTTATAATGCAAATCCAAATAATTAGTTCTTACTTTACTGCATTAGTGTTAAATCAAATTATTAGGATACAAATTCTCAGATTTGTGTAATAATAAATTAACAAAATTACGGTTTATCCCAAACAAAAAGCTCAGGTAGCAAGTGGACAAGGAAGGCCATAATTGTTCACCTACATGTGATCATCTTCATGAGATACCATGATAGGGGTTGGCAAATCATAAACATGATTTTTATATAATTATGATTAAATATGGTTTTAAATAAGGTTTTCATACCTTTTATCATGGATAGGTGTTTTTTTTGCACAACGTTTCCTATGAGCTTTTTAAAAAAAAAAATGTTCTCCCCCAACAAACATAAGACAAACACAATACAAAATACTTCTCATACAGTATAATCTGTGAACAAAACACATTTGATGAGTTTGCGTGTCCACTCAATAATCAGTGGACACAAACTTGCATAAAATACATATCCTCCAAATATATACAAATAGCAATCTGTAAACATATAAAGACAACACTTGTAGACATGGCATAAACATAAACGAAAGAGTGCATTTGTCAATTAATACAGAAACAAACATATATGTGAGAAGTTAGACACTTTTCACAACTTTGTTCAACTAAACTGACAATGTGACGTCTGTTCTGCTAATATAGAATGTAGGTTTTTAACATTGTCACAATTTAATAACAGACGCATCACTCTGTTTCCCATCCGCAAATCAATGGACAAACCACATGAAACCAAAACTTGCCTAAAGCCACATGAAACCAAAACTTGCCTAAAACCACATTACAGCTGTAGTAGGCCAGTAACTAGCTACAATAAACACTTTCAACGAGCTTTACAAGCTACTATGGCTTATCAAACAAAAACATCAATTACCCAATTAAGACAACGTCAAAAACCTGCCTAATATTATGTTGCAGTTTGATGTGTACGTGTTCAAATCCTAATAGATATGAAATATCGCATTAATAAGCAACATATTTTGTGCATTTATGATTTAAGAAACATTGAAGCGAGCCACTGTACTCACACAGATATAACCAAAATAAATGATAGCAATACATTGGTTGATGATTGGTTGATCTTTGTAAGGGTGGATCCACCGGGGGCGAAAACAAAATCACCCCTGGTTCATGAGGGTTTTTAAAGGTCCCTCAATTTTATTTTTCCCCTAGTCTCATTTCAAATTCATTTTGCGAAAACTCAAACCTAATTTTTAACCACTACAACATACTAGCTTATCTGTGCAATTTTTTATGTAGTTTTTACGAAATCATCAGACAAACTATTAAATTACTTAATGTTTCGACAAACATTAATTGAAGTGAAAATGGAAACATTGAAACCTTTGGTGAAATTCCGTAACTTAGTCATGTGATCAGCACCGACCTGCACAGTGTTTACCATTTTGGATATCCACTATTTTAAGCCTTACCAATTCTAACTACTAAAGTAAATTCTTTCGATGGTTTTAACAAAAATAGGCATTTTTTATTAGATCAACTGCGGATGTTACATAAACTATTCACACACTACATATTTGGACATAAACGGACCAGATTTGCAATTGACTAAATCAGTTGAGGACGGAGTTTTAAGTTAAGACTACACAGCAACTTGCCAGTAGGTCAATTAAAAAAAGCAGAACTCCAGTGATGAAATCTTACATATTTTAATATTTATACAAATATAACAGTTGTAGTGATGGAATGTTCACTGCATAAGACACGGAGGGATGAACAATTCAGAAAAGACCATTTTCTTCTCTCTGATTCAACAGTAGAAGTTCCATTTTTGTGGCTTCCCTTTTTCCCACGCTCTTATTGAAGCTACCCGACAAAGGGGTAAAACCATTTTATCCTAGATAGAACCTCATTTTATTATGCACCACGGAAGAATGTTCTGGCTCTCGGCAGGTTCAGTTAAAGAACATTTCAAATGAACATATTCAAACGTATTGCGACATTCATGGCACATATGAAGTGTAAATAATGTCAACAGTTGTCACGTATGTCAATCAGTGGCCCAGTCATTCTCAGGTGTATTTCTATTGTTGTACATCTGTTCAACCCATGTCATTTCCATGGCAACCAACCTGTGTCTCCATGGCAACCAGCAACTAGAAGACAAGCCTTTTGGCCAGTTTGCCTGCAAGCAGAGACAATGCAGAATCACAACCAATAGGATCCTGATTTATGGAGAAACAAAGCGACATAAAACATTTGCCCCCCTCCCCCCCAAAAAATAATATTGTGAGAATGGTCAAACTGAATTCTGCATAGCACACTTACTTGGCTAAAATGTGAAATTAAATCAAAGTGCAAGAATTAACTTCTTAATTAAAAAAATATCCTACTATTCATGCATGAACAAAATTCCTTAAAAATTATGTAAAAATATTTTAGCAGCTACTTTGCACTTTCAACATATTTCATCTATCAGGGGGTGAGGGGCAAAAATATTCCGATCTTACCTCAACATGTGTAGCAGGGGCTTCACATTTATATTTACTTTACAACTGAACCCAGATTGATAAAAAAACATGCAACAAACACAACACAGCCAATTAAACATTAACTCGACACAGCCCACATGTGCTGACATGCATGCATGCCACATGCACGCAGACACACTGGGAGACCTGTCAGCGAGTCCGTCCTCACACCTGGCCTGACGACAAACTGCTCTGCCCACAGTTCACACCTGGACTGGTGATCCATCTCAGGTGACAGGTGGAGAGATATGTTGACAGACACTGGGTGTATCGGCTAAGTAGTTCCGATACTGAATAACTTGCTAAATGTATTTTAAGAGCTGCAGCCGTGATTGTACATCCTATGTTGTGATAGTTATGGACAAAATAATGCAATTCACGATAGGTGAGGTGCAGTCATGATACTGCATTTGACAACACAAGTTAGCAGGCTGTTAGAATATCGAGAGCAAATTATTGTTTTAAGATGCTTCATATGAATCCAACAAGTTAAATTATAATAATTTACATTGTATGCAGGATTTCATTATTCAAGATTTAACAAGATTGCCATCCCAAACAACACTTTCCAAATGGCAAGTGGACAAGGAAGCCATTGGCTTATCAAGACAACAATTTAATTATCTATGTATAGTCTCCCTTTTCAGATATCTGTCAATTCTATTTTTAAACATATTCAAACTACTAGCATTAACACAATCATTTGGCAGTTTGTTCCATTCATTTACCACCCTCTGTGAGAAAGAGTACTTTCTCATGTCCAACCTACACTGTTCCTTAACTAATGCTGCTTTGTGTCCTCTGGTTCTACTGCCTTATTTAAGTTTGAAGAACATATTCCTATCAACATCCTCATAACCATTCACTATTTTAAAAATTTCTATTTGGTCTCCTCTTAGACTGGTATATGGATAAAGACCAGGGCCGACCTGTAGCAGACTGGCAGATGGCTAAAGACCAGGGCCGACCTGCAGCAAACTGGCATATGGCTAAAGACCAGGGCCGACCTGCAGCAGACTGGCAGGTGACTAAAGACCAGGGCCGACCTGCAGCAGACTGGCAGGTGACTAAAGACCAGGGCCGACCTGCAGCAAACTGGCAGGTGACTAAAAACCAGGGCCTACCTGCAGCAGACTGGCAGGTGGCTAAAGACCAGGGCCGACCTGCAGCAGACTGGCAGGTGACTAAAGACCAGGGCCGACCTGCAGCAGACTGGCATATGGCTAAAGACCAGGGCTTACCTGCAGCAGACTGGCAGGTGGCTAAAGACCAGGGCCGACCTGCAGCAGACTGGCATATGGCTAAAGACCAGGGCCGACATGGAGCAGACTGGCAGGTGGCTAAAGACCAGGGCCGACCTGCAGCAGACTGGCATATGGCTAAAAACCAGGGCCGACCTGCAGCAGACTGGCAGGAGGCTAAAGACCAGGGTCGACCTGGAGCAGCTGTGTCAGGTCACCAAAAACAAAACCCAGTGGAGCAAACTACATAGAATAATAACTGAAAGGAAGCGGTGTAAGCGGTGTAGACGGTGCACGCGGGCGTCAGAGCCAGCTGCTTGCTCAAGCTGGATGTCACGACTTCAAAAGACACTTTTAATAAATAAATAAAAAGATGTCAGGAAGACTGAGGAAGACAACTACTCCAACAGATGCACTTTGACCCATAAACACCTGGTGTAGAGAAGTGGAAACAGAGAGGACAGGACCAGGATGTAGATGGAAACAACTGAAAACGCCCAAAACCATGTCCAACGAAATGGAGTCATTAATGGCCTATACCCTGCCAGGATTAAAAAGGGTTAAGTAAGTAATGTTATACAACATGATTTTACAATAGAATGATCAGACTTTGCACCTTTAAGCAAATTCTGACGGCCACACTATATAAACCCAACATCCTTGCACCTGAAACCCACCCACAGATATCAGTCTCCCAAGCTCTCCCAATCTCAACATCCTTGCACCTGAAACCCACCCACAGATATCAGTCTCCCCAAACTCTCCTAATCTCAACATCCTTGCGCCTGAAACCCATTGACAGATATCAGTCTCCCAAGCTCTCCCAATCTCAACATCCTTGCACCTGAAACCCACACACAGATATCAGTCTCCCAAAGCTCTCCTAATCTCAACATCCTTGCACCTGAAACCCACCCACAGATATCAGTCTACCCAAGCTCTCCCAATCTCAACATCCTTGCACCTGAAACCCACGCACAGATATCAGTCTCCCCAAACTCTCCTAATCTCAACATCCTTGCACCTGAAACCCACACACAGATATCAGTCTCCCCAAGCTCTCCCAATCTCAACATCCTTGCACCTGAAACCCACCCACAGATATCAGTCTCCCCAAGCTCTCCTAATCTCAACATCCTTGCACCTGAAACCCACACACAGATATCAGTCTCCCCAAGCTCTCCCAATCTCAACATCCTTGCACCTGAAACCCACCCACAGATATCAGTCTCCCCAAACTCTCCCAATCTCAACATCCTTGCACCTGAAACCCACCCACAGATATCAGTCTCCCCAAGCTCTCCTAATCTCAACATCCTTGCACCTGAAACCCACACACAGATATCAGTCTCCCCAAGCTCTCCCAATCTCAACATCCTTGCACCTGAAACCCACCCACAGATATCAGTCTCCCCAAACTCTCCCAATCTCAACATCCTTGCACCTGAAACCCACACATAGATATTAGTCTCCCCAAGCTCTCCCTATCTCAACATCCTTGCACCTGAAACCCACCCACAGAAATCAGTCTCCCCAAGCTCTCCCAATCTCAACATCCTTGCACCTGAAACCCACCCACAGATATCAGTCTCCCCAAACTCTCCCTATCTCAATATCCTTGCACCTGAAACCCACCCACAGATATCAGTCTCCCCAAGCTCTCCCTATCTCAACATCCTTGCACCTGAAACCCACCCACAGATATCAGTCTCCCAAGCTCTCCCAATCTCAACATCCTTGCACCTGAAACCCACCCACAGATATCAGTCTCCCCAAACTCTCCCTATCTCAACATCCTTGCACCTGAAACCCACCCACAGATATCAGTCTCCCCAAACTCTCCCTATCTCAACATCCTTGCACCTGAAACCCACACACAGATATCAGTCTCCCCAAGCTCTCCCAATCTCAACATCCTTGCACCTGAAACCCACCCACAGATATCAGTCTCCCCAAACTCTCCCAATCTCAACATCCTTGCACCTGAAACCCACCCAAAAATATCAGTCTCCCAAGCTCTCCCAATCTCAACATCCTTGCACCTGAAACCCACCCACAGATATCAGTCTCCCCAAACTCTCCCAATCTCAACATCCTTGCACCTGAAACCCACCCACAGATATCAGTCTCCCCAAACTCTCCCAATCTCAACATACTTGCACCTGAAACCCATTGACAGATATCAGTCTCCCCAAACTCTCCCAATCTCAACATCCTTGCACCTGAAACCCACCCACAGATATCAGTCTCCCCAAACTCTCCCTATCTCAACATCCTTGCACCTGAAACCCACCCACAGATATCAGTCTCCCCAAACTCTCCCTATCTCAACATCCTTGCACCTGAAACCCACCCACAGATATCAGTCTCCCAAGCTCTCCCAATCTCAACATCCTTGCACCTGAAACCCACCCACAGATATCAGTCTACCCAAACTCTCCCAATCTCCTCACAGCTCCTCAGCTGTCTCTTCCAATAACCATCATTGTCACTGAACCTCCACACTCGAGGGTTCTACAGCAGGTCTTCATTAAAGCCACGTAAGCACATCTTGAGGTAGATCCACGACTAAACGAAGACACCCATTTGTATCTGCTGAGTGTAATCCTCACTTGCAGTGGCTGCAAGTTCCGATCAATTTCCGACAATTTAATGCATGATTTGATCGGATAAGTGAGAGAAATGTCTTGTCATAGCAACATGTCGGAACTTCGTGCAGGAAGGTGGTCCAGACAACTTCCTTGGATGTTGCAATGTGCACAGTGGTTTGTTTTAATGTTCAGTTCATACAGTAGATACTACATATTATATAATATTGTATAGGGCAGAACGGGTTCCGTATGAAAGGCCTTAAAAACTCTGAGATTTATTAATGAAATAATACTTGAAGTCTTCAGGGCTAAACCTACAGAAATTGTTTATTGAAATCTGCTCCAGATTTCAATGTTTTATTGGTCTCTGAAGCAGTGCATTTTAGCAAAGAAAATGGGAACATTACATTCTGTTCATTCAGTTGTTCAGATCTTGCCACACACACGGGCTTATTCACATTGTATAAACCCATTTGTACAAAACTGTTTGTACAAAAACCATTTGTTGTATAACCAATTGTATATACACACATATATAGATAAATAATTGTCTACACCATTTAAAATGATTTTTATTTTTCTGTGTACTTTTGTCATGTTTCCATTTTTAATATAAGGTGTTTATTTCTAATAACGTTCTCTAGAGTTGTTATTTTATGTAAATCACAATCAAATAATAGTGTCGTATTATCAATAATTATTTGTTTCTATGAAATGTTATACACAATGTTACAATGTCTGGCCCAACTATCTAACTGCACGTTTCTTGCCCATAAACATGGTGCAAACCCACTGTTCCGCCCTTATCAGCAACAAAAACAAATTACCCAGTTTGTATAATTTTGACGCAGCTTTAGTTCAACAGTCAATGATAATCACTATCCCTGCATCGAAATGCACCAAAACCAACCCTTGTGTATTTTTACACAAGCCTAATCTAGCCTGCTGGTGTTGCATGCTGGGTAGTTAGTGGGATAAACTGTTGTTGTCTATTGGGCAGTTAGTGGGATAAACTGTTGTTGTCTATTGGGCAGTTAGTGGGATAAACTGTTGTTGTGTATTGGGTAGTTAGTGGGATAAACTGTTGTTGTCTATTGGGCAGTTAGTGGGATAAACTGTTGTTGTCTATTGGGCAGTTAGTGGGATAAACTGTTGTTGTCTATTGGGCAGTTAGTGGGATAAACTGTTGTTGTCTATTGGGCAGTTAGTGGGATAAACTGTTGTTGTCTATTGGGCAGTTAGTGGGATAAACTGTTGTTGTCTATTGGGCAGTTAGTGGGATAAACTGTTGTTGTCTATTGGGTAGTTAGTGGGATAAACTGTTGTTGTCTATTGGGCAGTTAGTGGGATAAACTGTTGTTGTCTATTGGGCAGTTAGTGGGATAAACTGTTGTTGTCTATTGGGCAGTTAGTGGGATAAACTGTTGTTGTCTATTGGGTAGTTAGTGGGATAAACTGTTGTTGTCTATTGGGCAGTTAGTGGGATAAACTGTTGTTGTCTATTGGGCAGTTAGTGGGATAAACTGTTGTTGTCTATTGGGCAGTTAGTGGGATAAACTGTTGTTGTCTATTGGGCAGTTAGTGGGATAAACTGTTGTTGTCTATTGGGCAGTTAGTGGGATAAACTGTTGTTGTCTATTGGGCAGTTAGTGGGATAAACTGTTGTTGTCTATTGGGTAGTTAGTGGGATAAACTGTTGTTGTCTATTGGGCAGTTAGTGGGATAAACTGTTGTTGTCTATTGGGCAGTTAGTGGGATAAACTGTTGTTGTCTATTGGGTAGTTAGTGGGATAAACTGTTGTTGTCTATTGGGCAGTTAGTGGGATAAACTGTTGTTGTCTATTGGGTAGTTAGTGGGATAAACTGTTGTTGTCTATTGGGCAGTTAGTGGGATAAACTGTTGTTGTCTATTGGGCAGTTAGTGGGATAAACTGTTGTTGTCTATTGGGCAGTTAGTGGGATAAACTGTTGTTGTCTATTGGGCAGTTAGTGGGATAAACTGTTGTTGTCTATTGGGCAGTTAGTGGGATAAACTGTTGTTGTCTATTGGGCAGTTAGTGGGATAAACTGTTGTTGTCTATTGGGTAGTTAGTGGGATAAACTGTTGTTGTGTATTGGGTAGTTAGTGGGATAAACTGTTGTTGTCTATTGGGCAGTTAGTGGGATAAACTGTTGTTGTCTATTGGGCAGTTAGTGGGATAAACTGTTGTTGTCTATTGGGCAGTTAGTGGGATAAACTGTTGTTGTCTATTGGGTAGTTAGTGGGATAAACTGTTGTTGTCTATTGGGCAGTTAGTGGGATAAACTGTTGTTGTCTATTGGGTAGTTAGTGGGATAAACTGTTGTTGTCTATTGGGCAGTTAGTGGGATAAACTGTTGTTGTCTATTGGGCAGTTAGTGGGATAAACTGTTGTTGTCTATTGGGCAGTTAGTGGGATAAACTGTTGTTGTCTATTGGGCAGTTAGTGGGATAAACTGTTGTTGTCTATTGGGCAGTTAGTGGGATAAACTGTTGTTGTCTATTGGGTAGTTAGTGGGATAAACTGTTGTTGTCTATTGGGCAGTTAGTGGGATAAACTGTTGTTGTCTATTGGGCAGTTAGTGGGATAAACTGTTGTTGTCTATTGGGCAGTTAGTGGGATAAACTGTTGTTGTCTATTGGGCAGTTAGTGGGATAAACTGTTGTTGTCTATTGGGCAGTTAGTGGGATAAACTGTTGTTGTCTATTGGGCAGTTAGTGGGATAAACTGTTGTTGTCTATTGGGCAGTTAGTGGGATAAACTGTTGTTGTCTATTGGGCAGTTAGTGGGATAAACTGTTGTTGTCTATTGGGCAGTTAGTGGGATAAACTGTTGTTGTCTATTGGGTAGTTAGTGGGATAAACTGTTGTTGTCTATTGGGCAGTTAGTGGGATAAACTGTTGTTGTCTATTGGGCAGTTAGTGGGATAAACTGTTGTTGTCTATTGGGTAGTTAGTGGGATAAACTGTTGTTGTGTATTGGGCAGTTAGTGGGATAAACTGTTGTTGTCTATTGGGCAGTTAGTGGGATAAACTGTTGTTGTCTATTGGGCAGTTAGTGGGATAAACTGTTGTTGTCTATTGGGCAGTTAGTGGGATAAACTGTTGTTGTCTATTGGGCAGTTAGTGGGATAAACTGTTGTTGTCTATTGGGTAGTTAGTGGGATAAACTGTTGTTGTCTATTGGGCAGTTAGTGGGATAAACTGTTGTTGTCTATTGGGCAGTTAGTGGGATAAACTGTTGTTGTCTATTGGGCAGTTAGTGGGATAAACTGTTGTTGTCTATTGGGCAGTTAGTGGGATAAACTGTTGTTGTCTATTGGGCAGTTAGTGGGATAAACTGTTGTTGTCTATTGGGCAGTTAGTGGGATAAACTGTGCTGTAAACTCTAGAACAGTCAACAAACTATGAACTTTACCACAGGCGTTTTTCTTCTGCTTGTTCTGTAATTGGGTTAGCCAAGTCTAGGAATAACGCCACACGTAGACACACGTAGCTCTTGTTTATGCATAGGATGTTTCAAAGAGTGTTAATTATAAATGAAACTAAACAAATCATGTTGAAAGGTTCTGTGGCATCGCCCTCTTCCAGTTGCTTGTCTTAAAATTTACGAAATGTGATTGTATATGTTTTTTGACCAAACAGCACCACTGGGGTAGTTTGTTGCTCAGTTTTAGGGGAAATTTCTGTACTCAGAAAAATTCTTATGTATTTGCAAACAAATGCTGTATTAGGGACCATTAGGGACCATTCACAATTGTCAAATTTACCTGTTCCTACAAAGTATACTAACTATCAGGTACCCCTTCTGTTCCACGAATTAGCACTTTAAAATGCTGATAATTTTCCAGATTGATAATTTAAATTACAATATGGGACTTGAACCATCACACTTACTTTCTATGAATAGGTAAATATTGACAATTGTGAATGACCCCTTAGTTGTAGCTGTCTGAGAATTTAACAACATATAATTTCACAGGACACAGAACTAATAGTTCCCTCAGCACCCTGCTTAATACGGCTGTAAAATGAATAGATTTGTTTTGTAAAACATAGTTTATCCATATTATTGCTGGTAGGACTTGTAAATAAACTAGACCTATAACAGCTAAAACATTCACAAGGTGGCGCTACAGTCAGAACGACTATGTACAGTGCTGCACCCTAGAGGGAAGTACAGATGTACCAACACTGAGATGGTTTTACTATGGGAAGTGGCAATAGCTTTTTCTGCTTCACTTCTGTGTGCAAGTGCTGGTGATTTTAAGACGGTAAACATTTTAATGATTTATTTTGCCCTGGAAAATGTATTCTTAAGAACAAAACAATCATATTTGACTACAACAATCACACTGCAGATAACATTGGCTGAGTGACAGCATTTGACGTCATCAGTAAAGGTAGGATTTCTGTGTGTGAAGCAAAAACACGTCTGTTTTTGTGACATGTACTGAAGAATAGCTTCTTTCTAGTTGGCTAGTGAAAAAGGTAAATGTTAATTAACAGGCAGAGGTGACAAGTAACACTGCACAAAAAAAGCGGTAGATCTGCTTTTCAAGATGTGAGGGCGCTATATTGCTAGGGGTGTGAGAGGGGTTTCCTCTCCTGGCAGAACTGCTTTTTAATTTGAGGGTATATCTATTTCATTGTGGTGCATTTTCTATGTGACGTGTTGGTATGTGACGTGTTGGTATGTGACGTGTTGGTATGTCTAGATTCAAAATGAATACTTTTAACTTTTTACCCGTGAAATTACAGTTTGGCAGTAGATTTCGGCACTAAAGAGATTATCCCAAGTGAAATAAAAGTGTGAGTTCTACCGGCTAAGTGGGAGACTTGGCATCTCTGGTACAGGTAACTCATGTTCAGGAAATTCCTGGAACAACTGTGCTTACAGGGCAGTATATGCACAATGACACTAGCCAATTTGTAACTAGGTACCAATGGGGAAAACACTGGTCTGAACCCAGACCTCCTAAATAAATAAATACTGGTCTGAGCCACGATCCACATTGGCTTATTGATAGTCCAACAGCTTTTCATCATTGAGTCCTGCCCTGGTCAGACTCAGCTTGGACATCCGAAAGATGTACAACCAAACATACTGTGGCATCTGTATACGGCCGGGAAGACACACTGACCCAATGTGGTGTAAACTATTGCTATTTTCCAAAAAAAACTCAAGACATCTATTCAAAATTGCATTTCCACCATAAATGTTCGGTTGTCCCTCGTTCTGATACCGACTTTTGCGCGTCCCTGTTCACGATTATGCTTAATGATTCTGTTTTGTTGTGCCTCTGAGTTCAAGTTCCTGAGGATATTGGCGCCATAGAAGTTAATTATTGTTATTTATTTATTATTAACATATTCATCACGATAGTATGCCAAGTGATAGTCTATACCCTGATCTAATCAGTTACAGCAACTAGTGGAGACAGTTCTTT
>BSQZ01000041.1:4187500-4230000 GCA_033239005.1 Lamellibrachia satsuma | reverse complement strand
CAAGGACATCGAGAAGGTCATTGCCAACCGCAGTAAAAATGTCCTTGAGGGCAGTGCCCGGCATTGACTTGAACTTTATGTAGTCCGGTAACGAGGTCATATCCTGCAAGGTCAAACAACCAGCATCTGTTATGTGGATTTAAATGAAACATGCCAACGAATATTTGGATGACCAAAAACAACATGGAGGAGAACAGTGGAGAGTGAACTAAGAGAACAACATGGAGGAGAACAGTGGAGAGTGAACTAAGAGAACAACATGGAGGAGAGCAGTGGAGAGTGAACTAAGAGAACAACATGGAGGAGAGCAGTGGAGAGTGAACTAAGAGAACAACAAGGAGAACAGTGGAGAGTGAACTAAGAGAACAACAAGGAGAACAGTGGAGAGTGAACTAAGAGAACAACATGAAGGAGAACAGTGGAGAGTGAACTAAGAGAACAACACGGAGAATAGTGGAGAGTGAACTAAGAGAACAACATGGAGGAGAGCAGTGGAGAATGAACTAAGAGAACAACATGGAGGAGAACAGTGGAGAGTGAACTAAGAGAACAACACGGAGAACAGTGGAGAGTTAACTAAGAGAACAACATGGAGGAGAACAGTGGAGAGTGAACTAAGAGAACAACATGGAGGAGAACAGTGGAGAGTGAACTAAGAGAACAACATGGAGGAGAGCAGTGGAGAGTGAACTAAGAGAACAACATGGAGGAGAGCAGTGGAGAGTGAACTAAGAGAACAACATGGAGAACAGTGGAGAGTGAACTAAGAGAACAACATGGAGGAGAACAGTGGAGAGTGAACTAAGAGAACAACATGGAGGAGAGCAGTGGAGAGTGAACTAAGAGAACAACATGGAGGAGAGCAGTGGAGAGTGAACTAAGAGAACAACAAGGAGAACATTGGAGAGTGAACTAAGAGAACAACATGGAGAACAGTGGAGAGTGAACTAAGAGAACAACATGAAGGAGAACAGTGGAGAGTGAACTAAGAGAACAACACGGAGAATAGTGGAGAGTGAACTAAGAGAACAACATGGAGGAGAGCAGTGGAGAATGAACTAAGAGAACAACATGGAGGAGAACAGTGGAGAGTGAACTAAGAGAACAACACGGAGAACAGTGGAGAGTTAACTAAGAGAACAACATGGAGGAGAACAGTGGAGAGTGAACTAAGAGAACAACATGGAGGAGAACAGTGGAGAGTGAACTAAGAGAACAACATGGAGGAGAGCAGTGGAGAGTGAACTAAGAGAACAACATGGAGGAGAGCAGTGGAGAGTGAACTAAGAGAACAACATGGAGAACAGTGGAGAGTGAACTAAGAGAACAACATGGAGGAGAACAGTGGAGAGTGAACTAAGAGAACAACATGGAGGAGAGCAGTGGAGAGTGAACTAAGAGAACAACATGGAGGAGAACAGTGGAGAGTGAACTAAGAGAACATGGAGGAGAGCAGTGGAGAGTGAACTAAGAGAACAACATGGAGAACAGTGGAGAGTGAACTAAGAGAACAACATGGAGGAGAGCAGTGGAGAGTAAACTAATAGAACAACACGGAGGAGAACAGTGGAGAGTGAACTAAGAGAACAACATGGAGGAGAGCAGTGGAGAGTGAACTAAGAGAACAACATGGAGGAGAACAGTGGAGAGTTAACTAAGAAAACAACATGGAGGAGAACAGTGGAGAGTGAACTAAGAGAACAACATGGAGGAGAGCAGTGGAGAGTTAACTAATAGAACAACACGGAGGAGAACAGTGGAGAGTGAACTAAGAAAACAACATGGAGGAGAACAGTGGAGAGTGAACTAAGAGAACAACACGGAGAACAGTGGAGAGTGAACTAAGAGAACAACATGGAGGAGTGCAGTGGAGAGTTAACTAATAGAACAACACAGAGGTGAACAATGGAGAGTGAACTAAGAAAACAACATGGAGGAGAACAGTGGAGAGTGAACTAAGAGAACAACACGGAGAACAGTGGAGAGTGAACTAAGAGAACAATATGGAGGAGAACAGTGGAGAGTGAACTAAGAGAACACAGAAGAGAAGAGTGGAGAGTGTACTAAGAGAACAACATGGAGGAGAACAGTGGAGAGTGAACTAAGAGAACAACATGGAGGAGAACAGTGGAGAGTGAACTAAGAGAACAACACAGAGGAGAATAGTGGAGAGTGAACTGAGAGAAATGTATCTCAGCTGGCATCCTGGCATGTCACGTGTCTCGTATTCTTACTTGAATACCTAATACCTGGGGGCAGGCAGGTAAGTGGGCTGCCGACTGACAGAAGTGATCCATCTGCCTTATGCACCAGTTGGTTGGTACAAAGTTATTATTTGGAATATTTTAGATAATTATGTACTCCATGGACATTTTGGTATGTTTTTCATCTAAAGGCCAGTTCACATGAGTGTCACAGTGTCGCCCAAACATTTGGACAACTAATCATTCATGTAATCCCCCTCAAGAGACCGATTACTGAGGCCAATTCGTAGCTACAATTGTGTTGTCAGTATTGCTGGGTCCAATTTGGGCATCTGTCAGGTGACAGTTTGAAGCAAGTTGCCAATCGGTGACCATCACAATTGAGCGCAGGTGACCTGTTGTGTCCTTTAATCAGAACTCAAGTGGGGATTGGCGCCAATCTGTAGATTGCACTTGCAGTGTCTAGACACGTTGCTTATGTGAACGATCACATAATTTTGTTTGTCATGTGACAGTGTCATCCTACCAGTTGTGCAATTAATCGCTTATGTGAATGGGCCTTAATTTTGCAACACACATTGAATATGGTGCGGGATTCAATGGTGCGAAACGCACCGGCCAGTCTTGTTCTGATGGCGTGCCCAGTGCCTGGAAGATCTTACTGAGCTGGTCCAAGTCTGTGTCTCCAGGCAAGAGAGGAACCTGCAACACAAAAGTTGTACTGAAAAACAGTTACTGGCAAGTAGCTTAGTAAGTCAGCAATAAAGCCTAACCAAAATACAATACTTTTAATTACCAGATGGCGAATACTGCATGTCTTAGATTGGATTGAGAAAGACTAGAAGAGCAGCGAACCTCACCACAACAGTATCAAATCAGTTCCTTTGGAACACAGATGAATTGAGGCGGATCTCTGTGAGGTAGATAACTACCTCAGTGAGGTAGATAACAGATAACTACCTCAGTGGCTTGAACAGGACTAAGCTTGAAGCATTTTCATCAGTGTTATGCTTCATAAGCAGTTCTTCACAAATTATATCATTGATTTGTGGAACAAACTTCCTGAAGAAGTCGCATCAGGATAATTGAATTACCTACATTTTTATATCAAATATGTCATTGTATGTCAAAGAAACAATGCCCAGAGAACATTCACAAATGCCTAAGAAGATTGTAGAGCGCCACCTCAAAAATCGTAAAATTGCATCACAAAGCACCAATAAACGAAGTATCGGAAATACCAATTATACTGGTGGATGTAGTGAATAATGTATTACGTGATCACCAGATGGACCTACGTACATCTCGATATACTGTAGTTATGTCTTGCCACTGTCTAAGTTGGCCATCATTGAATGATCAAATGTCTAATCAGTTAAATGACAAAGCACGTGTATACTGATTTGATGATTGATTCACATGCGCTATTTATGCCGATCACATTTAATACTTTGATAACTACTTTTAAACATGTCACCTACCCTTAGCAATAATTCAGCCATTATACAACCCGTCGCCCAGATGTCTACACCTGTTGCATAGTTCCTCGCTCCAAAAAGTAGTTCCGGCGGTCTGTACCACCTGGCGCAGAAATCACACATTATCTTACATTAGAAAGAACTTTATTGATGTTACCAGCAAGAGTGATTATATTACAATAATTAATTAATTATTAAATTATTAAAATTTCAACAGTATGGAACTCCCTAAATACTATATTGTCTGCATGCAGTCATGCAGATTTATTTCTTGTGTAATAATTATTTGCACTCAACATCAAAGTTGCAGAATGTGTTTTAACGATTAGATCTTAACATATTCCATGAAAATCCGAAAGTTATTTCGTTTTATCTCTAAACTAACTACAGGCATTCGTATTAATCATTGACAAAACAATCAAAAATATGTCAAAAGGACATTTCTTTGACCATTAGATGGACATATGGTGAAACTGCCCATCAGCAGATACCTTTGCAATAGTCTATACATCATTCCCAACTTGACTACACCTGAGCTACACATCACTAGCATGTATTCAATATGTCAACTGGTCAATACCATCTGGTCAAGGAGTTGAAGTGACCCACCGTGTGACCACCTGATGTGTATGTACTCGTGTAGGTGAGCCGTAAAACTTGGCGAGACCAAAATCTCCGATCTTTAATACTCCCTGTTCATTGATGAGCAAATTGTTTGGCTTCATGTCCTGAAATACGAAGACACCACATTTTTTTTTATATATTTAACAAGATTTGCCATCCAAGCCAAAGGCCCAGATGGCAAGTGGACAAGGAAGCCATTGGCTTATCGAGAGTCCAACAATGTTCACCTACTTATAACCCGCCCTCCTGAGATATGTGTCAACCTTGTTTTTTAACATATTCACGCTGCTAGCAGTTACACAATCTGTAGACAATTCTTATTATTAATTAAATAAATACTCCCAGGTTCAACATAATAAGCATACAGTGTGCTTGAAAAAAATTGGGCCATGGAAAATCATCAAGGAATCTGTTCTTGTAAGCATACACAAAATTTTTTTCCATAGACAATAAGGTAACTATTTAACACTAGGTGGCGACACTTTTCAGTTGTTCCACATTAGTCAAATTACAATAATTATGGATCGTACTGATAAAAAAGGGGTGTACACTAATTAGGGCATGTACGCTTAATAAGTTGAACACAAATCACTAAAATCGCTAAACGTAGTATTTTCTTAAATGCTGCTATCCAAAATCCAAATCTCAACCAAATCTTTTATTTGAACTAAAACAAAAAGTTTGTCCCTATGAAAAACTAATTCAATCCAACCCTTCAATTACTGTTTTCACTCCAAAGAATGTTTTAAAATACATTTCAGAATTATAATAAAACTGCACGCAAAACACCGCCGACATCAACGCAGTATATTATTAAAAATCAGATAGATAGCACTATCAGTGACACAAACAATATCTGGTTTGATCATATTGGTTTTCTATTTCAAAGTATCTAGTGATAATTTGGATATACACTAATCTGTTGGATATGTGCCTTTCCATACTTGTTAACCAGGGGTGGTAGTAGTGCTGCACTACCCTTGTCAGATAAACCTGTTGAAACGTGGAACTTTCAGTTTTTCCCACGCCATGTGTGAAAGTAGACTGAATCATTTGTACTTTGTCCCACTTCCTGTTTTGACATATTTCTAGGAACCAGACGAGCACCACCAAACTCAAATAGTTTCCAGGAATTACCCATCCAACCAATGACAACAGGTCCCCTGCTAAATAAAGTTAACTTCCCCGAACAAGTCGTATAAAGTTGTAGGGATGTAGCCCATTGGTTAACGCAGCAATATCAAGTTCCACGTTTCAGGTTATGTGCCAGGGGTACTGGTGTACCCAGTAGCCCCCTGGTGGCAAGGATGTGCTTTTCTAAAAGGTATCAGTTACTAACTTGTGTCAAGTGTTATAACCTGGAGAATGTTGTTTTAATAATAATAATAATATATTAGCAAGAAGAGCAAGGAAACCAGGCAGAGAGGACAACCATAATTAATATGAACACATAATACAGTGGTAGATTTAAGGGAGATTTTCAAATATGTATTCCTGACAGAACACCAAGGTTCAGATTTTGATATTCCATCAGGAAGCTTGGTGTTTTCGAAAGGTGTAGTTTCTACTGCTTGGGAGAGAACTACCCACTGCTACGGAGAGAACTACCCATTGCTGGGGAGAGAACTACCCACTGCTGGGGAGACAACTACACACTGCTGGGGAGAACTACCCATTGCTGGGGAGAGAACTACCCATTGCTGGGGAGAGAACTACCCACTGCTGGGGAGAGAACTACCCATTGCTGGAGGGAGAACTACCCACTGCTGGGAGAGAGAACTACCTACTGCTGGGAGAGAGAACTACCCACTGCTGGGGAGAGAACTACCCACTGCTGGGGAGAGAATTACCCATTGCTGGAGGGAGAACTACCCACTGCTGGGGAGAGAACTACCCACTGCTGGGGAGAGAACTACCCACCCTGTGCAGTATCCAGTTGGCGTGTAAATACTCGAGTCCCTGTAGGGTCTGTATCATGTACGCCTTGATGTGGGGCGGAGTCAACACAACGCTTGTGTCTTTGATGATAATCTCAAAGCAGACAGTTCACAGAAATCTCATTCACAATCAAACAAACACATTAAAATTGTTCACAGCAGACGGCTTGATGTCACATTCCTTGTGCTTCAGTATTTGTTTTAATTTTTTTGGTAAATTAGGAGATTGGCTAAACATCATAATATTGACTAAAAATGGAAAATTAAAAGATTGGCTAAAAATGGGAAAAACATGATTATTATAAAAAAAAAGTTAAAGTGAAAATTTAAAAAGGAGTAAATACCTGGCCTGTCTTAAACGTGTTTGTTATTTAGTCAGCCATCAGAATATGAATATAATTTAAGCCCGGTGATGTTTCAACTATAAAAAAATGTGTGACATTTATTGATACTGTAGCACTCTTTATGCACATTTAACCCTGTGAGATTAGTCTTACCTCGAGATCTGTATCCATAAAGTCAAAGACCAAGCTGATGTTAGACCGCTGACCAAAGACATCAAGTAGCTGCAACAACAACAATGGTGATAATAAATGATAAACAACTTAGTCTTTAGTTGTTCCTGTGTTATGAAAATACAGTATCACTTTAAATGTTATTGCAATTTTTGTTCAATCTTTCTCTGTTTATGTTGTAATCATTATTACTGCTGTAATCATTATATTATTGCTGTAATAATTATCATTGCTGTAATAATTATCATTGCTGTAATAATTATTATTGCTGTAATCATTATTATTGCTGTAATCATAGGTATGTGCAAATATCAGTAAAAAATTAGGTTGAACGAAGCAGCAATAAAAAATTAATTGTTATCATCATTTACAAGTTAATCATCATTACACTATACAAATTATTATTCTGTTTTCGTGGGGTGAATTTGATGCATGAAATTGTTATCATCATTTACAAGTTAATCATCATTACACTATACAAATTATTATTCTGTTTTCGTGGGGTGAATTTGATGCATGAAATTGTTATCATCATTTACAAGTTAATCATCATTACACTATACAAATTATTATTCTGTTTTCGTGGGGTGAATTTGATGCATGAAATTGTTATCATCATTTACAAGTTAATCAGCACTACACCGTACAAATTATTATTCTGTTTTCGTGGGGTGAATTTGATGCATGAAATTGTTATCATCATTTACAAGTTAATCATCATTACACTATACAAATTATTATTCTGTTTTCGTGGGGTGAATTTGATGCATGAAATTGTTATCATCATTTACAAGTTAATCATCATTACACTATACAAATTATTATTCTGTTTTCGTGGGGTGAATTTGATGCATGAAATTGTTATCATCATTTACAAGTTAATCAGCACTACACCGTACAAATTATTATTCTGTTTTCGTGGGGTGAATTTGATGCATGAAATTGTTATCATCATTTACAAGTTAATCATCATTACACTATACAAATTATTATTCTGTTTTCGTGGGGTGAATTTGATGCATGAAATTGTTATCATCATTTACAAGTTAATCATCATTACACTATACAAATTATTATTCTGTTTTCGTGGGGTGAATTTGATGCATGAAATTGTTATCATCATTTACAAGTTAATCATCATTACACTATACAAATTATTATTCTGTTTTCGTGGGGTGAATTTGATGCATGAAATTGTTATCATCATTTACAAGTTAATCAACATTACACCGTACAAACTACTGTTCTGTCTTCGTGGGGTGAATGTGATGCATAAAACCTTCAATGCAATTTATTACTGATTCATAATTTATTAAGGAATATGACAGAAATGTGTTTGACTCTAAAGAGACATGCCTGTAGTCAGACTTGTTCCTGGAGACATCACTTACTCCAATGATGTTATGGTGACTGAGTTCTTGCAGTAGTTTGATCTCTCGCAAGGCTGTTCTGTTGATGCCATCTGCGGCTTCTGTCCGTGTTCCTATTTTAATCTGTGGATATGAATAACTTTTAATAAATAATTTTGTCTACAAAAATGTTTATATTTAGGTATGAATTAACAGGCTGATGGATAGCAAACAGTGACACAAATTCTGTAGAAACTGTTCTTTTCAGATTTGTGCAAGTTTATCACCACAGTTAACAGAAGGTAGTGTGTGTAATCTAAAGCATCTCACTTGTGTACACAAAGACTACCAGGTCACTTTTGCCATAACATCATACACATGCCCCTAGCCCAGCCACCTCCATGCCCAATACCAAGCCACACATGCCCCTAGCCCAGCCACCTCCATGCCCAATACCCAGTCACATCCATGCCCAATACCCAGCCACCTCATGCCCAATACCCAGCCACATCCTTGCCCAATACCCAGTCACACCCATGCCCAATACCCAGTCACACCCATGCCCAATACCCAGTCACACCCATGCCCAATACCCAGTCACATCCATGCCCAATACCCAGCCACACCCATGCCCAATACCCAGCAACACCCATGCCCAATACCAAGCCACCTCCATGCCCAATACCCAGCCACAGCCATGCCCAATACCCAGCCACACCCATGCCCAATACCCGGTCACACCCATGCCCAATACCCAGTCACACCCATGCCCAATACCCAGTCACATCCATGCCCAATACCCCATCACACCCATGCCCAATACCCAGTCATACCCATGCCCAATACCCAGTCACATCCATGCCCAATACCCCATCACACCCATGCCCAATACCCAGCCACACCCATGCCCAATACCCAGCAACACCCATGCCCAATACCCAGCCACATCCATGCCCAATACCCAGCCACACCCATGCCCAATACCCAGTCACACCCATGCCCAATACCCAGTCACACCCATGCCCAATACCCAGTCACATCCATGCCCAATACCCAGTCACATCCATGCCCAATACCCCATCACACCCATGCCCAATACCCAGCCACACCCATGCCCAATACCCAGCAACACCCATGCCCAATACCCAGCCACCTCCATGCCCAATACCCAGCCACATCCATGCCCAATACCCAGTCACACCCATGCCCAATACCCAGTCACACCCATGCCCAATACCCAGTCACACCCATGCCCAATACCCAGTCACATCCATGCCCAATACCCCATCACACCCATGCCCAATACCCAGCCACACCCATGCCCAATACCCAGCAACACCCATGCCCAATACCAAGCCGCACCTATAACCTATACCAACTCACACCAATACCAAATACCAAGCCACACCTATGCCCAATACCAAGCCACACCTATGCCCAATACCAAGCCACACCTATGCCCAATACCAAGCCACACACATGCCCAATACCAAGCTACACACACGCCCAATACCAAACTACACACATGCCCAATACCCAGCCATACACCCAGCCACACACATGCTCAATACCAAGCCACACCTATGACATATACCAAGTCACACCAATACCCAGCCACACACATGTTCAATACCAAGCCACACCTATGACATATACCAAGTCACACCAATACCCAGCAACACCCATGCCCAATACCCAGCCACACTCATGAACAATACCAAGCCACACCTATGCCCAATGCCAAGCCACACATGCCCAATACCCAGCAACACCCATGCCCAATACCAAGCCACACCCATGCCCAATACCCAGCAACACCCATGCCCAATACCAAGCCACACCCATGCCCAATACCCAGCCACACCCATGCCCAATACCTAGCCACACCCATGCCGAAAAGGGCCAATACCCAACTTGATCATGCTCCACATTCAAATGCTATCAGGACTTCAGTCCCTACTAGACACACCCACAATTAGGCCATGCCCAGACACTGCAGACTTACCTTCTTTGATCCATCTGCCCCCCCACCATTAGGCCACGCCCTGAGACACTGCAAACTTACTTTCTTTGAGCCATCTGCCCCCCCCCACTAGACACCCCCACAATTAGGCCAGGCCCAGACACTGCAGACTTACCTTCTTTACTGCCACAATCCTGTCATTGTTGAATGTGTCTTTTGCCTTGTAGACTGTTGCAAACTGAAATACACAGCAGTGACAGTTGTGAAGACTGATTCATTCTAGCTTTGTTTCAGATATTGCTATTTGCTGATGCAGATAGCATAACTGTTCTTAAGTGAAACAATGTCGGGGGTTAAATCAAAGTTTGCTTGATTCTAATAATTTTAAATAAATTAAAAATCATAAATATATACAGAATATATAGAAATTCTGTCCCCTCTGCCTGGCCTCAACATCTTGAGATCTGATATATATAGGTGGTTTGGTCCGCAGACAAACAAGAATAAGTTGCCAGGGTCACATTAGCCATTCACAAATTTGCAAATGGCTAAAAATTAATGAGTTTGGCTCATTCACACGAGCAATTGGATGCATTGTTTCTTGAATGCAACAAGAAACGATGCGTCCGATTGATTGGACATCACTGTGTCGTCAAAGCATTCGGACAACTAATTGCTCATGTGAACGGGCCTGTATAAAATACAAGACGGAGTTCCAAATCCGAAAAATACTGGCAGAACAGAAAGTTGAGTGATGCCTCAATATGGAATTAATCTGTATGCAAACTTGGAGACCATATTGTAAGAAGGACACATAGTTCGAGGAGACTCAGGAGAGCAACTAAAATTAATCTAGAGTTGAGAGACCTTAGATGCTTTAGTTATGAAGAATGCCTAAAAGAATGATGTTTAACAACCCTAGAGACAAGCAGGTTAAGAGGATATCAAATTGAAGTGTATGTATATATATAGGTATATATATATATATATATATATATATATATATATATATATATATATATATATATATATATATATATATGTATATGTATATTTTATGTATATGTATATGTATGTATATATATATATATATATATATATATATATATATATATATATATATATATATATATATATATATGTGTGTATATATATATATATATATATATATATATATATATATATATATATATATATATATATATATATATATATATATATATATATATATATATATATATATATATATATATATATATATATATATATATATATATATATATATATATATATATATATATATATATATATATATATATATATATATACTTTGCATATAGTCTGGAAAGCTAACCATATGGCATAAGGGAAACTGTCGCCTTGTGACAACTTTCACAGGAACAAAGCATTGATATCACATATACGTGTTTATACCTAACCTAACCTTACAGTTTTACAGTAGTTCTAAAAAGTAATAACTACAAAATAACTTGCTACTGTCGTTAATACAAGTACTCATATTATCGCTCAAGTGCTATATGCCTACTTGCAACTTCCGGCAGTAATAATACACTCAGATATATACATAAAATTAGTCTAACTGTGTAATCTGCGATGGGCACATTTTAATAACGTCATACCTGCCCCTCCCCGAGAAAATCGATTTTCTCGTACCGCTTAGAGCGATCTTCCGTCATGTTTACTGCTGGCGACACCTGGTGATCACCAAAGCAATACAAATGATGGTTTAGTTTCCAAAATATCAACCACGTGGCAGCACTTATAGTCGTTTCTAACACCACAGTATTCATCTCTACCGTAAACGTTGCAAAGGCGACTACGAAATGATGTTCGTTTGGTGCACGACGAAGCGTAGTCAGCTAGACAGACTCAGAAGGGCAATTCATCATCAAAACATACTGATTATGTTATTTCTTAATATTGTTGCGTGTTGAACAGGTTGAATCGAACGAAAATGATACCTGGTGTATCCCCAGTAGGCCTACCTGGTACAGAAGTATCATCATGATCGTTGTCGTCATCATCAGGGTTTTTAAGGCCTTTCACACGGGCAATTTGTCCGTGTGAAAACCCTCTATGCCCGTGTGAAATCCAAAGGTAAATAAACAATATTGTATTATGTATATATGCATGGTAATGCGCCTGTTAAAAGTTAAACTATGTTTGCCCGTGGCCGTGTGAAATGTTGCACTGCCCGCGTGAGCTGAACCTTAAAATAAGCAGTGGTAATCACCGTTATTGGTCATTCTTGTTCCCACCATACTTTGTGTTGTTCAGCAGTGAGGAGATTTCAGCTGATTCAATGTTAATATCCTGGCAGGTCACCATATCTTCGTAAACCAACGCCGGTTATGTTCAGGTCACCATAGGCATACCATTTGGTCATATTGGTTCTGCCATGGTACATCAAGAACGCGTCGCAGAAGATGAGTGTAGCATCCATTAGGCTTCGAAGTTGCGGGGACGGTCCATATAAAAAGGCATGCAGTTTATCACAACTGTCGGTGCAAGACTATTAATAAAAAACAAAATACTTTATTATTGTATACATTGGTGCTAACTCGGTGCGAACTCAGTGCTAACTCGGTGCTAACTCGGTGCTAACGGACCTCTTCCTCCACTCCTCCTCACCACTATCCATAATCCTTCTCCTCCTCCCCCTCCCTTCCCCTCTTCCTCCCCTCGCCCTACTCCTCACCCTTCCTCCCCTTCTTCCTCCCCTCCACAATCTCCCATTCCTCATCCTTCCCTCCTCTTCTCCTGTTCCCCTTCCTCCTGCTCCTCATCCCCTCCCCCTCCTCCTCCCCATCCTCCTACCGTGCATGAACACCTCACTTACAAGCTCCTATTCCTTCCGTTGTTCGTATGTAAAGTTCCTCCGTGTTCCTCCATTTAGGCCAACTATCGACGTCCTAAACCACGGTTATCCACTTGCAAAGTCGGCGCACCATCGCCTCTTCTAACATGTCCTTAACCATCGCCACTTCTAACATGTCCTTAACCATCGCCACTTCTAACACGTCCGTAACCATCGCCACTTCTAACATGTCCTTAACCATCGCCACTTCTAACACGTCCGTAACGAATGTTTGCAAACACCAACAGCCAAGTACATTCGACCTTTCGAGCTTGCGTCATGTTTTGGAAGTTAATTTGGTTCAGTTAACCGTGTCCTTGCTGGTTTATACGAACTAATGGAGCCGTTGATTGGTGCTTTTTATTAATTCTGTATGTTCAGACAATGCTTCTGTAGAGAGTTTGTCTTGGCGCTGTTGGCTGTGCAGTCACTAAACATTATCGGCAAATTCCACCTGTCAATAATCCTACAAGTTCTCCTGATTAACAATTCTGATTCATTCGCGTGCTGCACTTTCTCAATGACGTTATGACACGTATTAACCTGGGATTAACTTCACATTATTGGCACATCTGTCCAGTGACCTGGCAGTGCATGTAGCCGTGTCATAGAGCATCTAGCGACATAGCTCTCTATAAGGCGACGTGTCACCACTTTCTCGGTAGTCTCAGATAAACGTAATATATTCTCCACTGTACATATCCGGTCACTGGGACAAAACGATCAAAGCGCTTTACATTCCACACCCTGGCAAACCTGTTCATTCCCCCACCAACTCAATTTTACATTCCACACCATGGCAGACCTGTTCATTCCTTCACCAACTCAACTTTACATTCCACACCGTGGCAGACCTGTTCATTCCCCCACCAACTCAACTTTACATTCCACACCCTGGCAGACCTGTTCATTCCCCCACCAACTCAACTTTACATTCCACACCCTGGCAGACCTGTTCATTCCCTCACCAACTCAACTTTACATTCCACACCGTGGCAGACCTGTTCATTCCCTTACCAACTCAACTTTACATTCCACACCCTGGCAGACCTGTTCATTCCCCCACCAACTCAACTTTACATTCCGTACCGTCGCAGACCTGTTCATTCCCTCACCAACTCAACTTTACATTCCACACCGTGGCAGACCTGTTCATTCCCCCACCAACTCAACTTTACATTCCACACCCTGGCAGACCTGTTCATTCCCTCACCAACTCAACTTTACATTCCACACCGTGGTAGACCTGTTCATTCCCTCACCAACTCAACTTTACATTCCACACCGTGGCAGACCTGTTCATTCCCCCACCAATTCAACTTTACATTCCACACCCTGGCAGACCTGTTCATTCCCCCACCAACTCAACTTTACATTCCACACCCTGGCAAACCTGTTCATTCCCCCACCAACTCAACTTTACATTCCACACCCTGGCAGACCTGTTCATTCCCCCACCAACTCAACTTTACATTCCACACCGTGGCAGACCTGTTCATTCCCTCACCAACTCAACTTTACATTCCACACCGTGGCAGACCTGTTCATTCCCCCACCAATTCAACTTTACATTCCACACCCTGGCAGACCTGTTCATTCCCCCACCAACTCAACTTTACATTCCACACCCTGGCAGACCTGTTCATTCCCCCACCAACTCAACTTTACATTCCACACCGTGGCAGACCTGTTCATTCCCCCACCAATTCAACTTTACATTCCACACCTTGGCAGACCTGTTCATTCCCCCACCAACTCAACTTTACATTCCACACCCTGGCAGACCTGTTCATTCCCCCACCAACTCAACTTTACATTCCACACCCTGGCAAACCTGTTCATTCCCCCACCAACTCAACTTTACATTCCACACCGTGGCAGACCTGTTCATTCCCCCACCAACTCAACTTTACATTCCACACCGTGGCAGACCTGTTCATTCCCTCACCAACTCAACTTTACATTCCACACCCTGGCAGACCTGTTCATTCCCCCACCAACTCAACTTTACATTCCACACCCTGGCAGACCTGTTCATTCCCCCACCAACTCAACTTTACATTCCACACCCTGGCAGACCTGTTCATTCCCCCACCAACTCAACTTTACATTCCACACCCTGGCAGACCTGTTCATTCCCCCACCAACTCAACTTTACATTCCACACCGTGGCAGACCTGTTCATTCCCCCACCAATTCAACTTTACATTCCACACCCTGGCAGACCTGTTCATTCCCCCACCAACTCAACTTTACATTCCATACCCTGGCAGACCTGTTCATTCCCCCACCAACTCAACTTTACATTCCGTACCGTGGCAGACCTGTTCATTCCCTCAACTTGGCAGCAACGTCCTAGGCAAGATGGCAAGATTAACCATATTGCTGCCAAGGCATCCCCAATGAGAACCCACTCTGCCTGGATGCAGATTGGGGTTCTCATTTTGACGGGAATTATGATTGTGCCCAGATTCTGGGCGCATACATAAGTAGCTAATTAAGATTTTATCTTGGTATTTGGCTAATTCATAAAGTAAGAGTGAACTTTTCTCAGTTTGTACGATGCAATTCGAATTAACTTTAAACTGTTATTATATTGATACAACTGTCCTACTGAAAAGTTAAATCCGGCAAACGAAATATTTAGTGTAACATCTCGATACTAACGCCGCCTGGCTGCTGGCGCTTCACGGGACGTTTGGCTGCTGGCGCTTCACGGGACGTTTGGCTGCTGGCGCTTCACGGGACGTTTGGCTGCTGGCGCTTCACGGGACGTTTGGCTGCTGGCGCTTCACGGGACGTTTGGCTGCTGGCGCTTCACGGGACGTTTGGCTGCTGGCGCTTCACGGGACATCATGGAGTAGTGAGAGAGGGTAACAACTAGTCTCGCTTATCCGACTCTCGCTCGCCTTCTGAATTCACCGAGAAGAGAGTCTGGCCGCAGAAGTCTCGTTGTTACCCACTGTCACCACTCCATCTCGATCTAAGTTTTCAGTCGGACGCACAGTTGTGTCAATATAATCAAAGTTTAAAGTTAATTCGAGTTGCATCGCATAAATTGATAAAAGTTCTCTCTTACTTAATGAATTAGCCAAATGCCCGGATGAGATCTTAATTAGATACTTAGGCCCTATATATGCACCCAGATTATGGGCGCATACATAATTTCCACCACAATGAGAACCCAACAGGCACTCTGCATCCAGGCGAATATTTATGAAACAAACGGCGCGCCACAGCGCGGAGCCTGGATAATCGAGGCTAGGTAACAACGAGACCACGCCTATGCATCTAAACTCTCTTCTCAGTGAATTCATGAAGCCGGGCGAGAGTCAGATAAGCGAGACTACAAATGATCCTACTCAAAGAAACTTCACCGCTATGTGGCGCCACAGCCGAGAACTTAGCGGGTAGGTCTACCCAGATTCAGTTGATTTCTCTATCTTTGCCCGGAACAAAGGCAGCGAGGGGACGTGAGGCTGACTGTGTGACATCAGTATATAACATGTTGCGCTACTACATGAAAGCATGGTAAATTAATGGGTGACTAAGCTTGCCCCGCCCACCCACCCCCCTCCCCGAATTTTGCGAGATCATGGATATCCCACTGGGGGCTATAATAGGGTCTATAAGGCCGACACCCGTTATTCTTCGGAGGCCTCAGCTCAACTGATATCCCGATCTCTGTGTATACCCACTGGAGTTATTTGGAGATGAATGACCATTCCGGGAACGCATTGTCCGCCATCTTGTTTTACACGTGGCGCGTAAATGTCTACGTCACGTTTGGCGGGAGCATCACGTAAATGCACAAATAAACATCCGGAACCTGGTCCACGCGCGCAGGGTATTTGGGGAAATATCGGTAATTAATGTTAAGTTCTTATTGTAATAATCAAACACATGTTTCGAAAATGCATCGATATTGATATTTTTTTTATATTTGTAATATTATTTGTTATATTATTTTATTGTTGAAACACGTTGATTACTAGTCATATCGGTTAGAATGTATGTAAATTAGCCTATATGCCACTTTTTATAGACCAACATGTATAGCGATAAAGAGCTATATTGCATTGGTATAAAGTTATCACAACAACTTTATTAAAGGATAATCAAACAGCAACTTTATTAAATGAGCGCGCAATGACGAAACGAGCAGAATCATCAGATAAAGTCCTCGTGGCACATCGTTCGAATACACCAACGTAATAATCACCATGGCAACATAATAATTGTCCATTGTTTTTACAATCAAACGTTAACCACCGACAGCGTCAGAGAATATTCCCTCGAGTCAACGTCAAAGTTCCCAGCATTCAATGTTCAAAGTTACGCTTATTATTCCCTCGAGTCAACTTCTCTCGAGTCAACACCAAAGTTTCCAGCAGCATTCAATGTTCAAAGCTTTCCCAGCGAAGGTAGTATTTTTCAACGGCGTCAACGCCAAGTCTTCGCCTCGATCGGTGGTGACGACGGAAGTTGATGTTCGCCGTCGACGAATTCATGTGTGTCGGCGTCAACGTTGCGTTGTTGGTGACATCTGCCGATCGGTTGATTTCGATCGTCTCGCTCGCGCTTGGAATCCCCCGAAACACGAACTAGGCACTGAGCAAATTTAATATTAACAAACGTGATAGAAAGTAAAATAAAATAAACCACATGTCGTCACGTCCACAGCAGTCGTCGTCTGGATAAATCATAAACGCTCGGGAACACCGTACACGTGTGCATCTCCCCGGAGGTTCCCTGGTCCCCCGGGGCAACTCCTCGTCATAAAACTGAAAAAGTATAAAGAAATAAAAGCGAACCTTAATACCAACGGACGTGTCGTCTGCAGCCACAACAGCGATCGGTGAAACCGGAAGCACGCGTGAGACACCTGGAATGTAAGATCACTGATGCTTAGCCGATTACCGTTTAAATAACTTTACCGGTTATTAACATACATCGTGGTAATATCACCATCGTGAGCACACATACAGAACTGCCTATATCGTCATAAACGTGTAAATTAGTTTATATAAACTTTGGAGGGTTTTGTTTGGCTTACCTCGGAGTAGTGGGCGTCCCTCCCGACGGGGACTCTTGCCTGCAGGACACCCACAACCGTGCAGTGCCTTCACGCGTCACTTCCGGTAGCCGTGTGATCATCTGTTGCGCCTGAAGACGACGTCATAATGTTGACGCTCAGTGCCTAATCGCGAACGAGAAACTCTGGGACTTGTTGTGGACCCGTAGTCGTAGACAGACACAGCTTCAGTTTGTCTTCATGGTGGCGACATGCTGGCGATGTCGTCGCCTTCGGTCACAGCACGGGTCACTCTTCGTGGGGGCGACACGCTGGCGATGTCGTAGCCCTCGGCCATAGCACGGGTCACTCTTCGTGGTGGCGACATGCTGGCGATGTCGTAGCCCTCGGCCATAGCACGGGTCACTCTTCGTGGTGACGACATGCTGGCGATGTCGTAGCCGTCGGCCACAGCACGGGTCACTCTTCGTGGGGGCGACATGCTGGCGATGTCGTAGCCCTCGGCCACAGCACGGGTCACTCTTCGTGGGGGCGACATGCTGGCGATGTCGTAGCCTTCGGCCATAGCACGGGTCACTCTTCGCTGTGACGTGTGCCAACAACTAGTCTACAAGAACAATAACAATATCTATGCTCTGACACTGTGCAACGATGTAGGAGATATTTCACAAATTAAGTGTATATTATACATTGGTATGAGCACAACTGTAATAATAAAATAAGCACAAAACTTCCGTAGCGCCAACATCTTCAGCCCCATGGGGCCGAGCTCAGAGGAACATCAACCAGAATCGCTTGCTATCGCGAACAGACAACTTGCAAGTATTCGTGACATATTAAGTCAGAAGAACAGGAAATGTTAGGTAAACTTACCAATTATAATATTGATCCATTGTCTGGAACTTTGCGAGTTCAGTCTTCAGTGGAATGTTGCATCAAAGAGACTTCAAACAAGCGAAACGGCAGCGCGTTTGAAACACACCCGACGTCTTCGAAATATAACGAGCAAGTGATTGCTACGAGTTACCACCGATATCGCGTAATTACGTCGACGCACTTGATTGGTCAATATATTCGAGTTACGTCACAGGACAATCGCTGTTCGAAATTTATACCGTTACCAGCGAATACGTTGCTTTCTAACGTCGCAAGCAAACGTTAAACGTCGCAAGCAAACGTTAAACGTCGCAAGCAAACGTTAAACGTCCCTTGCGTTTATTCTGCAACTTTAGGAAACATTGTTTTCAACCTACTTTTAACGGACTGCTTACCTCCGTCATTCTTGATTTTAGCAGAGTGGTAGGTGGTCCCAAAGGTCATAGTTTAGTTTACTTACAGCCTGACTATGACTACAACTCGATCATACAACAAGAACCAACAATTTAGTTAATAATCCAATTGAGCCTCCTCTGTACCCAATATCCCGTGTACAACCCCGACTACTAAATCTCTCACTCCCCAAGGGTTTCTGTTCAACGCAGCATGCTGACCGGCTGGTGGCCACTCTCACAAGGCTCGACATGTTGAATCTAGAAGTGTCATGTATGACATTCTGACTTGTAGCGAAAGATTACTGGGGCTGTAGTTTCACAAATTGGTAGACTGTCTAAGGAGCACTTGGCAAATAGGGCACAACCAGAAACACGGCGAGTCAAGTCAAAATGTTAAAGCACATTCTACAATTTATTAGTTCAATAAGTCCTGTTTCTTAAATATATAGCCCCAAGTGAATATCAATTTTACTGATTTTCATACATCGTTCTTCTGATATTTTGAGCCATTGATTAGATTCGTACAGTCACGTTTGGTGGAGCTACCGGTGTAGCTGAGGCATCTGCTACTTTTTCATTATCAGAATTGGCCAAAACATATTTAGACCCAACATCCACCCTGTTTGGCTAATATCCTGCGTCTTTCAAATATCCCCAGTCAGCTCAGAGCATCTGTCTCCCTACAGCCTTTTGTTCCTAAAACTAAGCTCAACCAGGGTAAGTGCGCTTTCTCTGTAGTTCAGCCTAACGTCGTGATTGAACTCCCCATCACTTTCAAGGGCGCATCTAGGCTTGTTGGCGGGGAAGGGTCTAAGTTAGTCGTGACATTGCCATTGTGATTTGGTGGATTTCAACAGCACATCGCAGGGACCGTCACTAATGTCTTTGTTCGCATAATTATTACAGTTTCTGCTGTACCTTTGTTTTCAGGTCAAGAATGCTACTCACATCACAATCCCTGATAATATCGGATTGTTTTATGAAATTGGCAACCGATCCACGGAATCTACGTGTTGCAGTTTATCTAATTCTAACACGATGCTAATCATAATAACGTATTTTATTTACACGTTTACACGTATTGCGAGATATATTTCAAATTAACAATCATGGTAGCTATTCATGCAATGATGGGCGAATGAAGGCATTTTAGTTTTTCATAAAAAAATATATGTCGAGTTTCAGTTTAATGCGTCTACTTAAGATGTCGGATATAACATATCATATTACTACTGCTTGCATTTGCTATTGTGGGATATAACATTTTTCAGAAGTTAATTAATTATCAGACCATCGGTAATTGATCGACATATAAAAAAATCAATTGCCCGGATGTAGGCGATGGAAATCCTAGCGCGACATTTCATTAGTTGATGCAGCTACACATATAGACTTGGACAAAGTTCCATGTTTGTTCCAGTAGCTCCGCAATGCATGACAATGGGACATCACAGCTAGATAATTGTTATGTCCACAAATGTCGCCCTACAGCACAATCATCGCATAATCAGTACATGCAAGTGATAACTAAACGTGAAAACTACGTAATCTACAGTCTTGGCCTGGTCAAACGTTCCAAACATCTTGAAGCAAGAGTAAGCAAGCTGGGTTTGTTTACGACTATTTTTATTTTAGCAAACCAGTATTTCCTGATCAGTACTGACGAAGGTAAAGCTAGGAACTACGTATGATAACAGCACTCTTCGTCTGACGTCGCCCCTACTGGATACGTCACCTCTACGTTCTTACAACGAAATAAACGAAAGCGCACGCACAACACTGCAAGACCTCCATACAAACACATAACGGCACCCGTTGTTACACAAGGTACGTGACAGAGAATATAGTTTGAAAACACTCAGAACGTACAAAGATACATACAACACACGCACACGCACACGCACACGCACACGCACACGCACACGCACACGCACACCACACACACACACACACACACACACACACACACACACACACACACACACACACACACACACAGCCACACACACACACACACACACACACACACACACACACACACACACACACACACACACACACACACACACACACACACACACACACACACACACACACACACACACACACACACACACACACACACACACACACACACACACACACACACACACACACACACACACACACACACACACACACACACACACACACACACACACACACACACACACACACACACACACACACACACACGGCCTCCATACAAACACGCACACACACCACACAAACACACACACACACACACACACACACACCACGCACACACACACCCACGCACGCACGCACACACACACACACACACACACACACACACACACACACACACACACACACACACACGGCCTCCATACAAACACATAACGGCACCCGTTGTTACGCAAGGTACGTGACAGAGAAGATAGTTTGAAAACACTCAGAACGTACAAAGGTACATACAACACACGCACACGCGCGCACACGCGCACACACACACACGCACACACACCCACATCCACACACAAACAAACACACGCACACACACCCACACAAACACAAACACACACACACACACACCACACCGCACCACACCACATCACACGCACACAGTGACAAGTTTTTGTGAAAAATATTCGCACAATATATCATTAAAACGGTTAGAAATCATTTATGCTAAACTAAACATAGAACGACTGTCGTTCTACCTCCTGGGTTATTACGTAGTTGCCTGAACTATTAATACTAGTGGACAAACTGGACTTTTTGAAAGCAAAGCGATGCGTTCATAACGGGAACTGAGACTGAAATCGTCAGGAAGTCTCTATGTTGAGGATGAGCCAACGCCGTCACATATAGTTGAAGCTGATAGGATCGCGTTCACACACGTAGAACTTGCGTTTGTAACAGTCGTCATCGAACCAGCCATACACAGGTGGTAGACAGCCATAGGCATTACACGTGACGTACCTCTTCATAGCCAGACAGTTCTGACTTCCCTGGAAGTTGTCTTTGCCACTCGATAGCCAACTGCCCGTGAAGTTGCCCACTGGAATCGTCGCTGTCAGAAAGACACGCTAAGGAATTAGTCAGCAGCGCAAAGTTGTCTTGTACAGCCGACATTAATTTGCAGTCACACCGCAAACTTAGGATTTAACTTATTAAAAGTTGCATTGTTTTTTATACTTAAACTTAAACTATCTGTTGGAGTTTGATCATTCTTTTACACTTGTAGCCACATGCCATTATACAGTACTTTAGGTGTGTACTATTAAATAACCCCAAATATACACAATCATATCACAAGGTGTACAATATATATATATATATATATATATATATATATATATATATATATATATATATATATATATATATATATATATATATATATATATATATATATATATATAAACCATATCACACGGTGTACAACAATCATAACACAAGATGTACAACTGATATATACTCATTCAGAGCGAAACATGAATTTGCCAAAAGGTGTCTTAGACATAACTTGCCGCATGCTATTAACAATACCCCAAAAATAGTTACAGAGAAGACAGGAACTCACAGTTTGAGAGGTTTTGCAAATTATGCAAACAATTATTTATTACAAAACTATGAAGATACGTGTTCAATACTAAACTGCTATGTTTGCTATCAAAATCGACTAAATCAGTGATACTATTACAATTTATATTACATATTGTCACACATATATCAATATATACACACACTATTTATGCACGTTTTTTCTCCTTCTGCACACACACACCACACACACACACACACACACACACACACACACGCACGCACGCACGCACGCACGCACGCGCGCGCGCGCGCGCGCACTGTCATAACCTTTTGCATAAACGAGTTAGTTAATTATATTTCATTAGTGGCTCCTATGAAAGAGACTTAAATTCTTTACAGGAGTCACTGACCCCTTATTAATTATATTGTGTTTGTATTTTTCCATATGAACATATTAATGCATATTTTCTATCACTTCTTTCTTGTTCATGTTCTTAATGAATTTTAAAAATGATAGGTTTTTGTATATAATAGGGAACATGGGGCTTGATGACGAATGGTTGAAAAACGCATAATAGTGTTCAAACAGGGAACATATGGTAACGCCGAGCATTTTTCTAGTGACGAACTCCTGAGTTGGTTTCTCTTGACATTGCTATAACTTGTGATTAGCGTAAATAAAACCTGGTCGTAGATGTGTACTTGCGAAATTCCTAACATATCCACCGCTTAAATGCACACGTATTGACTACAATAAACTATTTGACCATATGTCACTTTTGCGTTTCTGAGTGCGATGTCACAATTTGACAAATTACTTGAAAGGGCAAACTGACTGGGACAAGCTGACCAGTTCGTCAACTTGCCCCAGTTACGCGAAATCCTGAAATGTCAGTATTTTAGCGTATACAATATAGATGATTAATTAATGACGTGTGCCTTGTGTGATAATTATAGTAATTAGTAAGCCCTGATACAACGTGGTCATTATCGCATGCATAACTATGACTAGTTTATGACTATAAGGCACGATGGAAATTAGTATTGATGCTGATTCTTGTAACTGTTCAGATGGTCAGAAACTATCGACGAAGCACAACTGGAAGGGCTTATGTAGCGAGCGTTATATGAATGCTGCGGTGCGCGATGTGAAGGCAGGAACCGTGTCCTGCGACAAGGCAGCAGCAACATGGAAGATACCTGAAGCGACACTACGACCCTACTTGAAGACAGACGACGATGTGTGTATGGTAATTGTCAGTGGGTGACCTCTACTGTCCACTATCTACTTCATCGAAGTGGCCGTTATTTTGTTGTTACTTGGTCATTCAGTGGCGTGTTTAGTGGGAGGCATTGGATCATGTCCAATCGACTTTGGGATAAAAAATTTTCGTGAATATCTTGTTATACTCTTACATGGGAACATGACATATTAATGGGTTACTAAGCTTGCCCCCTCCCTTCTGAGTATAATATTTTTTTTTCATTTAAAGATAAGCATTTTGCAATGCTGATGCTCACACTCTATGTGTCATGTTTGTCTGACGATCATGACGTATGGCGTAACAACTTTTGAAGAATCGTGCAAAGAAGTAATTTAGGTGTTTCAATGTGACAAAAAATAATTTTCTGCACGCCTAATTTACGTGGAGGTGATGAAAATTTTCCAGGCAGCAATGTTGTGTTTGCATCATGGTAATTTTGATTCTACGTGTAACTCAGCACAAAATGTCACTTCAGCATAACAATTAAATTTTCTTTCCCTCCCTCTCCCTCCCTCTCCCTCCATCTTCTTTCCTCTCCCTCCATCTCCCTCCCTCCTTCTCCCTCCTTCTCCCTCCTTCTCCCTCCTTCTCCCTCCCTCTCCCTCCCTGTCCATCTCCCTCCCTCTCCCTCCCTCATCCTACCTCTCCCTACCTCTCCATCTCCCCCTCTCTCCCTCTCCCTTCCTCATCCTACCTCTCCCTACCTCTCCCTCCCTCCCCTCTCTCTTCCTCTCCCCCCATCTGGTCTACGAATGTGCAGAGCGGAACAGCATTCACCACTCATTCAATAAGGACACAAAGATGGCTGGTCATGGCTGGTCATGACTGGTCATGGCTGGTCATGACTGGTCATGGCTGGTCATGACTGGTCATGACTGGTCATGGCTGGTCATGACTGGTCATGACTGGCTACAATCCTTCTTAAGTTCAACATTAGCTCAGTACCACTTCGAAGCCACTTCGATTGCAAGAGCCATGGGTTTCAATAAAGTGGAAGTTGGAGTTTTCTTTCACAACCTTAAACTGGTGCGGCCAGAGAACGACTCCGTTACACACCATATCGACAATGTAGGTGAATCTGGATTGTCAACAGTCCCTACAAAGCTACCAAAGGTACTATCGCCAACTGGCACTAGGCGTGTCGCAAAGATTATGTCAAGCGAGAGAGGGGAAAACGTGACTGTGGTATGCAGCTTCAACGCAGGAGGCGACAATGTACCGATATTCCCTCATCTTCCCCAGACAGAGGGCGCTGCCAGAGCTGTTGAACGGACGCCAACTGGGCGCCGTTGCACGAAAGAGTGGACGGGTGACCACAGAAACGTTTGTCATATAATATTATCTCCAACATTTTATTTGTACTATTTCCAGATAATTGATTATTAATAAAAGTCACATCAGTCAGATGTTAATGCTTAGTGTCGTCAACTTTTCCCAGTTTCCCCTATTATAATATGATTGATTTATTGGGAATTCCAATAATTAAAATGCTTTTGTTTGAAATCTTATCAATATTTTGAAAAAAAATACTGCCTAAGATATTGGCTTCCAAATCCTCTCCAAGTATATATAGCATGACGGCGTCTTCTTGGTTTGTTTCACGCAGAGAAACGCCGAATGAACTTACCATTAGTAATCCACATCCACGTTCCCTCTTTCATCAGATCCGTGGCGCCAATCCAGTATTCCGGCTCGTCCATTAAGTGGTGGCGAACGTCATCTACACTCAAACAGTGACGTCATCATTTTAATAAGCGACAGAGGTGACTCCGCTTAACAGAATCACTACGGCCAGAGCAATTTGATTATTTTAAGCCGCTTATCCACTTAAGCGGCGTATTTAATGCCACGGAAATAGGAAATGATTCCGTCCTAACCAATATAATATTATTTGATTCTACTAAACGGCTGCCCAGTGTATTTGCAAAATATGGAGCCTTCAGGCGCAGGACGGAATTTCGTTTTAACAGACCCCACAATAGTTGCCTGAAACCAACCAAACTATTGGAACAAGTTGTTTTATCATTAACTTAACAAATTAATGTTGAGGAAATGAAACATGAAACAGCTACGTAACAAGCTGACAAAGCATAGTGTTAAGTGTGTATGTCTAGTAAGACTTGGCTACCCGATACATTTAGACCTGTCTAGTCTCCCGTTTCTGGCGGGAAACTCCCGCGTTTGATTCCTACCTCACGTTCTCGCGAGAGCTTGAGATGAAATACCGATCATCCCAAACTTCATGCCGTTCTTTCTAAAATCTCTTTTTGGACTATGTCTATGCCTTTTGGTTTCCGACATTTTCCTTTGAATTTACTTGGCTGAATCACCACTTTGAATTTGATTGGTAAATAACGGAGTCACATACGTAACTTCCGGTTTCTTAGTTAGTGGTAAAACAAATCCTGTTCTCGATGGCGCCAGTTTGTAAAGATGTTAACCTTTCATAAACTTAGCAGGTGTGGGTACATTTGTCATTTTTGATCGACTCACTCTCAATTTCCTTCAGCTTCCCGTCAATCACACTCTTCTCCTTGGAGTCTTCGATCACTAGAAGCGTTGCGCCCATCGTCATACAGTACGCCTGAAACAGAAGGCACACGATCGGGCTACGCATTTATACTAAAAAATTAAGAAACTTGACAAGAAAGAATGTGCTAACATAAAACACGCACGGAATTCATGGGTTTTTGGGGCTGTTACCTTTATTGGACCGGTGCTGGTTGCCCATACCGCAAATAATGTTCACTCAACTACTTCTGCGCATGTGTACGTGGCCACATATACAAGAGGTATTGCACATATAGAAAATGCACTTGCCTCGTTTTCACTCTGAATTTGACACAGTTGTCAAGCTTAACATAGCAGCAATCAGACAAATTGAAACAGTTGTCAAGCCTAACATAGCATATGTTGCACGTCTTCGGGTGCAGTAGACAAATAACTCACAGTCACTGAGGACACATGTCCAGCTAAATGAGTCAGTGGCCGACCTCCCAAACTCACGGCTCCCTATGCGACGTCACGTTCACATCCGGCTGCACCACCTATGTGACGTCACGGTCACATCCGGCTGCACCACCTATGTGACGTCACGTTCACATCCGGCTGCACCACCTATGTGACGTCACGGTCACATCCGGCTGCACCACCTATGTGACGTCACGGTCACATCCGGCTGCACCACCTATGTGACGTCACGTTCACATCCGGCTGCACCACCTATGTGATCAGGATGTGACTACAACGTCCTCGAGTGGGCAAGTGTCTAGATGAAGGGTGACTGCACAAACTTACTTTGGACCCCTTCTACCCCTGTATACAAAGCACATTTGACACGTGACTCACCACGCTCTCCGCCCAGCTTGCGACATCAGACACAAATTTGTAGCACCTGCAAGGCATCTTTGGAGGGACAAGATTCGTCGCGTACCATGATTTGGCTTCGAAGCCTGGCGGACAGCCTGTCAAAGGCAATCATAACCAAATGTGTTACATGAATATTATTCAGACTACCACATTTATTCTACACGTTTTCGCTAATAAGATCTTAAAAAGTGGAATAGGTTCCATTAACATTTTCTGACGCTCGGAAATATGTCACAAATTGCGTAGAGGTGCATACTGATAATGCTGCCTCCTGGAACAGCGTTGACATATCATTGGCTTTAGTGACACGAATTAGAAAGTGATTGTGTTAATACCATCAAATGAAGATTTTTTATATCCGAACGGGAAATCCTTGCACAGCGTTGCCCAATGGCGTGTTTAGGAGGGTTGGGACATGGCCCCTTTGGCTTCATTGCTTTATTATATTTTCATATGTAACCTGTTGCGCCACTACACGGCAGCATGGTGAACCAATGGGTTACTAAGCTTGCCCCTCTTTGGCCTCCCCTTTGATGTCCTAGATGTCCTAGATGTCCTAGATGCGCCACTCGCGTTGCCTCACATGAAACCTAACGCCGACTTACCGCAGGGATCTTGACCGACCACATCTTTTGGTGCGCCGCCGATTAAGAACGCAACTGAAAGAAAAACGTTCAACATCGGAATGAAAGTCAATCGTTTAACGTTTAACCAAAATACAAATGACAAATACCAATAATAGAGCCAATGTAAAAAAAATTAAGAAGTGAAAATACATTTATATAAAATACATAATTTGATGGATTACGTAGAACGACTTGCCTATAACGAGAAACCCGGAGGTGATCATTTCAAATTGTCCGCTGTCGACTGTAACAAAAAACAATGGCGACGTGCATTTGACATTGACAAAAGAAACCGAAAACGGAGATTGCCGAGTGAAATCGTCTTATGAGAAGCAGTTATCTACGAACATGTCCACAGAGACGCTTTATGTACAAAGCGTGAACAGGCATAACACTTTATTACGCAAACAAGTTCAGTTATGCCTAATCACTATCTTGTGTCAAATACATTTCGTCCGAATCTTGCATTTACACACAATCCCGCTTTTCCGTCGAATCACAATCCATTGAATCAACGCCCTTTTAAGCCAAATCTCACGTTTATGGTAAATTATCACAATTCCTTTGGGCCATTTATGTCGATGTATTGTATTATATAAATGACGTTTCTCACAAGAGGAGTATGTCTGACGCCACTAACAACGCTCACCAAACACGACGACGCCATGTTTGGTTCTTTCTACGTCCGTAAGGTTACCTACCTTCACAGCCACTGGAAACAAGTGACTCAACCACGGACCTATATACCAGCACTCGGAAGACAACAATGATTAATCTAACAAGACAACGGCACACGCAACTTCAAAGAAAAACATGTAGCGCAGGAAGTGCGTTTCGCTGTAACCATCAAACGACACTTTGTAAAACTGTGTCTGTATGCGTTGCGTGGGTCTGAGACAGAATGTATCATTTAAGAATCAGGTCATTGTTTTATATAAAAAAGAAGAAAGCAGAAATTGCGACGTACGAACTAGACACACGGGAAACATATTTTATATTTGCCTGGTGTCTATTCTCGTCTATTCTACTATATTGTAAGCAAATATATGTTTTATTGAGCCATCGTTTAAAAATATAAATTAACCATTATATTTCGATTTACTTGTTTCGGGGCGAATGTCATGTTTTCACTCCATGCTGAACGGCAAGGGTCGTAAACAGATAACGGTCTAATAGTACTTCTTTAAATTGTAGTTAATTAAAACACATTTGGACAATCAAATATGTTGGCATATAATATTATATAGTTCTACTATATAATATTATATAGTTATATTGTATAATATTATAAAGTTTTACTATATACTATATAGTTCTACTATATAATATTATATAGTTCTATTATATAATATTATATAGTTCTACTATATAATATTATATAATTCTACTAAATAACATGATTTCACGATAGCAACGACCAAACTATGTGTTTAATTGTGATTCACATAGTGTTAAAAAAATAATCAGATGTAGTTTTCATGTTGACTAAGAAATACGTTTTTTTAAATAATGGCTTACTCTTTGTCGACGTGGCAGCCTACAGTCGTCGGCAGTAATTGCTGAATACATTTTCCCAGCACAAAACAACACCAACAGTGAAATGTGGAGAACCTCTTCTTGGAGGAAACAACACGTGGCCCAGTGAAAGGTAAAAAAGAAATATCACATCAGCCTTCATATCAGGGTCGACATGGAAAGAACAAAACCCGTTATGTTACCGCGACATCTGTTCAATGTCGTTGGTGTAACTGTCACTCCGGTTCACGCGAAGCTGCAAGTCACAACATTAATGTCGTGCGCAATGTCTTTCAAGTAGGATTTTTTCGCGTGCGTGTCAGACTTGTTGGCAAGTCACAAGTTGGCAAATCAAGCCAAGTCTCAAATAAATGACCTCCAAATCAAGTCTCGAGTCATTTATCTGAATTCCAAGTCAAGTCAAGTCAAAATGGGCGACTCGCGTCCGACTGAAATCAGCCTCTACGACTCGAGTCCGACTTAAATCAGCCTCTACGACTCGAGTACGACTGAAATCATCCTCTACGACTCGAGTCCGACTGAAATCAACCTCTCCGACTCGAGTCCGACTGAAATCAGCCTCTACGACTCGAGTACGACTGAAATCAACCTCTACGACTCGATTCAACAAGTATGGCGCGTGTGTGAAGCTGCCAGATTCAAGATGACCAACAAATGCGATCGAAGGCTGGAATGCATTTTGTGCCGTCCTACGCCTGGCCAATTTAGTTCATGTTATTTCTCTTCGTGAAGTTGCATTGATAAGTATATGGCATGTGTTGTTAGAGGTTAACCTGTGGTACACATGCTTTGTGTCTCGTATCAAAGATAATGTAAATTGTCATACGCAAGAAACCGGGAAACCAGTCAGATATAACTAAAAAATATATATATTGATCATAGGTGTCTCGCCTACTTCCGGTTTGACCGATCGCGTCGATATTCTCGCTGCATGCGACACTTCCGAATCATTCCTCGACGCTTTTGTACACGTAACACGGGGGAGCCACACGACAAGGTAGTAGTATCCTATCCATTGGGCGTGGCGACGTATTGTTTGCGGGAGTCTATTTCCATTACGGTTGTAAATATTTCCTTAACGTCTAGATCACTTCGCAAAATAACTCGACCGTAACCCGACGACTGAATATATCGGTCGGTGAAAGGCAATACAAGAAATGCGTGTCACTGCCCCACGCATCAGCTCTCGGACGGGGGAAAGTCTATCAAGCGCCATCCATGTTAGTGAAGCGCGCATGTGATTGGTCAACGCTCGCGTAAATCGTCCTATTCCCGGGCCCGAAATAGCAATCCGCGTTGCAATGACGTCAGGGTACTAACTATAAATATAACAACCCGCCAGTAAAGGTTCTGTGCACTAGTGACCCGCAGGTTAACTATAATCCATCATTAGTTGTACTACCTCACGGGAGCCACCCAATGCATTGGCAGTATAACATCCTTGATAACTGACAGAACTGAGTCCCTCAATACGTTCTACACTTTCAGTTAATATATATATATATATATATATATATATATATATATATATATATATATATATATATATATATATATATATATATATATATATATATATATATATATATATATACCGTTTTAACGTTGAGCGGGTTGAAATATGCACGCACTTTTCCTTGGACTGGAGTCACATTTCACAAATTACGCAAAATTATACTCTTTTCAAGTTAAAGGAGCAAAAGCAGATACACATTGTTTAACGTATAAGGTGGCGTATCGAAACCAAACTGTTTGTGTCGTATCTTATCAGCTATAACATTTGACAAGCCTGACACAGTGGAATTTACCCGAAATCGACCTATAATTAAATTATCTTACTGATTTTCAGCTAATAGTACGGGCAAGGCATTGTTTATACTTGGCTGTCAGACAAATAATAATGACTTGACAAGCAGGAGTGTTGCATAATGTGTCTACATATACATTATGCCGCAACTTTATATAAAAGTTGACACTTTCTTAAAAAACCTATTTGGGGTAAGACCACAGTTGACCTTCCTGTTTATTATTTCACACGAATGTAGGGCGTATTAAATTGTGACATGTGAATTTAAACAATTCATATGATATGACACAAGAGCAGTTGAGGAGGCATATTCACAGGTTACTTTGTAGAAGCCATTGGATGTGAAATAAAGTTTTCTTATAATCAAACAAATCGTTAACATGGCCACCAATGTAATTGTGCACTGTGATCTGCCCCTTGCAACGAGAACAGCTGTCTCGGGACCGTGAGGGAAGCGATTCGCGACCGATGACCAATCCCGCTTCACTGACATGGATGGAGCTTCATAGTTCTCTGACATGGGTGGCACTTCATAGTTCACTGACATGGATGGCGCTTCATATTTCACTGACATGGGTGGCACTTCATAGTTCACTGACATGGGTGGCACTTAATAGTTCACTGACATGGATGGCGCTTCATAGTTCACTGACATGGGTGGCACTTCATAGTTCACTGACATGGGTGGCACTTTATAGTTCACTGACATGGATGGCGCTTCATAGTTCACTGACATGGGTGGCACTTCATAGTTCACTGACGTGGGTGGCACTTTATAGTTTACTGACGTGGGTGGCACTTTATAGTTCACTGACGTGGATGGCACTTCATAGTTCACTGACGTGGATGGAACTTCATAGTTCACTGACGTGGGTGGCACTTTATAGTTCACTGACATGGATGGCGCTTCATAGTTCACTGACGTGGGTGGCACTTCATAGTTCACTGACGTGGGTGGCACTTTATAGTTCACTAACGTGGATGGCACTTCAGAGTTCACTGACATGGGTGGCACTTCAGAGTTCACTGACATGGGTGGCGCTTCATAGTTCACTGACATGGGTGGCACTTTATAGTTCACTGACGTGGGTGGCACTTCATAGTTCACTGACATGGGTGGCACTTCAGAGTTCACTGACATGGGTGGCACTTCATAGTTCACTGACGTGGGTGGCACTTTATAGTTCACTGACGTGGATGGCGCTTCATAGTTCACTGATGTGGGTGGCACTTCATAGTTCACTGACATGGGTGGCGCTTCATAGTTCACTGACATGGATGGCGCTTCATAGTTCACTGACATAGGTGGCACTTCAGAGTTCACTGACATGGGTGGCACTTCATAGTTCACTGACATGGATGGCGCTTCATAGTTCACTGACATTGATGGCGCTTCATAGTTCACTGACATGGGTGGCACTTCATAGTTCACTGACATGGATGGCGCTTCATAGTTCACTGACATGGATGGCACTTCATAGTTCACTGACATGGGTGGCACTTCATAGTTCACTGACATGGATGGCGCTTCATAGTTCACTGACATGGATGGCACTTCATAGTTCACTGACATTGATGGCGCTTCATAGTTCACTGACATGGGTGGCACTTCATAGTTCACTGACATGGATGGCGCTTCATAGTTCACTGACATGGATGGCACTTCATAGTTCACTGACATGGATGGCGCTTCATAGTTCACTGACATGGATGGCACTTCATAGTTCACTGACATGGATGGCAATTCATAGTTCACTGACATGAGTGGCGCTTCATAGTTCACTGACATGGATGGCACTTCATAGTTCACTGACATGGATGGCGCTTCATAGTTCACTGACATGGATGGCACTTCATAGTTCACTGACATGGGTGGCGCTTCATAGTTCACTGACATGAGTGGCGCTTCATAGTTCACTGACGTGGATGGCACTTCATAGTTCACTGACATGGATGGCATTTCATAGTTCACCGACATGGGTGGCACTTCATAGTTCACTGACATGGGTGGCATTTCATAGTTCACCGACATGGGTGGCACTTCATAGTTCACTGACATGGGTGGCACTTCATAGTTCACTGACATGGGTGGCGCTTCATAGTTCACTGACATGGGTGGCACTTCATAGTTCACTGACATGGATGGCATTTCATAGTTCACTGACATGGGTGGCACTTCATAGTTCACTGACATGGGTGGCGCTTCATAAAAGTCACCGTCCATCGTTGTCGCTGGTCGAGGCGCTGACTCGACAGCGGGTCAGTGACATCTGACCATCCACTGTGGATGCCACTGAACGGACTTGGAGGTGAACGTCACGAAACTCCCTGCGCTGAGCGCGGTCATTCGTCAACTGACCAGCTACATAGTATATATATCTTCTTCCTTCTTTTCTCTCCCTCCCTCCCTCTCTCCCAGCCTCCCTCCTTCCTCCTCCCTCCCCTCATCCCTCTCTCCCTTCAAGCTCTATTGCAGACACACACCCCCCCGGAGAAACTCCATTTGATTTTGTATGTAGTAAAATCATAATATCAGTCCTTCGTGCGTTTCCGGCCCACCATGTGGCGCCACTGTCTTGGATACGTACGCACCCCGGTCACTCTGACCGGTGGAACAAACTTAACACACTATGTATGCAGAGGTGCCAAATCTCCTGCTCTGGGAAGAAGAAAAGAAATTTTTTGGGGGCAAATTTAGTCATATATCCTGATTCTTCTTCCTTTTCAAATAATCTACTTTTTAAAATCCATTCTACATTTCCTATTAAAACTGGCTACAGAATGCACGAAATGCATAAAATACAAAATGACAACGAAAATGTCCATATTGTCCGAGACGGTTTCCCTTCTCCTTTGTTCCAGCAGAAGAATCTCCTTCCTCGTAATTGTTGAACTTGGCACCTCTGATTATGGCGTTAGATTAACACGTCTAATAATTCATTGACAGATCAACTTGTGAAAGTGGCATCGATCACAAAAAGATCACCGTCATCTCGTACATGTTACGTACATCTCGTACATGTTACGTACATCCGTCTTTTCTGTTTGCCCTGCAGAATAGTGGCGAAATAAACGTTGGATAGCGAAGAAATTAAAGATGCGTGTTATGGTGATGGTGTCATCGGACGCACGCACGCACGAACGAACGCACGCACGCACGCTCACATACACACACGCGCGCACGCACGCACGTACGCGTATTGTTTCGCACTTCAACTTGTGTAGTGTATTGCAAGAATGGTAAACGTACCACCTAATGGAAGAATATTAAAAGATTATAGAAATATACCATAAATGGGTACAACCGTCTTCGGTTGACAATAGAAACTTCGCCTCGACGACCTGTCTCAGTTTTCTGCTACTCTTATCAACGCCATAATCAGATTTGACAACTGCAAACGAACTTTTGAAAAAGAGTAATAAGACACACATTAATAGGACACACATTAATGGGGCACACATTAATAGGACACACATTAATAGGACACACATTAATGGGCCACACATTAATAGGACACACATTAATAGGACACACATTAATGGGGCACACATTAATAGGACACACATTAATAGGACACACCTTAATAGGACACACATTAATAGGACACACATTAATAGGACACACATTAATGGGACACACATTAATGGGACACACATTAATAGGACACATATTAATAGGACACACATTAATAGGACACGCGTTAATGGGGCACGCATTAATAGGACACGCATTAATGGGACACATTAATAGGACACATTAACAATAATGGAAAGTTCGCGCCTGGTGCCTTAGCGCTCTGTAGGGTTAATATGCGTTTTCTGTTGCCGTGGTCGATGTCGTAATCAGATGTGTGAACTGCGAAATAACTTTTAAAAAGTTCGCATATTAAGTGTGTATTAATTAACAACAAACAGCACCGACGGCACTATCAGCTAGATAGAGTTGACTAAAAAGGTAAAGGTACGTTCTTATATAGAAGATGTATCCAGTCCTTAGGACAGCTCAAGGCGTTTTACACTTACTAGTGCCCTGCGCGGGCCTATAATTTGAGCCCAAGCCCGGCCCGCAATTAGCAGTTAGAGTGCAGGCCCGGCCCATGCACGCAACAAATGTTCAAGCCCGGTCCGGCCCATGCCCGCAAACTAAAATTTAGGCCGAGGCCCGGCCCAGTCCCGACCCAGACCGTGAATGTTTTGGCCCAGGCCCAGGCCCGCAAGCCCGCAGCCCGCAGCCCGCAGCCCGCTAAGTTTAGAGAAGATAAACCTATAATCTTATAAGAAAGACGAAACACAAATAAACTGTAAAAACAGACTTATTGTTTTATTAAATAAAACATAATATATGAACATTATATAATGTTTACTACTGAAATACTAATGTCAGTTGTTGTTTAGTAGTGTCTAGTTAGTTGCTAGTGCTAGCTACTACTATGTCACCCACTGGCACTGACACCCAGTGACATTTCCAGCAGGTCTGCAGTCACTAGCCTGAGATAGATCAGGTTCAAACATGTGTGAATTAGTACAAGTGTGAATGAATCAGTACTGGGGAAATTGTAGAGTGGAGTGTGTAGTGTAGTGGACAGTGGGCTGGTAATTCAGGCGGGCAATATTGGAGGGAAGACCTAGACAATAGAATGTCCACTGGTTGGCTCAAAGGGTGATAAGTTGATGGTTAATCATAGCTAGGCTGCTTCTGCAAATATGTCTAAAGTAAACATTTGGGGCTGGCTGCTTCCAGCCAGGTGAACTTAAGTGGCCTGGGGCCATTAGATCTATGCAAAAGGGTACATTCATGTCAAAAATATGCAGTCTACAGAGTCTACTCCAGTCACAGTGTCTTGGAAAGCCAGTACATGTTTAAAGAGTTACAATACAAAGATATGGGCATGCGTCTATGCATATATTTTATATGAAATGTCTCTATTAAAAGAATGCACATTATTAAAATGATACCATAGGAAGTCACATTGTTGAAGAAGTTTAACTGCATTCCAAAGTATAAAGCACTAGTGTCATTCATAATTCCATGCAAGGTCTCAATTTGCAACTATATAATACTAAAGAAATTATTTTAAGCATTCATTAACCGGAATTACAATTTATAATAAGTTTTTATTAATAATAAAATTAATAATCTGGGTTTTGTATGCATGTTTTTATTATGTCCAGGCCCAGCCCGCTCACACTAGACCCAGGCTCGGCCCGGCCCGCAAAATTATGTAGAGGCCCGGCCTGGCTCGGCCTGACCCGCGGGCTGCGGGCAGTGCAGGGCACTAACACTTACACACCACCTGGCTGACCTGTCTGGTCCGGCAACGGTGCTCTTCCTCAATCAATTTAAACTTGGAAAAATACCCCCATCCCTCCCACCCTCCCTCTATCTCTCCTCTACCCCTTCCTTCCTCCCCCCCTCTCTCTCTCTCTCTCCCCTTCTCTCTCCCTCCCTCCCTCCCCTCCTTCCCCTCTCTCTCCCTCTTTCCCTCTATTCCTCTCCCTCTCCCCCTCACAATCCGTCCCATCCCCTCTTCCCTTTTCCCCTACCTCCTTCCCTCCTTCCCTCTTTCCCTCATTCCCTCCTTCCCTCCTTCCATCCTTCCCTCCATCCCTCTCTCTATCCCTCTATCCATCTATCCCTCTATCCCTCCCTCTTTGTCCAACTTTAAACTGTTTGAGGAAGAGCACCGTTCCACAGTGAGCCGGACCAGACTGGACGGTGCAGAACGGAACATAGTGCGTCGGATTAGTCTTGACAAGATGTTGTATGACGTCAGCGCTGCCTAAACGCACACATTGTTTGAATAAGTTCAATAAGGTGAGCTTATAAGGGCAAACAGGTTGAAGAGAACACACGAAATACGGACGTGAAGTTTGTATGAGGACTGTACCAGTAACGCCTTGACACTGTTGGCGCTGTTACACCGCATACACTTAGCGTACTTCTGACTTCATGAATAGTAACTGTGGAGATATATATATATATATATATATATATATATATATATATATATATAATATATATATATATACATATATACATATATATATATATATATATATATATATATATATATATATATATATATATATATATATATATATATATATATATATATATATATATATATATATATATATATATATATATATAAGAGGAGGGGAGGGGCAGGGGAGGGAGGGGGGGGAGGGAGGGAGGGAGGGAGGGAGGGAGGGAGGGAGGGAGGGAGGGAGGGAGGGAGGGAGGGAGGGAGGGAGGGAGGGAGGGAGGGAGGGAGGGAGGGAGGGAGGAAGAGAGAGGAACTTGTACGACATACCTCGCTTTTTCTGACAACTCTCACGGAACATTCTCATAACAACAAACGACTACTTTGTGATCACGCACCCACTGAGTGTATCATTAGGGCCCTGCGCGGGCCTATAATTTGAGCCCATGCCCGGCCGCAATTAGCAGTTAGAGTCCAGGCCCAGCCAAGGCTCGCAGCAATTTTTCAAGCCTTGCCTGGCCCAGGCCCGCAGACTAGAATTTAGGCCCAGGCCCACCCAGATCGCGAATGTTGGGCCCAGGCCCGGCCCGCAACTTTCAGGCCCATGCCCGGCCCATACCCGCGGGCCAAAGACGGGTAAGCCTGCAACCCCGCTAAGTTTAGAGAAGATAAACCTACAATCTTATAAGAAAGACGAAACACAAATAAAGTGTAAAACAGACTTATTGTTTTATTAAATAAAAAATATATATGAACATTATATAATGTTTACTACTGAAATACTAATGTCAGTTGTTGTTTAGTAGTGTCTAGCTAGTAGCTAGTACTAGCTACTACTATGTCACCCACTGGCACTGACACCCAGTGGCATTTCCAGCAGGCCTGCAGTCACTAGCCTGAGACAGATCAGGTGGAGACATATGTGAATTAGCACAAGTGTGAATGAATCAGTACTGGGGAAATTGTAGATATTAAATAGTAGTCACTAGTTCACACAATTGAAAAATACCAATTACCAACTGGTGTGGGTACTGGGTACTGGCACTACTGGGCAGTGGGCAGTGGCCAGTGGGCTGTTCATTCAGGCAGGCAATGTTTGGAGGGAAGACCTAGACAATAGAATGTCCACTGGTTTGGTCAAAGGGTGATTAAGTTGATGGTTAATCATGGCTTGATTGCCTCTGCAGATATGTCTAAAGTAAACATTTGGGGCTGGCTGCTTTCAGCCAGGTGAACTTAAGTGGCCTGATATGGTGTCATTAGATCTATGCAAAAGGGTACATTCATGCCAAAAATATGCGGTTTACAAAGTCTAGACATCACGGATTACGGGATAGGAAGTTAAGTTTGAGCTGAAGAAGAATGATGGGAAACATGCATTAACTGTGATGAAGCCAGTGAAACAAGTGCTACTACTCCAGTCACAGTGCCTTGGAAAGCCAGTACATATTTAAATAATTACAATACAAAGATATGGGCATGCGACTATGCATATATTTTATATGAAATGTCTCTATTAAAAGAATGCATATTATTAAAATGATACCATAGGAAGTCCCATTGTTGAAAAGAGGTTAAACTGCATTCCAATGTATAAAGCACTAGTGTCATTCATAATTCCATGCAAGGTCTCAATTTGCAACTATATAATGCTAAATAAATAATTTTAAGCATTCATTAACCGGAATTACAATTTATAATAAGTTTTTATTAATAATAAAATTAATAATCTGGGTTTTGTATGAATACACTAGGCCCAGGCCCGGCCCAAGCCCGATGTGTTTAATTTTTTTTTCAGTCCAGGCCCTGCCCGGCACGCGAAATTATATAGAGGACCGGCCCGGCCCGGCCCGCGGGCTACCGTTGGACCCAAAGCCCGGCCCGTGCAGGGCACTAATGCGCATAGTTGTTCGATTGATTTAACTTATTGTTTACGTGCATCGAGAACAACAAAGTTTTGTGTATGTTTGAGCTATTCCCTTTTTTAATGCATTGAGGCCAAACAAACTTGTCTTCCAGAGGAAGTATCTTTTCAAGTCAGAAGCCCTGAGTTAAAGTCCACTTAGAGCTTGTGCTAGTTGTTACCAATTCAGTATTTTGACTTAAGTGAGACAGTCTGGGCTACAGACTAATAATGTACCAATTTGCAGTCTGGTTAGAGACCCTTAGAGTACGCAGAGCCCTGGTCAGGTGTTAATCCACCCTCTCAGCAAACAATAATTAGCACTGCTACAGCCACAGACACACAGCATGCTTTCCTTTCCAAGACAGATTATGCAAGTATAGGGTGTGAGGCCTTGGGACAATGTCTAATGGGTGTATTCGTCCCAGTGAGTGCCATGAACAATTTAAAATTGGATCTGGCGCTCGATCAAATAAAACATATTATTATTATACATGTATTTTAAAACAACTGGTGTAAATTAAACTATGTTATAATTATATAATTTTATATAAGCAAAAATCATGTACCCTCTGTTAAGGCAAGTACCCAATTCGATTTGAATAGAACAAGTTAAAAAGATTTTATAAATATAAACATCTATATAAATGACTATATACCAGATTAAAAAAATAAAAAATAAATCAAATAAATAAGAAAAAACTTATTTAAATAAAAAAAATTACTATTATTATTTTTTAAATCATGATTTTTTTTAACCCTGTATATGCGTGTTTTGAACAGTGTCCTTTAAATGGTTGTATGCTTGAACTTGAAACTACGTAGCTCCGTGTGTGGTCCGAAGTGCACCAACAATGCCATTGTTTAACACGTGGTCTGGACATTCCTCCAGAAACAACTATTCAATATATCTAAGTGCGCTTGCCGAAGAGGGTTAATCCAGTAAACACGGTACAGGCTTGACAACATTCACATTATAGTTTGGTCTTGCATTTAATTAATATTTTTTATTACATGTGTTGTCCTTAATTTTGTTTAATTGTATTTATTATTTTAGCTATTTAATCCCATGCATATATTAGTAGTATTGTTGTGTTTATATATTATACAGTATATATATATAATATATATATATATATATATATATATATATATATATATATATATATATATATATATATATATATATATATATATATATATATATATATATATATATATATATAGTAAAGGAGTAAAGGACATTACATTATGTTATCATTTGATAGAACATGTATGTTAGATTTACTTGAAATAAAATTATGCTCATCAAAGCAATATTCCCTTTGTGAAGATTACACTAAACTGTAATTTACATAAAAGATGGGCACCAAAACGGAACATTCAAAAGTGCACAAAAGGGGAATTAGAAAAATCCGCTGGGAGGCAGATGAAACAAGCAGCCTTTTAGAGGACACTATTTGGTTAGAGTGTAGCCAATGTCTACGTAAAAAGGTTTGGATATGTCACAAAGGACTGGCAGGATACAAGACTAGTGTTTATTTTTCTTTTGAAGTACATTGTGTGGTCATCCTTTCGATGGCATTTTATTTACTTACTTAGGTTTACTTAGGTTCTTCCTGACCGTAGGCGGTGGCCTCGGTGGTCAGATCTTCAAGTTTCCCTTGGAATGCTCTACGACTTCCTGGCAAGGCAGCTTTGATGTCATAGAGAAACTCCTCAGTACTCCAATGTCTATCTAGACGGTTTTTAAATGAGTTGACACTTGGGGCAGTTACAACTAATTCCGGTAGATCATTCCATAATCTGGTAACTCTAAGTGAGAAGCTTTCTTTTGTAACATTTGTACGAGCACGTTCTAGAAACAATTTCAAACTATGACCCGTTGTTCCTTCCCTTGTATCACTGTCTTTGTGCAGCTTGACAATGTTAGATACATCACTGTCATATTTCCCATGGAGTAGTTTATATACCTCAATCATATCACCACGAGTTCGTCTGTATGCAAGTGTAGGAAGTTTCAATCTCTGAAGCACTTATTTGCATGTTTTGGTGTCTATGCGGCGAACGTTACATGTACAAGATAAAGCTTGAATATGGAGATGTTTAACAGTTGGTGATTTTTTTCTTTTTAAATACTAAGATAAAGACAGCTGTTTGAAATGTAAGAAATAATTGTTCCCATTAAATGAGCACAAAATAGTTAGATACTTGATGTCTCCCTCACTGGCGTAACGCCTGTCGCTGTGTCCGTTTGTATATGTTAATTTAATATGTGAAAGAAATTATAATTATACAATTAGTGTTAAGGTTCCAAATGGCATCCTACCAGTACAGAGGATTAAAAAAATTGATTTATTTACTAATAAGGTCACTGAACGACACCAAGTCACGAACGAAGCGGAATGCATGTAATGCTTGTATTACAAGGCAATTGTTATGAACTTACCATGTTTTTACTGTTTCCTGTTATCAGTTTGCATTGATTAATTTGAATGTTGATCCTCTTTTTCCCACTGTTGTGTACCATTATCGAAAACACTCGCACGCACGCACGCACGCACGCACGCACGCACGCACGCACGCACATATATGCATGTTTACGCTATTTGAGCACTAGGTGATTATGGCGGTATATAAATATCGTATTTTATTGTATTATTATTATTATTGTTGTTGGCGATATTTTGGCATACGTTACAGTATCAACTACTATTTCCTAATCAATCTCCCATCTTCTCTCTGAAGTCACCCCGACCCACAACAAGGGGCACAGCTCTGCGTGGCACGGGATATACGATTGAACACGTGGTACAGCCTTAAATCTCATGAGACGGTAGAGAAGAGAAAGACTGCGACTGAGATGGAACGACTGTGGGAAGATATATTTGGCTGGATTGGGAGGGGCATAGAGAACGGGAGCGAAGTGCAGAGGTAACGGAGACGGGTCGTGGAGAACGGGAGCGAGATGCAGGGGGAACGGAGACTGGTCGTGGAGAAAGGGAGCGAAGTGCAGAGGTAACGGAGACGGGTCGTGGAGAACGGGAGCGAGGTGCAGGGGGAACGGAGACTGGTCGTGGAGAAAGGTAGCGAGGTGCAGAGGGAACGGATACGGGTCGTGGAAAACGGGAGCGAGGTGCAGAGGGAACGGAGACGGGTCGTGGAGAAAGGGAGCGAGGTGCAGAGGTAACGGAGACGGGTCGT
>BSQZ01000041.1:3932500-4182500 GCA_033239005.1 Lamellibrachia satsuma | reverse complement strand
CTGTTACTACCAGTAATGTAATAAATCGACCGGTAATGTAATGCAATAAAAATGATGATAATTATTATGGTGATGATGATGTTAATAATGATGATGATGAAGAAGGTGGTGATGAGGGTGATAAATGATTATGATGATGATGTCAATTAAGGTGTCATCTTAGTGACGATGATAATGATGATTATGACGATGATAATAATAGTAATAATGATGATAACGACGGTGATAACGAAGGAGATAAATGGCTATGATGATGAGGAGGAAGAAGATGAAGACAATTAAGCGGTCTTAGTGATGATGATGATGACGAATATGATGACAATGAGGGTGATCATTACTACGATTATGAGGACGAAGACAATGCCACCCTCAGCCTCATCATCATGCTCCTCCTCCTCATCGTCATCATCATCCTCATGTTCACCCTTATAACGGCCAGCCATGCTGACACCCACTCGACGTTCACAAACGTATGATTAACATAGGAATCTCAGAACGAGTGAGCCGCATGTTTTCTGGGAGGACACATGGAATACTGTTCATATAACCTCCCAGGTAACGCATGGCAGTAACAACATGTTTTCTGGGAGAACATATGGAATACTGTTCATATAACCTCCCAGGTAACGCACGGCAGTAACTACATGTTTGCAAACAATCGGACCGAGTCAGACACAGTGGTAAGGAAGGTGGGGGTGATTAAAAAAGGTCACCTCAACAAATGAAAGAGGTAATGTACATTCAATTTAGGGATCAACTCAAACAATTATTTAAGGGATCATTAAAAATGCTTCAAACAGAAATACCTGATCATCATTTGATCAAATTAAGGGGTCATCTAAAAAAATTGGGAAATCTCAAAATGTAATGTGAAATTATATTAGAAACGTAAGGTTAATTGCAAAAATTATAAAATAAGGGGTCAGCTGAAACAATTAAGGGGTTATCTCAAAAAATTAAGTGAAGGGTAATCTCTTCAACTAAAATATTCGTCTAAACGATTAAAGGGCACCTGAAGTATTTTTAAATTTGACTCAAATTAAGGGATTTTATCAAAAACAATTTAAAGTGTAATTTTAAAAGGAATCACTAAGGGGTTGTTTAATAATGAACTACCTGATCATCTTGAAACATTATGGGGTCATCTCATAAAATGAATGGGTCTTCTCAAAAAAGTTAAAGGGTCGTCACAAAATATACAAGAAATCATTAACAAGTTAACTAGCTGATCGTCTCCACAATTGAAGGGATCATCTAAAAAAATAAGGGTGTTTTCTCAAAAAAGTTAAGAGATGATATTAAAAAAAAATCATATAAAAAAGATTTATTATATTACCGGTCGATTATTACATTACATGTCGATTTATGACATTGCCGGTCGATTGTTACATTACCGGTCGATTTATTATATTACCGGTCGATTATTACATTACATGTCGATTTATTACATTGCCGGTCGAGTGTTACATTACATGTCGATTTATTATATTACCGGTCGATTATTACATTACATGTCGATTTATTACATTGCTGGTCGATTATTACATTACATGTCGATTTATTACATTGCCGGTCGATTATTACATTACATGTCGATTTATTACATTGCCGGTCGAGTGTTACATTACATGTCGATTTATTATATTACCGGTCGATTATTACATTACATGTCGATTTATTACATTGCTGGTCGATTATTACATTACATGTCGATTTATTACATTGCCGGTCGATTATTACATTACATGTCGATTTATTACATTGCCGGTCGATTATTACATTACCGGTCGATTTATTATATTACCGGTCGATTATTACATTACATGTTGATTTATTACATTGCCGGTCGAGTGTTACATTACCGGTCGATTATTACATTGCCGGTCGATTATTACTTTACTGGGTGTAATACATGTCTATCAGTCGCTCAGAATTACTACGTGGCCCGGTACCTTACACCAAGACAACGGTTGAATCTGACACTAGCTTGTCCGGTCAATGCCGTTGAGAGGCCCAACAAACTCGATGACATGATATTCTCCTGTACCCTTAAATGTATATAGTTATATGTGTTTTATTATAATATAACTAACAGGATTGATTCTTAGTATATGTGGTCATCGTAATACACGTTTTCCAATGATTTTGAATGATATTGTAGGACGTGTACATCAAGGCAACAATGCTTCACTAGTGACCAATCTTGGAAGCATGTAACCAATCTTGGAAGCATGTAATAAATATTGGAAGAATGTAACCAATCTTGGAAGCATGTAACCAATCTTGGAAACATGTAACCAATCTTGGAAGCATGTAACCAATCTTGGAAGCATGTAACCAATCTTGGAAACATGTAACAATCTTGGAAGCATGTAACCAATCTTGGAAGCATGTAACCAATCTTGGAAGCATGTAACCAATCTTGGAAACATGTAACAATCTTGAAAGCATGTAACCAATCTTGGAAGCATGTAACCAATCTTGGAAGCATGTAACAATCTTGGAAGCATATAATAAATATTGGAAGCATGTAACCAATCTTGGAAGCATGCAACCAATCTTGGAAACATGTAACCAATATTGGAAGCATATAATCAATATTGGAAGCATGTAACCAATCTTGGAAGCATGTAACCAATATTGGAAGCATGTAACCAATCTTGGAAACATGTAACCAATATTGGAAGCATATAATCAATATTGGAAGCATGTAACCAATCTTGGAAGCATGTAACCAATCTTGGAAGCATGTAATCAATATTGGAAGCATGTAACCAGTCTTGGAAGCATATAATCAATCTTGGAAGCATGTAACCAATCTTGGAAGCATGTAACCAAACTTGGAAGCATATAATCAATCTTGGAAGCATGTAATCAATCTTGGAAGCATGTACCAATCTTGGAAGCATGTAATCAATCTTGGAAGCATGTAACCAGTCTTGGAAGCATATAATCAATCTTGGAAGCATGTAACCAATCTTGGAAGCATGTAACCAATCTTGGAAGCATGTAGCCAATCTTGGAAGCATGTAACCAATTTTGGAAGCATGTAACCAGTCTTGGAAGCATACAATAAATCTTGGAAGCATGTAACCAATCTTAGTACACTGCAAAACCCTAACACATTAAAACCAATCTTTGTTATACATATATAATATATTGAAGGTTCACATCCACCAGGGTCCAGATTGCTCCAGATTGCTCCAGATTGCAAATGATTACAGTTTGCATTTTAAAACATGGACACACAGACCCCTCATAGATTTGTGCTTCCAAGTGGATGTATGCCCTGCTACGCCCCTCACATCGGTCTTTTTGATGACCTTCAATAACCTTTCAGAAATGTGAATTAATCACAAATCATGAGTGAAGATTACCTGTCTATTGTCATGCGCGCTCAAGATGGCTCTTCAGACAAGATGATTCTCTTGTCTGAATGACCAAAGTATCCTTTATTTTGACAATACAATCTATCCGAGCCTTAATACCACATTGCTTGCTTTGTTTGACTACACTATAACGACAGCAGCATTACATTCAAACAAACGTTTTGACGCAGAATTATCACACGGATTAATAAATTAGCTATAGCATCAGTGACCAGCAAGGGCCTAGGGCTGACCAACCGCTGGCAGTCGACGTCAATCTACGTTGGTCCTGTGGCCTAGAATTCATTGGCCTTAATCCGTATTGATGGCCATCATTGTTGCCAGATACACCAGGTCCTTTGAAGTGTATATAAGTAAATCATAAGGTACTTCTCAAAGATAAAAGCGCCATTCTGTGTCGGTCGTAATCAATTAGATGAACATCAACGTACTTTTCTCTGTATTGTCAGCTGCGTCCACCTGTCAGTGTCATTCCAGTTGTCGGAATAAATGTGATATTATTTAAACGACCCAGAGCCCTACTTTGTGACGTGCGTGTGGGTGCCTTACATGATTATGTATAATCGTTTAGTTAGAGTCAGGTAAGGTAGGTAAAGTCATTCCCCAGGCATTACGCCTTAGGAAGCCATGAAGGCTTATATGGCCTGTACTTAAACCTGGTTTCTGTAGTACGAAGCAACTTAGAGTGCAGTTATACTGACTCTCCTGGACGGGACACTAGGTACCTTCCAAACAGTGTTTGTACTCATTTGCAGCTGAGTAGACTGAGGCAAAGTAGGGTAAACGAAATTGCCTAAGCTTCGAAAACGAACCGTGCCCAGTGTGGATCTTGAACTCACAACCTTTGAATTTAGAGTCCAACACCTTAACCACTAGGCCACGGCTGCTAGTTAGAGACACTGTATACTAATTTTCTCTAAGAGTTGTTATTATAAATAATTTTTTATTTGCAAATTAATAAGGAGCAACATAAATAAACATATGCTTCTGCAGAGACACGAGAGAGACCAGCAGCAACACCACACAGGATACTGAGATACAACATTAGTGAGGACAAAGATGCAACATTAGACGGGATGGAGATACAAGATGAGACAGAACAAATATTAGATACAAAATGACATGGAACAGAGATACAACATTAGAGAGAACATAGATCAAGTGAGAACGTTGCTGAAGGATTGGCCCAGTATTTGACACCGATGAAGGCGCGTAGATTATGTCCAGTTGGTCGGGAGATGTGACGTAACTGCAGCTGCGGAGAGGGAATGTTGACATTGCGAGCCCATGATGCACTCGTTTATAATAATAATAGTTAGTAAACAACATATGAACAAATCGTAAGCGTACTTTAATAAAACCGGTGCTAGCTAAAAGGACTATTTTCAAATCTTGAATTGTTACATCCCTGGTCATGGGATATTAAATCCGTGTGCAGGAAGCACGTGATGTCAAGGTCTGCACGTAGGCCATGCACGCAGTGACTACGCGCTTTATTTTTATCACGTGTGATCATATAAATAAATAAAGATGTTGTTTTAATGTATTTTTGCCTTTGAATGCCGTCTGCACAACAGCGTGTGAGAAACACAACACTACGCTTAAAGACGGCCAAAGTGTGTTTCTTTGTTTGGCTAAGACAACACCCGGGTCTCTCTCTCTTCAAGTGATCCCGACTGCGCCAAATTTAGCCCGTTAAAGACGATGTAGCTTTAGCGATTCTCTGTCAATGTCAACAAAATTGAGTGAATTATTGACCGCGCAGCTCCTTTAAGCTATACTCAGTACACAGTATGTCAGAACTATGACACAGTCAATGCACATGTATGTATGTGTGTGCGTGCGTGCGTGCGTGCGTGCGTGCGTGCGAGAGTGTGTGTAAAACAAATTTGCCTAAGTATCTACGTTTAAATATGCACCCTCTATGCGGCTGTCATAAAAATAATGCTATTTTCCATTAAGATGGTGTCATTTTCCATTTAAAACTTGTGCTCTCCAGAACACCAACACCCCATTGCCAAACAGTTATCAATGGTTAGTATACGTTAATAAAAAAAAATTATGAATATATGTTATTTCACTACCACAGTCAGCAAAGCAAAATAAGAATAATAGGAAGATAAATTATATGTTTAGTCATTAATACAAAAAACCAGGTTTGCTAGAAATTGAAATAATAGCAAAACACTTAAAACAACAAGTAATTTGAAACAAATAGTTGTAAAGCACGTGGAAGACCACACACGTTGATTGAGTAAGAAATAAACTGTGTTTAATTATACTCAATAACGAAAACACATTAATGTAAAGTGTATATATTATATTGTCTACCAGTTTAACAGTCAGAGTGAGTTATGAGGCAAGGAAATTTCACAACCTACTGTAACAAAATTATCAAACCTTCATCATCAATGTATGTCAACACGTACTAGTCTTCGTCTACTTGAAATGTTAACGACAAAGCCACCCCTTATATCTAATCGTGGTTCTACGACAAACTGTAGGCCTGTCTGCAGGTGCAATTAGTTTGGAAATATCGACTTCTACGGACGCAATGTGTCTATAAACCAGTGCGATCTGCGCTTTGTCGCCGTTAATTCCCAGCTTTGTTAATAACATGACAGGCCCGGTCGTTAATGCATTGTTTCTTGCGTTCTTTGGCTTCACTTGCTAAAGCAGCATTACATCCAAACAATCGTCTTGAGGCAGCATTACCCAGATTAACAAATGTTCAATGGCATCAGTGACCAGCACCAAGTGGTGGCCGATCGCTTGCAACAGGCCCTAGTCTACTCTGACAACGTTGGCGAAGCAATCGGTGTTCTTGGTCCAATAGATAAGTTCGCATTGCGAGTTCATTGGCCTTAATAAACAACGCATCATTGTCGCGAGAGTCCTTTGATGTGCATCCAAGGTACTTCTCAGTGAAAAGCATCTCGAAATAAACGCGACATTGTTGAAACGAACCAAAGCCCTACTTTGATCACACGTAAACCCGGCTTGTCTGACTGCGTCGTTCTAATGTTGGAAAGATGTTTATCACGAGACAATTGAAATGGCATTGCGTGCGCGCGTGTGTGCGTGTGTGTTTGCGTGTACGTGTGCGTGTGCGAGCGTGTGTGTGCGTGTGTATGCGTGGGTGCGTGCGTGCGTGCGTGCGTGCGTGCGTGCGTGCGTGCGTGAGTGAAGAGTTGCGAGCGGCTGTGTGGTAGAGCGTCAGGCTGTCGGTCGAGGGGATCCAGGTTCGAATTCACCTGCTGCCGTTTTGAAATTTAGGCAGTTTCTTTCACCCCAGTTTGCCTGTGTATGCCGGAAGAGACGCTAAAAGCCGTAGATCAGGTCTATCTGGGGCCTACACCGGGGGAGTTAAAGATCCCACACAGTCGGTAAATACGTAACCTACTATTCTACAAATAAAGGTCCGTTCTCAATTGATGTTATCACTCGTCTCGTTTTTTAATCATGTTGCGAACAATGTAACCATCTAGTGTCCACTGCGACACGCTGGCTCATTTGAACAAATGCATTATTTAGTTTTGATGAAATCATCGGAAAAATCATTTATAATTTTATGACTGAGTCCGGTTAAAATCGTCAAAAAAGGGCCAATGTGGTCCGGTTCTATATCTATTGTGACATAAAGCTGTTTACTTGTAAAGCTATTCACGCACTATAGATTACTTGCAAAGCTATTCACGCACTATAGATTATTTGTAAAGCTATTCACGCACTATAGATTACCTGTAAAGCTATTCACGCACTATAGATTACTTGTAAAGCTAATCACGCACTACAGATTCATACATCAAAACACCTGATTCGCGATGGACAAAATCGAGGAATTGGAATACTTACGAAATAAGCCCTTACGGAGTTGCAAATTGTTACAGACTACAGAGTTGGTATTAAATGAGATAGAGAGGAATATAAAATACTTTAGCCAAACGTCCGGTGGAAAGACGAGGCCGTGGCAAGAAATGCGGTGGCGAGGTAGCAAAACTCTTCAGTGAAATCCAAGACAGGAATTATGCAGATGTCATTAATGAGTTGCTTGTATCGGTCAGTTAAGGACTAGCTCCTGTAAGACTTCGCCAGATGTTGAACTTGTGTCTCTCTAATGCATTATATCCGACATTACTGAAGTTATAGAGCAGAGAGAGCGCAACGTTCCCACAGTTTGCATAAGTGAAATGTTGCCTCAATCCACCAACCTTGGAATCAGTGTTCCGGCCCATATCATTGACAGCAGCTCTAGCTAAGTGTTTACAGTCAGTAGTTGGACAATGAATACCAGATTATTATGAGGCCAAACTAGGCCTTGGCCAATGTATATTAAGGTTATTAAGAACGCGCGCGTTCTGTTGGTCTGGTTCACCAGCGGCACGAATCAGTTTACATTAGTTTACATTAGTTCGGATGCTCTTTTGGGATTATTCGAAAACATTCAACATGGGAGATCACTGTCTTCTGATCAGAGAGTTCCAGCGCCTCGCAGTACCAGCCACACAGATCAGACGACTGGGAGGATTCCTATTAAACAAACAATAAAGAGTGAAAATCGTCCCATTTGAAAACGAACGTAAGATAAAACAAATTGGTCACCATACTCTTGCACAATCCAAGACAAGCAAAATGACATTGCAACTTATTCTGCCACTATAGTGAAGCCTTTCGCGGGGTTTGTTTCCAGGTGTGACAGCTTGGCGTCACAAAAGAGCAGTCACGGTCAATAGAATCTACATTGTTATGTGGACATGGACAACAAATAAGCGAATTGAAGGTATATTAGCAGCAACAGCGATGGCTCCTCGGGAGAATACAAGACATTACTTTGACGCAATACAAACAGATGAAGAGGTATTACAAAGAACAGGACAATCACTGGACACAACAACAAGAAGCTGTCAATTGTGCTGAGGGCCGATGACGTCACCAGACACGGCACCTAAAAAGAAGAATCTAGACAAAAGAAGAATCGTGACAATGTTATGTGACGCTTGACGTCGTGACCTATGCACTTCAGCCAAGAGAAAGGAACAATTGTATGTGAAATATTTAAGGCAATGTGAAATCCATACCGCACTTTACACATCCGACTACCAGTAATAAACAATATAGTCAGACGTCAATCCACCTATCCACTGCCCAAGACAATCATTATTATCCTACTACACATACAAACCTATAGTTCAGTATATTGACATTTAAATGAAAACAGTATAATGTTTTTTTAAATACATCTGTTGTCACTAACGAATAGATGACTTGCATTCTAAGGGTTATTTACAGTTTTCGTGCTTGTGTGTTTTATGTTGTGAAGTATCCTTAGTAAACTATTCTTTATTTACGTGTTACATTTATTGCGAACGTCAGCCATGTAGTTATAATTTATAATTAATAGTTATCGTAATCAAAAACTATTTTGGGATGCTGTAATGTTATCGCTTATACCGTTAAACACAAGTATGCCTCAAAGCGACGATATTAATAGCACTGTATTTTGTTTGCTCTAGCAAATAGTTCACCACGAAAATGTATGCCAAGTCTTCGTTGCTTGTCAAAGATAGTCCCACAAATGTAACCTTTACGCATGACTTCGTGCAGTGTCCGTATTGTTGACTGTTCACGGACTCGGGTCTTTGTTTCAAGCAGCCAATGGCCGTGATCGCCCGGTGTCCTGAACGGACAACGTTCACTATAAAAGAAGGACACGCCAATTGTCTCGTCAAAACCGGACAGCTCCCGGTAGGAATCCTACAAGAGCCAGTCCGCAACAACGCGAGAAAGCAAATTGACATTTCGTTTCAGGCAGAACCAGCGCGAACTGCATGAGACTTGCCGACCAAGACAGAATGGTGGCAACGACGCTTACGCTGCTGGTGGTGCTGCTGCTGCGCGCGTCGTCTGCAGCGGCAGAAACAGCATGCCCCACGGGCGGCACAGACTTCAACGTCGGCGTTGGGGTGACGTGCAGCGTCTCGCCGGGTGTGTACAAATTCTCGGTCGTCAGGATCGAGGGAACGGTGAAGGCGCTGACTGACGTGTCGGCAGGCTCGTACGTCACCATCATCGCCAACGATGGGATGACTATCACGGCGACCGGCGTCATCCACTCCGACGGCCTTGGGCACTCGGCCGGCGCAGGCCCAGGAACCGGCGTCACACAGGGCTCGTCGGGATCAGGAGGTAGGCGCAGTCGTTCTTGTCCAGTTGTTCCCGATGACATCCACAATTTACCCGAAACATTCACAGAGAAACACATTTCCAACATAATGTATAATAATGTCGTCAGCTAATTATGCTCGTTGACATCGCTCCAATCGGTCACATACTATTAACTTGGCGACGAATAAATCCGTCGCGTGAGTAGTGCGCAAATACACAGTGCTTCTAAAGGCTTAATTGGTTTGGAGGTCGCCTCGTGGTACTGAGTTCGAACGTCAGGCCGACTACCCGCCCAGTCTTTAATAACAAAAATGGGCACAACGACTCATTTAACACTACAGGCATATAGGCATAAGACTTTCAAAATATGTGTCGTTCGAATGAAACGCCAACTACGAAGTCGTGTGGTCATACGTGAAACACCATCCTAGTGTAGTGTGCATTCGTTATCTAAACCTAGAGTAGACCTATGTGTATTCTGTGCAATAACTATAAGACGCTGTGGCTCTGGATGTTATTTTAAATGCTAATGTTAAATGGAACGAAGTTAAATAACATACAGTTTGTATTGTGGATGCGTCGCGCTATAAATACCAATCGCCAACGTTGTCGTTTAGTGCGTGTCCCGTGGTTAACGTTGTCGTTTAGTGCGTGTCCAGTGGTCAACGTTGCCGTTTAGTGCGTGTCCCTTGGTCAACGTTGTGTTTTAGTGCATGTCCAGTGGTCAACGTTGTCGTTTAGTGCGTGTCCCGTGGTCAACGTAAGTCAGCGTCTTTTGTCTAGTTGCCCATTTGCCTAACACCAGACAACACACACGTTCCTGAAGATATTTACATATATTTATTGTAGAGTTCGAACACGTCTACATGGATGTTAATAAATACCCTCGGAATTAGATTGGGTGAAAGTATTAAATGTTGTGATTACATCACCCTAGATGTACAGCAATACTCACAGTGTAAGGTAATATACGAAAGTCCCTATGGTGCCGCTATGGCTATCGTCAATGATTTATTTTGAAATATGCTGTTTAAAAATGCGGTTTGTTTTTATTAGTCACCGCGTTGCACCAAAGAACAGTGCGAACTGATAATTATAAAATATAAAAATGTGTTTAGAGGAAGTAACAAGAAGAGAGAAAGTAGCCTCTTTGAAAAACGTTGTATCATATGACGCTAAATAATGATATTCAGTTCCATAGTCATAGAATATTGCTGCTGTGTGCACGTCTACATTAATCTTCTCGACAGGTTTACAGAAACATGACAGCGTCTTGAAAAATGTCAAAGACGGCTTTCGCTAATCCTAAGCTTTTATTCGTAGCAACATTATGTTAATGTTTTTTATTTGCACTATGATTTTGAACATTTCGATGCGGTATTTTGTAGACAGTACACGCATAATCCCCTTATATGTAGTTACTGACGACTTACTGCGTCGCTTGCATCAAGTCAATAACCACGGATGGCTAAAATATAAAAGATAACTTTCAAACAGAATGTTTAAAATTTTGCAATAATTGTTTTTTATAGGCCAGAAAAAGTATTTGTGCAAAAAGTATTTTCGGAAGAGCGTTTCTTAAATAAACTTGGCACAAAACACAAAATGTATTTCATATAAAATTATATTAAAGAAGGGAACACACACACACACACACGCACGCACGCACGCACGCACGCACACACACACGCACGCACACACACACACACATATTGTCATTAGCGAAAATACAATATCAAATAAAATGTTAATCGTCCGCGTGAATCATCAATATGGCTTCAGTGTCACTGTGGACGAAGCTAACACATTGGGGGGTATATGTTGACAAAGATTTAACAAGATGTGATGTATTCGACGTAAATAATGTGCCACGTGGAATTCCAATTATGTTTAATTTTATGGGAACTGCGGAAATGTACTATGTCGAGCATGGTAGGCCAATCGAAGGTAGCTTGTCGTCATAACAGTGGCGCCACACGGTGGGCCGGGAACTAGCCAAACTATTGCACTGCTCCTGGCGTCGGTTGGTGGAGTTTTTGACCGGCAAATCGAGCAGACGATGTTTGTAATCGAACAAATCAACGCAGTTTTCTTAACATTCGACCTTCAACTCGTCGATATGTTACCGGTAGGCATGACGTAATGTTTCATTACATGTACATATATTGTATTAGCAGTGACCAGTTTTAGTCTTTTCATCTCGACCGCAAGATGGAGATGTACGGGTTGGATGACGTTCGGCAACGTTACACTGCCACTGCCAGTGACTTTTACTTTATTTAATTTTAATTTTTATATTTGTTTCATTCTAGTTAATTTTTTGCAGATATTGAGTAATGAAAATTTCAGATGGCAGATCTATTTTTTGTTTTCAAAATCAGTGAAGGTTACTTTTCGAGATACAATTTTTTAAAGACGTCAAATTTAGCAGATTTTTTTTAGATTATTTGCCTATCTTATGCAGTAACACTGAAGCAGAAACCGACAGCCAAATTGTAACATATTTTATTGAAAATGTAATAAAAACAGCTACGTTCAATGTTAAAAGTCTGCAAAATCGTAGAGGATTCTCATCAGACTGATTCAGCGGCGTCATCTGTTGACTAGGTAGTTTTGCAATCTCGATAGCATTGCGATAGCTGTTTTACTATTGCAATAGGGACACTGATAGATGGGATCTATCAAATTTGTTGTGTTTCCACTGAATTTCAGCACAAAATGGCTTGTGACTCGCTTCCTGTCGGTATCTCCTTGATTTGCATCCACACAACTTTATTCGTAACAATCTCAAAATCCTTGACTTTGTTGTCTGATACATCAAACATTGAACATGATTTCACCTAGCGAGTAGCCAGGGACATAATCCAAGACCAGAATTAACTGGTGACGTCATCACTTTGGCCAGGAGGCAGTTGAAATGTTTTGGGAACCTGAAATGTGTTGCGAACTATATTGACGATGACTATCAGTAGTTGAATTTACTATCACTACATTGACTATCGCGATGATTGTTTGATGTATGATTGCACCCGTACTGTTGATATCCCTATATTTAAATATATAAACAATATAAATAATCTCTAAAATAGCTTTGCCTTTGTGGCTTTGGTGGTATACTTACAATCAAAATTGTAAGCATTTATTTTTTTAACTTGAAATTGTGATTTCCCATTAAACCTTGGCTTGAAATCGGTAGATCTTGTGATTTGCCTTAGAGTGACTCATTAGTTGACAGACCTGTGGACCTAATCAGGCTCAGGCTGTCTGAATGGCTGTCTTTGTCTCAGAGGCAAGTATTTCTCAACTAATTGTGCAGGCAGTCACCAGGCAGCTTTAGCCAGCTTGGATTATACCAATGAACAATGCAGCAAAGGAACTGCCAAGTCAACAGCTCCAGTCTGTTACTATGTGCATCATTTTAGTGCTTAAACTGATGTTAAAAGTCTCCTCAGGGGTAAGGAATCAGAAATGCACAAGTTGTAATTGTAAGACAAGAATTATGCAGGGCTATTGTGATTCAGGGGGAGATAACATTGAGATGTTGCAAGCAAATCGAAATTGTTTATAACCATGTTAATTTCCCATATCAAAAGAAACTGGATCCATATTTTTACCAATAGTGTACCTCGATGTTTAGTAGGGGAAACCCATGGGAATCCAACAGTATTTTTCATGGGACGTTCAGTGATATGGACAAAGTATATTGCATAAGTTAAGCACAAAGTCTTGCACAATGATCGTCCAAATGTGTTTTAATAAACCATAGTTTTTAAATATAATTTAATCGTTTTCTGTTTATGACTATCGACCTTACTGTTCAACATGTAATGTAAACATGATATTCAAGTTGAAACATTCAAAATTAATATTAATTAAAATGTGGTTTATTAAATTAAAACACATTTGTATGGTCAAGATATTAGAATAGATATAGTTTGTACGAGATAACCCGATTGTACAGTAGAAACTATCAGACTTCGCACCTTTAAAATCCTATTTATTCTGAATATTGTATATTGTCTGCAGGCAGCCATGGTGGCCGAGGAGGCTCAGCAGGTGGCGCCACCCTCGCTGCGAATCAGGCTGGGGCCTATGGCAGCCACGTTCAACCACTGCAGTTTGGTAGTGGCGGTGGCACCAGTAGTGGCGGTTCCGGCGGTGGCATCATACACCTCATTTCCAACACCTCCGCAACAATCGACGGTGTTGTGTCGGCTGATGGAGGTGACGCTACGGGTGATGGTGGTGGCGGTGCCGGCGGCAGTGTCTTCATCCAATGTAACATATTGAGAGGAGCAGGAAGAGTTCAGGCACGCGGCGGGCGCTCTCTGGCTGGGACATCTGGTGGAGGTGGTGCTGGCGGCCGTGTTGCTCTTGACCACATCTCGTCATCCTATACTGGACAATTGTTAGTCTATGGAGGAATGACAGGTATGTGTACAATCTTCATCTGCACACTCAAAATCTCATCATCTCCACCCTCATAGTCCTCATCTGAACATTCAAAGTCCTCATCTCCACACTCATAGTCTCCTCATCTCCACACTCATAGTCTCCTCATCTCCACACTCATAGTCTCCTCATCTCCACCCTCAAAGTCTCCTCATTTCCACACTCAAAGTCTCCTCATCTGCTAATAACACCCTAGTTGAGCCCAGTAGGATGGTCTATGCTGTGTATGTGAGTGTAGAACGCTGATGTTCCAGAACCCTTCAACAAGCCCATCTCGTCTTCCATCACTGCGTCGAGTATATATTCGTACAGTTCGGCGTCCTACGCCGACTTGAACAGATACCCGACAAATGCCTGGCGGGCACGCTACACCAGTGGACAGTATTTGACATTCAAGTTTGCTCAGCCTCAGTACATCGTTGCCTTGGAGATCAAAGGGAACTCTGGGAGCGCGTTCATCACTTCATACCATCTTGAATACGTCAACATAACAACTAATGCACGTCTACCTTACAAGGCAAGTACCCTTCATGCAGTGTTATTGTTCCTCACTGGCTTGGCAGAATTAGCAGAGAAGACAGGATGATAGGGTTGATTGTTTTTATTGTAAAATCACGTTATATAGTTTAAACTATATTCTAACATCGTGACCCTCAAATGTGCTTTTTTATCCCCAGTTTGGTTTTATTATTTAACTGTTATCTTTATAATTTGAATGTTTTGGTGTGAATATCTTATCTACACTGCTTTACAACAGCAAGGTTGATATTAAAGAAAACAGATAAAGTGACTATAGTCTTGGTATAGTGAATATAGTCTGGGTGACATGTGGAACATTGAAACATTACAGAGTATATGAGCTTAGCACTAATCACTGACATGTGGAACATTTAAACATATTACAGGGTATAGGAGCTTAGCACTAAACACTGACATGTGGAACATTTAAACATATTACAGGGTATATGAGCTTAGCACTAAACACTGAAATGTGGAGCATTTAAACATATAACAGGGTATATGAGCTTAGCACTAAACACTGACATGTGGAACATTTAAACATATAACAGGGTATATGAGCTTAGCACTAAACACTGACATGTGGAACATTTAAACATATTACAGGGTATAGGAGCTTAGCACTAATCAGTGACATGTGGAACATTTAAACGTACAACATGGTATAGGAGCTTAGCACTAAACACTGACATGTGGAACATTTAAACATATTACAGGGTATAGGAGCTTAGCACTAATCAGTGACATGTGGAACATTTAAACATACAACATGGTATAGGAGCTTAGCACTAAACACTCACACGTGGAACATTGCCGTATGTACATTTTGTATTACTTCTTTTATAAGTTATTGAATAAATTCAATTCAACATCTCTTGTAGGACCGTCGAAGTGAGGGGGCAGCCCGTGTGTTTGAGGCGAACTCTGATGCTTCGACTATTGTTCGGCGAGATTTGGCGTACCCTCTCTTGACGAATGAACTGCGCCTCTACATAGACTCCTACTCAAGCCGCGTGACTCTCGCAGCTAGGATGTATGGCTATGCTCAAGGTGCGATTCCTAAGTCATTGCCATTTACACATGTTTTACCCTAATTTGTCTACTCAATTTCCAGAGTTCTTATATGTACGCTGTTAAAGAACCATACTCAGTTCATTTATCCCATTGCGAATTGGGTTTAGTTGATGTTCAGATCTGCACTGTGTGAATAGGTTGAGTAATATATTGTACACACATAGAGCAATATTTCACATGGCTGGCTGGCGAGTGCGACCACGAACAACACTCCCAACTGCCCTCGATGATGATCTGTAGGAAGTTGTCAAGCATCTGTGAAACGAGAGATCTAGACTGGCTGAGATTGTGTGACTGAAGTCAATGAAGAACATAAACCTGAACAACTTGAAAGTGGCACAAGCGAAACTGTCCCCACTGTTGTTGTTGTTGTTGTTGTTGTTGTTGTTGTTGTTGTTGTTGCAGTGAGCCAGTGACGGGAAAGTGCGTTCACACACACACATGCATGGATGTTTTCCGGAACAATTCTTTTAATGAACAATCTTATAATGGAATTGGTATTTAATGAAATTCTTATTTGGCAGATGTTGTGGAAGGAATCCCATCTGGACCATGCGCTGCACCTTCTGAAGGTGGGTAGGATGTGTGTGTGTGTGTATATATATATATATATATATATATATATAATAGAAATAGCAAATCCACTTAGAATAAATGCTCCTGGGTGCATTAAATAAAATTGCCTAAATTATTGATATATTTATTTTTAAAAGTATGTAATTAATAACTTTATGTTGTGTGTTTAAAATGTAAAGTTTTTGTAAAAAAACATTGGCTTTTTGTATGTCCATCATTTCCTATGTCATGAGGAATTACTGTTGGAATGGCATCGTATCAATTATTGTAGGATTATTATCTGAGAAGTGCAAGAAATCAGATTACATGTTTTGGCTGACCTAGGTCTATTGTTAACATTTGTTTGTCGAAGTCTGTCAGGGACTGTCCCTCATCTCTCAATGCCTGTCCCTCTAGGTGAGCCCGGTGGTCCTGGGACCGTATTCGTTAATGGTCTCAACAATGGCATCCAGAAGGTTCTCATTGATAACATGGGTCTGCCAGCTCGCCCAGTCATGAAGGCTGACTGCCAGCGATTCGACCTACACACCTCAGGTAGGTTGTCGTGGATGCGCATATAGGGTATAATTTTTTATATATGATTGAATTTCTCGGGAATGGTAGTCATAATTCTAACTGGAACTTTAGATTTATTTTAATGAACCAAATACCTGTTTAAATGGTAATGCCTCATAGGCTACACTATTTCAGTGCTTCAGCTGTTTCTACTTTCTACGTAGAGTGTTTTGATGGGTAAGGTTCTCATTTGATATGCTCTTGCTATTGTTAATGGTTTGTTTAATAACAACAGCATATCAAAATAGTAATTGAGGCAACAAAATTTTGTTTTTGTATGAACCAATTTTCGTTTGAATTTTTTTCAATCTGGTCTTCAACACAAATGAGTGGTGCTAATTTTGTATTTGGGATTTTTACGTCTTATGTAGAGACTATATTATGTTTTATTTTGAATAAACGCACACCTTAGGTCGTTTTTCTTTCAAATTGCAGGTCTGTTGACATATTACATATTGGTGACGTGTTCACTGTTTGTTCACCACAGGCGCTGTTGCATGGCTGTTATCGTATTGGTGACATGTGTTCACTGTTTGTTCACCACAGGCGCTGTTGCATGGCTGTTATCGTATTGGTGACATGTGTTCACTGTTTGTCCACCACAGGCGCTGTTGCATGGCTGTTATCGGACGGTGATCAGATTGACGTAATCATGACGACCCAGGCTGGCAGCGTTGCCGTGTTGACAGACATCACAAGCATCAAGTTACTAGGTGACAACACTTCTGTAGTGCACATGGTCGACACAACTGAGTTCATTGTGACGTCCTTCACCGACGCGAAGTTGGTTGTTGAATCGGACGCATCTCTCACTCTGGTTGATAACATCGACTTCACAATGAAGAAAGATGCCCAGATCTATGGCCTGTTTGGCACGAAGGATACCCAGAATGTCTTCATTGCGGCTAATGTTAGTCTGTCACCGCAGGACCTGGCAATGAAATCACTGACAGTGACAGAGACAGGGAATGTGACAACACCAGGGGGAACTAGCAATATTGACCTACAGTGTCCAGACATAACCATCAATGGGATTTTCTCACCTGAGAGCTCAGTCAGCTTTGGTACCGGCATGGACAGTTTTACTGTGGGGCCTGTTGGACAGTTCAGAGCTCGCATACAAAGTGACGTTCGGTGTGACACTGTGACAGTCAACGGGGCGATGAATGTGACAAGTAATGTGACACTGCGTGGACAGAGTAGAGACGCAGTTGAGACCCTGGTCATCGGGTCAACAGGAAGACTGGTCATCGACAGCAACAGTCAAGCGATAGCCAACTGGACTGGCACGTCCCTCTTCATGGTGCACTCGACAACGATTGAGGGAGAGTTCCTTGGAGGACGTCTCAGCATTGTCCATCCAGATGGCACCACCAGCTGTGACTACTGGTTCGTCAATGTCACTGGCAGTGCAGAGTTTGAGTCAGCGGACCCATTCTTATGCAAAGGCATCGACATCGATGGAAAGTTGACTGTATATAACTCTATCACTCTGAAGTCGCCCTCAACCATGACAGAACTAACAATGATCATCGGAGAGCAAGCCAGCGTTCAGCTTGACAGTAAGTCTACTCACCCGCTCGGGCCATGGATCGCAACATCGCATATTACCGCTGTGATATTCCAAACAAAAGAAAGCAGCATTGTACAGCTGGGCGACGTCAAACTGATAGTTGCCGATATCACTATCAATGGCGAGCTGACATGTGACGCAGTGGAGTCCATCGAAGTGGATCACTTCACTGTTGGCAGTACTGGGGATGTCGAGATGGCTAGCCCGATTGTTACAAAAGGGTTGACACATTTAAGGGTCATGAACTTCAATGTTGATGGCCACATGAAACTGGACACTAGGGGTGCCCATGACACGAGAGAGTGGACTGTCAGTGATGTCACAAACACGTCGGTGCTGAACGTTGAGAGTGTTGGTGTCGGCCCAGGGGCAGTGCTATACGCCGGACAACTCTCGGTTGGTGACAAATGGGACACTTTCACAGTCAAAAATGCAGCTCTCATGGAATTCGAACCAGTTGGAGTATTTCAAATCGACGAGTCCAATATCAATGGCACGGTCAAGAGCTATGTTCCCATGACAACGGGCCGTCACCTGACAGGCATAACCATGGAGATTGAAATCACTGGCACGCTGGACTTGGACTACCTCGGGCCACCGAATGACACAGACTCTGGGAGCCTGCCGTCTTACATTAACATGAACGGCATTATTGTTTCTGGTGTTCTCCAGGCTGGGTCGGTCATCATGGATGCTTTGACCATGTCGGTCAGTACCAATGGAAGAATAGATGCAAGCTCTGGTGGTTATGAAGGTGACCACGGTCCAGGTGGGTTGACATTTACTTTACATCAACACTGAGGCAGGTGTAGACGTTCTCCCATTGGCAAATTAGGAATGATTTTAAAGCAAGTTCATAATAATACATAATATCAAAGTCGTTAAGCTCTTCAACGGTTTATTACAAAAGATTTGAGTAATTATATGACATGTGTACTGCTGATTTTATATATGTTTGATGAGAGTATGTAATGTAAGACAGTTCATTTAATATATTTTTAAAATAAAGTTTGTAATATGAAAAAAATACTGTAACTAATCGTAATTAGTGTAAATGTTGCAGTTACATGGAATCAATTAGTTACAATTACAGTGTTTTAAAACCAGAATCAATTACAAATACATTTTACCTTTAATAAAAATTAATAAATTATATATAGTTGGACACGGCTCTGAATATGGACTTCATAAGTTTATGAAAAAATGGACTCATTTACTAGAATACACGCTGACAGTAGGGCTTATTTTGTACTAAAACATCACATCTGTTGCTACTTTCCAGGGGCTGGTCTCTCCAGCTCAAGCAGCGCCGGGGGTGCCAGTCATGGCGGAAGGGGCGGGGCTGGAGCCCTACCCCAGACAAACTTGCCATACTGCACCATCTACACCAAGTGTAGCTGGGGTAGTGGGGGCGGCTCTCGGAGTGGAACTGGAGGGCGTGGTGGGGGTTACATCCACATCACCGTCACACAAACCTTCCTGATGGATGGCTACATATGGGTGAATGGCACCAAGCCTACGGTAAGTAATAATAAGTTTCATCAATTTTACAGGCATCAGCACTCAAAAGACTCGATAATAATAATAGTTTCATCAGTTGTGCAGGCATCATGGCTCGATATTAACTTTTCAGACATGGTAGGAAATGTTTGCTATCAAATTCGATACTATGTTGCAAATTTTTGCTACCACATCTGATACCAGGTACTTAATTATGTTTAAATATACGATAAGCACACCCTTCTATTTCTTGAATGAGTCAATTAATTTATATTTTGTTTGCCCTTTCATGTGTGTTGTACAGCTATCAAGAAACTTTGTTAAGCAAATGTATCAATAGCAGAAATGTTTGCGTTGTTTGCTGAAATTCGTTATCATCTAGATATCTGGAATTAATCACTCTAAATATTATCTCTGATATAATTCCAGGCAGACAGTTTAACAAAATAATATTAATATAAATATGATCCAAACAAACAATTTGAAATAACTGACATAAATATCATCCAATCAAACAGTGTGAGACAACACATATCAGTGTGGTCCAATCATGTGATTTGACACAACATATAGAGGTGACCTTTGAGAGTGTACTCCCCTAAGCAGGACACTGATGTTGGGGTGACTTGCAGAGGTCCAGAAACGGGGGTGGAAGTGGAGGGTCGGTCTGGATCAGGGCTGACCAGTTCCTTGGTGACGGATACATCAGTGCCAATGGTGGCGGGGCGATGAGTCTGGGCGGAGGTGGCGCCGGTGGTCGCATCAACATCTTCTTCCAAACGGGCAATTTCAAGAGTGGTCACACTGAGGCCAAGGGCAAGTAACTGGCATGCATTTACTAGTAACAATTAAAGGTTTGATCATTTTAATTTAAAATCATGTTATATAATGATATATAAATATATATATATATATATATAGTTACAGTCGCACCTCGTTATAACGCGCCCCGTTATTACGCGGATTCGGATATAACGCGGTCGGTCGTGGACCCCGAATTTCTGCCGCTAGGGGAAAATGTCAAATGGGCCCGCTTAAACCTATTTAGAATTGCTTTGACAATTCTCAAGAAACATTAGGTGAAAGATGTCAATGAACGAGTATCAACGTTTTGTTTGTTTTGCGCTGTCGCTGACGCTGGCTTCTCTTCGACGGTTTGTAAATTGCAATCGAGATTCACAAATATGCCTCGCGTAAGAATCAGATCAATCGTTTTAAATGCATTTAATATGTGGTACCAACATAACACTTGGGTGAAATTACATGCTTCCATTACATCGTAAATTTACTCGTTTTCGCGACGCGAAACCAACACGCCAAATTCCTAACCCAAGGCTCTACCGGTGGCGAAAATACGAATTCGTCATCCGCATATGAAATGATGAATCGATGTTAAGTGGTGCGTAATAAATTTATGCTTCGGTCGAGATCGGTTGAAAGACGAAGTGAGACAATTATTAATTCTACCTATTGTCTTTTTCTGTGTTTTATCAGCTTGCATACTACGTTTGTCAAATCATATACGTTTTCGGCCGCTCAGGTCCAGGTTATTATTTTCGATTCGTAGGCCTGGCGGTCCAGTACATCATCATCGTAGTAGATCTAGTCCATAACGGTATACGTACATGTGTTTTATTCAGTTCAAGAGTCAAGAGGGTGTGACATTTAAAAATAATACACGTTGATGCTAGTATACTCGTTTAATAAGTTCCATAAACTGCATATTGCCGTATAAGACAATGCTGTAAGCACACGGGGCTTCGACAGCGTTCATGAACTTGGTGCAGCGGGCGGCGGTCGCTGTTGTTTAGTAGCTCCCTGGTGGCAGATATGAGAACACCTAATGCGCCTCGCTTACAGCGCGGTCCGGAGTCGTGGACCCCGACTACTGCGTTATAACGAGGCGCGACTGTATATAGCATAAATTAATGTATTCCGACATCTTGACCGCCAAAATGTGTTTTAATGAAACTTTTAAAAACTATAGTTTGACTGTTATCTGTTTATGAACGTCAACATTTTTGTTCAGTATGGAATGTTAGCAGGATATTCGCCACAAAACATTCAAATTAAACAGGTATCGCCAAAAATGATGGTCCATTTTGTACCCTGATTGTTGACATAGCAGACCTTGTTTGATGGTAGTTTCTTCATATGTCCTGTCATAACATTTGAAAACATTAAGTATTTTTCGCCCAGTAGAATTATTGGTGTGAAATTACTTTCAACAAACTTTCAGTTTAAAAAATAGTTGACTTTGTTACTTTATGTCTTATTGTGCTGCAGAACGTATTTATTCATGTTTACTAATCTCACTCTACTTCAAACAGGAGGTGAATCTGATTATAACAACGCTGAAGTCGGTGGTCCAGGGATCACGTACATGGACGGGGCCTCACCAGTCTACAAGAACCTGCGCATTGACAACAAATGTCAGAGTCCTAAGGTACAGTGTTAAACATGTGTTAGTGTATACAAACATGTATACACGCACTCACATGAATGCATACATAGTGTGTGTGTGTGTGTATGTATGTGCACAGTTCTACACATATGCACATGCAAACGCACACAGATGTACACGTGTACACATGATTACCCCAGCTCAACAATACTCTAGGCATACATAGTTAATCTAATACGGAGTCATGAGCTGTATTGGAAGAAGAAGAACTGTATACATGTAGTCCTATGTTTGTGTACATAATATATATACACACATACATACATAATTACATACATACATACATGCATTTTTGCAAGAATGGCTGCTACATCAGTATGCTGTATGGGGCCCTTTCAATAACAGAGCGGCCACTGTTTATTGATAAATGGTTTATTTCAAATTATGCTGAAGGCTGCTGTCTTACTTCATAATGTGACATCAGATTGTTCTCACAAGTTTTGTTACTTGCCAAAACATTGTATATTTTGGTCACATCATTAAAATACACAAGTATTACCCTAGCCAGTAGCTTACCCCACCCCAGTAGCTCACCCTACCCCAGTAGCATACCCTCTCCCAGTAGTCTACCATATATATCAGTAGCTTACTTTGATTATCCTGCGTAGTTTTATTCTATCAACACAAGTTGAAATTTTTAAATTTGTTATATTTAGGTAACCATGCCGACGGGCACACGTGCCAACATGGAAGACTACCATGCCTACACTGCAACAGGTATGTGTGGTTATATAATTAGACAAACTACTACACATATCAAAAATCCATTATCAATATAATTGAATGTTTTCTGAATCCAATAGTATGCGTATTGGATGACCCTACCATCTAGAAAAGCAATATTAAGTAATTTTCATCCTCAATTGTAGGCACAAGCCTTGGCTAACAAAGCTGAAACATGCAGTGTACATTGTGTGATAATTGATTGCCTGGAGTTTTTTTTTACCAATTTGCAAAATTTTTGAAGAAGAGAATCGTATAGAGTCACTTTCGTAGAAATGGACCAGTTATATAATGGATTGAATTCAGCTGACTATTAACTTTTCAAAAACTGTTCATTTGCACACATTTTTTCATCATGGTCTATAATTTACCATTGCCTTTATTTATTTGTTACCCTGGCTTGCTAAAGTAAAATACTTATTACTTACTTATTAATACTTAAATTAACACATGTTCTTGGGTTGTTATTGTTAGTTGTTTGTAATCTTTATTAGACGTATATGTATATCTTTTTAACCTGTATATGCTGAATAAAGTTATGTTCTCATGTACGCACACCTTGTGTAGCATATATATATATATATCCACTTCTTAATGTACACATTTATGATCAAGCCATTGTTTTCTCGCAGGAGCAATTGCATACCTGCTGCCAGCAATAGATGACTATGAGTACACATTCACCCTGGTGGAGGTTTATGGCGGTGCACATCTTGCGTTCGCTGGCCTTGAGACATCAGTGACAACCGTGTCAGTCGTTGGTGACGATACTGGGTACATCCATCTGGCCCCACGCCAGACCCTCAAATACACAGAGGTCAGTCTACTGTCGCTAGTAGCAACCTTAAACTAGAAGGCAGGGAATGGAATAAATTGTACACCCAAGAATATATATTATAATTAATTGGTCGACGAATAACGTTTAACCAAAATGGAATTTGTTTGTGATTGCTGTGACATTGTGTTCACTTCAAGGTGTTATACTACCTAGCAAAGATGTGTTCCTTATGGAAAAGAAGGTTGTGTTCTGCATATTTCCAAGACTAACACTTTAAGAAATATATGTATAAATGATAAGTATATTAACATTTTACAAAGCAATACTTCAATGAAATAGGATAAGGCATTTAAAACTGGTCATGTATAAGGATAAACAGTTTTAACAATTTATTCCTACAGGTGTCGCCCTATAGACATGTCAACATGACTGTGGCAATATTCGTCTACGAGAACGCCACACTAGTGCTGCCACCTTCAGTTGTTGACTTCCGCCATAGGTTCGACCAGGCCGCCTTAGGAGTGTCTGGGGCATGTCCCGGTGCTGACCTTCTTGGCAGCCAAGTCAGAATCTGGGGGAGACTGGTGGGAGATAAGGCACACCTTCTGGTCAGCACAGGTGAGTCAACATGGACACTTCCCTCTTTCTACCTGTCTTGCAAGCCCACCTCCCAGACTTACACCTTTTTACGGCCAATCTCCCACTAACAAGGGGGTGTGGCAGGGTCTCAACCTTACATCCCCCACCTGTTTTTGGGGCCAACCTCCCACCATTTTTTTGGCCCTACCCCGTTAGCACAGCTTATTAAAGAAAGTGTATTAAGGCCTTAGTTGGTTTACGGATCCGCCGACCCAATATTTCTGTTTTTGGAAAAGATTCTCGAAACTAATGTAAACCATAGTTATGATACTGCACACTTTGTCGGTCCAAGTACTGCTGCAATACATCAGCATCTTCTGCAGTTGGTGTCAGTAGCTTATATTTTCACTCACTATGGATGCAATCCATGCTGGTATTTGTACGGCAGAAGTATGCAAAATGCAATATCTTAAAAGAATATGTTTTGTGTAAGTGGAATGATGTGGAATGATTGAATATTGGCATAGAAAAGATGAGGTAAGAATGTTGTCTAGCAGTGTAAATAAAAGGTAGTTTAATGAGTGGAACACAATGTCAAGAGTCTTTTGTGTGCATAGGGTCTAACGATTCGAACAGCGGATCTGAAATATTTTTGTGTACCATTTTATATGGCATATGTTTCCGAACAGCTGAAGTGCTGAATACTGATATGGTACTGTCTATAAAAAATTTCCCAGCGACTGACCCATATTTGTGTTACATTTATTTTGCATTCTACATAGGATCTACCCTGATAATGGATCTGCCTGCTACACGCCAACTGTGCTTTGCTGGAATCACGGTGCAAGATGGCGGCGTCCTTGACCTACAGAGCTACTATGGAGACGCCAGCGACCAGTGGACTATTGAGGTGGGTGTAATGCTGACCGTCGAAAAGTTAATAGTTTGTTTTCGTTTAAAAAAGTCATAATGGATGCACATAATTGTTAAAGAAATTGTTATTGCAGATTTCAATTCTGGAAGTTCACCTATTCAGAATTTCACCCAAAATGGTATTAATTGTGTTTTGCTCCGAACTCCTTCATATGCATAGTGATCATATAATTACAATATGGATTTCACCTTTGTTGATCCGAGGTGTAACTGGGTATGACTCTAACATACGTCTTCTTTCTTTTAGGTACCCCAGGGAGATGGGGGTCTGGTGCGCACTGGCCTCATCAACATCCAGGGTGGAGGCAAGATCACTGCGCGCTGCCTCAAGATCAACACGTACTGCATGGACGTAGACCACGCCGGCCTGCTCACGTCCAACACGCAGGGCATAACAACCGGCCCTGGTGCAGGCACGGGGAATGCTGGGGCAGGGTTCGGAGGAAGAGGAGGCAGGGGCAATAGTGGTGAGTGCGTCTTTGATCCGAGAGACACTGTCCTATAGGGCTATCTCAAAACATTAATGTTTGATACTAAGCAAAACATGTCATTTAGCCTCAGACCCCCTGACTCATACATGAAACTGACATAATTACATTGACCTGTGGATACATGTAAAAATATCCTTGTCCTTCCTTGTTCCTCCTTGTCCCTCCTTGTCCCAAAACTGCGTGCATGTGCTTGAAGTTAACCTTGAGAACTGTGATGTATGCCACTAAACAAAACTCATCCCAATAAAACCAATTTCATGTAGTGTATAACAACAATGTTTTGTAGTAATTAGAGATCTCCGTAACTTTAAAGTATTTGAATGTTTTGCAGACACCGATGTTCCTGGCATGACTTTTGGCTCCCTCTATGAGCCTCTTGAGTTCGGCTCTGGCGGTGGCGGTGCATCCAACTCATCTGGGAAAGGTTTGTGTTATCATCATTTAAGATTTTTATATTTAATATTCAACTATTTTTATACTGAACTGAACAAATGACTGGTACTCTGTTTTATTGCTTTCTATTTCCTCTCTAATATCTAACTTTTTAATTTCTTGTGATATTATACCTTATGTTGTAAACTAAATAACAAAATTATTCATTAATATAATTAACAATTTCATTAGACATTAATAGTGTTAACTTTTTTGTATAACTTTCATTTCTAATAAGACTTAAATAAAGTTTATATTTTAAAATATGGTGTTTCCCTTGGACAAAACCAGGCGGTGGCATCCTTGAACTGTTGGTGACAAAGCGACTGCGCATCGAGGGTGACATTACCTGTAATGGCATGGAGGCCCAGAGCACCACCCGTGGGGGTGGTAGCGGGGGCAGCATCTGGGTTCACGTACATGAAGTGGAGGGCTCTGGCTCTATACAGGTTTGTCACAATACATAGCACCATTTTATTAATATGATCCAATCCAAACAAACACCAGAGGGCAAGAGAACAAGGAAGCGACAAACACCAGAGGGCAAGAGAACATGGAAGCAACAAGCACTAGAGGGCAAGAGAACATGGAAGCAACAAACACCAGAGGGCAAGAGAACATGGAAGCAACAAACACCAGAGGGCAAGAGAACATGGAAGCAACAAACACCAGAGGGCAAGAGAACATGGAAGCAACAAACACCAGAGGGCAAGAGAACATGGAAGCAACAAACACCAGAGGGCAAGAGAACATGGAAGCAACAAACACCAGAGGGCAAGAGAACATGGAAGCAGCAAACACCAGAGGGCAAGAGAACATGGAAGCAACAAACACCAGAGGGCAAGAGAACATGGAAGCAACAAACACCAGAGGGCAAGAGAACATGGAAGCAACAAACACCAGAGGGCAAGAGAACATGGAAGCAACAAACACCAGAGGGCAAGAGAACATGGAAGCAACAAACACCAGAGGGCAAGAGAACATGGAAGCAACAAACACCAGAGGGCAAGAGAACGTGGAAGCAACAAACACCAGAGGGCAAGAGAACGTGGAAGCAACAAACACCAGAGGGCAAGAGAACGTGGAAGCAACAAACACCAGAGGGCAAGAGAACATGGAAGCAACAAACACCAGAGGGCAAGAGAACATGGAAGCAACAAACACCAGAGGGCTAGAGAACATGGAAGCAACAAACACCAGAGGGCTAGAGAACGTGGAAACAACAAACACCAGAGGGCAAGAGAACATGGAAGCAACAAACACCAGAGGGCAAGAGAACATGGAAGCAACAAACACCAGAGGGCAAGAGAACATGGAAGCAACAAACACCAGAGGGCAAGAGAACATGGAAGCAACAAACACCAGAGGGCTAGAGAACATGGAAGCAACAAACACCAGAGGGCAAGAGAACGTGGAAGCAACAAACACCAGAGGGCAAGAGAACATGGAAGCAACAAACACCAGAGGGCAAGAGAACAAGGAAGCAACAAACACCAGAGGGCAAGAGAACATGGAAGCAACAAACACCAGAGGGCTAGAGAACATGGAAGCAACAAACACCAGAGGGCAAGAGAACATGGAAGCAACAAACACCAGAGGGCAAGAGAACATGGAAGCAACAAACACCAGAGGGCAAGAGAACATGGAAGCAACAAACACCAGAGGGCAAGAGAACGTGGAAGCAACAAACACCAGAGGGCAAGAGAACATGGAAGCAACAAACACCAGAGGGCAAGAGAACGTGGAAGCAACAAACACCAGAGGGCAAGAGAACGTGGAAGCAACAAACACCAGAGGGCAAGAGAACGTGGAAGCAACAAACACCAGAGGGCAAGAGAACGTGGAAGCAGCAAACACCAGAGGGCAAGAGAACATGGAAGCAACAAACACCAGAGGGCAAGATAACATGGAAGCAACAAACACCAGAGGGCAAGAGAACATGGAAGCAGCAAACACCAGAGGGCAAGAGAACATGGAAGCAACAAACACCAGAGGGCAAGAGAACATGGAAGCAACAAACACCAGAGGGCAAGAGAACATGGAAGCAACAAACACCAGAGGGCAAGAGAACATGGAAGCAACAAACACCAGAGGGCTAGAGAACATGGAAGCAACAAACACCAGAGGGCTAGAGAATGTGGAAGCAACAAACACCAGAGGGCAAGAGAACATGGAAGCAACAAACACCAGAGGGCAAGAGAACATGGAAGCAACAAACACCAGAGGGCTAGAGAACATGGAAGCCATTGGCTTATCGAAAGTTCAACAATCATTAATTCATCAATATATAGCCCAGTGTGGTATAGAAAAGTTACCCCATAGAAAAACTTCTATGTAGAATTATGACCCCGTGGTCACTTTTCTATAGCAATATGCCCATTACAATGTGACCCCCACTATAGAAATGTGATCCCATGTCCCCATCCTTTAAAATTATGTTATAACTTAATAAGAATGTATATCAAACTTACATACATACATACCAATGTTTTTTTACTGGCAGTGTGTACAATAAATAATTAGCAACGGGGTCAAAATTCTATGGGGGTCACTTTACTGTCTCACACCAGCCTTATTAGATATTTGTCAGTTGTTTTTTAAATATTCACTCTGTTTTTTTAAATATTCACACAACTGGTAGATAATTAATTTATTGTTAAACTTCTTAATGAAAATACAGAGAATTTATTGTACTTGTAAACTAAGATTTGTATTGTCTGATCATTTGTAACCATAACTAACAACCGGCCCGATATTTGTTTATAATACAGACTGTAGGTGGCGCTGGTTACCAGAATTTGAGCGGAGGAGGCAGCGGTGGTCGCATTGCTGTGTACTGGTCGAAGAGAGACTGGTGGTTTGGTCAGCTGCAGTCATACGGTGGCTGGGGCCTTGGCAATGGGGCTGCAGGAACCGTCTACCTCGAGGTAGGTCATGTTCTATGTTCATTACAACACTTTTCTAAGCTGTATTTGTAGCTGTGGTTTTTATTAAAATTTAATACAAACTTTTCTAACATGAAGCATGAGCATTATGCATATATTTAAGGTAGTTGGGGCGGCTAACGTGAAAGTTGATTTTTTTCATCATCATGCTAGGAAATATTTAACTGAACATTGACACCACAAATAATCCATCCTTAAAAACAGTCGTTTGGAAATCCCCCTATCTTCTTGGAAATGCTGATGATTTTTCCATAGTAACGACCGCATGTGTTTTGATCTTTGAACCGGCGTAAATTTGTTAATGGTGAACACTTAACGTATCTTCCGGTTACTGTGATTCCAGTACAGAGCAATATTATCCCTACCTAACTAAATCATGTTATAAAACTGGCAAATATCAGCATTAGCATAGTTTATTGTGCCTTTGAAGCTATAATGGAAATGGCACTGGGTTAATATTTGACATGTAATTTATGTTTCTGCTTGTCCCGGCAGGATACGACTCCGCTGGTGCATAATCGCACTCTCATCATTGACAATGCGGGTCATGACCTGGACGAGGACCGTACTGAGGTGTCGGGCTTCGACACAGTGTCGTTCAAGGCCGATGGTGGCCGCACCTGGCTCTCCGACAACAAGACGCAAGACCTCGACGAGGTGCACATGCTTGGCTGTACACACCTCGCCATCTCACCAGACATTGGAAGGTCAGTTGTACTGAACATGGGACATTTCTGCAGAGGTGCCATATATATTGTGGCAAATCTAGTATAATAATGAGGGTAAACTGCGTCCGGTGGGGTAGCCAGAATGAAAGAGGTTAATATTAATTTTTCGGTCATCTTTGCTGTAAGCAGATCAAATACTGTTTGACGATAAAAATAAAATGTCAAAGTTTGTACAGCTGTGCTTAGAATGGTAAATAACCTCATGATTTTCTTCCATTCGTAGTGACTTTGGTCTTGACGTGGGCAAGTTTGTTGGTGATCGCTCGAGTGTTCTCCACATCGGCCCGTCCCAGCATGCCGTGGTGCAGCGCCCTGATGATATGGAGTTCATTGTGAATGTCTACGTTTACGAGGGCGGCAAACTTATTCTTCCTCCAACCTTCACGTGCCGTGGAACAGCATTCCACATAATGTAAGTCCCCTGACGTACTTTGATATTGACATTTATTTATCCATGATATAGAAGTAGTTTGTGACTCTGTATGTCTGTTCCCTCATATCTGCCTCAGTTTCACATGTGTAAATGTGCCCGACAGGGGATGGTTCGTACATTAAAACAATTCCCACGGGTGGGGATATTTTGTAGGTGGACATCTGGCATTGATTACGTAACTCATAACAAATGGAGTTCGTAGTTAGTACAATTGTTTGCAGTGTTTTCTGTGATTGTTCCGAGTTATATGATTAATGTCAAACATTCATACAAGTTCCTTCACATTTACACAAGTTCCTTCGTACGGTACGAGTGCTTCAAGAGACTGGCACTTGGACATGAAGTTGTCATTGCCTCAGGCATTGCCCTACCAAAACTTGAGTGGGCAGTGCAAGGAGTCGCAAGCTCTTCCACCGGCTGCCTTTTCTCACGTACAACACCAGGCAACTTGGCTAGTTTGACACAAAATTAAAAATACAAAATATAGGTAACAATATATCATTCCAGAATAACATATATTGTATCTTGTATCTATGCCTCAACCAGCTGAAGATGCAGGTGACCTGGTGGGCAAACAGGAATTATTTATATCGTGTATACAGTGCAATTTATAATTAAAACACATCACGTAAATAAACAAAATCTTGTGCACAAAGCCCTTTTTACCTCTAAAGCCTGGAATGGTGCAGTGTCTGGATGTGGCTCTGGTATGTATCTAGGTAGTTTAGACTGATAATGTGTTGGGGGAGAGGAGCTCCAGACTCGAATAGCACTGGGCAAAAAGAATACACATATGGTAAGTCCGTTGGGGCTGGCAAGGGTTTATGCAGTTTCTTGTGATTTGTTTGAGAAAGAGTCACCATTTGGGAAGTTTGCATTGGTTTCAGGGGCACGGTGGGGGTGCACAACCTGACCGTGGGGGACGGCTGTCAACTCTTCTTGGGTCCTACTGGAACCATCCGACAGACAAACTTTGTAGGTGAGGCGAGCATCTACACTTTTGAGGGTCTGACTGTAGCCGCTGGAGGTGAGGTCACTCACATCCCTGGGGCGCCCACGGAGGAAAGGAACCTGACTATTGTGGTAAGGAATTCAGGAGTTAGATGGTGCTTTGTTGTATTGCCAGACAGTTAACAGATGCGAGCTCATTTTGACTTGTATTTTATTTGACTACAAAGCATAAGTTTCCTTTAGATGGTTTGGTGGTAATGACACAAATGCAGGCTTGAGTGAAGCGCATCACAGACGTTTGCTTGACATAGTAACATGACATTTGACATCACGACTGATTTCACTGCTACTATATGTCTTAGTGTCACCATGTAAATAGTACATACAGTAGTTATGTCAGACGACTGGTTCACAAAACTGCTTGTTCAGTAGATGTCCAATAAGACGCGCTATTTTGTATTCTTGGGCACCAAAAAAGCTATAGAGATTTCTAGCATATTGCGTTAATCTTATTTAGAGGTCGGACATGTACAATTAAAGCTTTATGAAATGCCATGATGAATGATGACAACACTTGCATGTTCCATGTGTCAGAAATTCATAGGCCTATTTCAATGGGTCTTGAATGAAGGCAAAGTAGAGTGTAGACAAACTCGTCATCATGTTGTCTAATTCTTACCTGCAGGCCAATCTGCTGCACGTGAAAGGTCTTGGCCATCTACACGCAGTTCATCTGAACCTCACCGTAAACACCCTCATCGTTGATGACCTTGGTCATGTGACTGGGGACGTCCATGATGACCCCTGTCCTGTTGGTGATGGCATTGACAGCTCAGGTAAGACTGACAATTCCTGCTTAATTATGAGGCATTGTGGATAAGGGTAATTATGAGGCATTGTGGATGAGGGTAATTATGAGGCATTGTGGGTAAGGGTAATTATGAGGCATTGTGGATGAGCACAATATATGCAGTCATCGAACTACTGTTTCCTGTTGCTACAAACACATTTGTAGACTAATTGTCAGTATTTTCACAGTTAGTCTGTTGCCTTTATCGAAACTGAATATTTCAGCAATTTACCACCAAGTGATGCTAGGGGAACAACTTACCATGTGATGCTAGGGGGTCGTCGCATAAGTTCTCAAAGTAAAAAAAAATAGTGTTTGGTATTGGTTCAGACCACCACCCTCAATACAGACCACCATCCACCTCCTCAATACAGACCACCACCCACCCCCTCAATACAGACCACCACCCACCTCCTCAATACAGACCACCACTCACCCCCGCAATACAGACCACCACTCACCCCCTCAATACAGACCACCACCCACCCCCGCAATACAGACCACCACTCACCCCCACAATACAGACCACCACTCACCCCCTCAATACAGACCACCACCCACCCCCACAATACAGACCACCACTCACCCCCTCAATACAGACCACCACTCACCCCCTCAATACAGACCACCACTCACCCCCTCAATACAGACCACCACTCACCCCCTCAATACAGACCACCACTCACCCCCGCAATACAGACCACCACTCACCCCCTCAATACAGACCACCACCCACCCCCGCAATACAGACCACCACTCACCCCCGCAATACAGACCACCACTCACCCCCTCAATACAGACCACCACCCACCCCCTCAATAAGGGGCATGGCACGTAAGATAACGTGCATATTTACAATCAAAAATAAAATCATTCGTTTATCGCACAAATCGTTGTGACAGTCATCCACCACCCACCAATGCTATATGGTTTTATGGATTTTGAGAACTTATGCGACCACCCCTAAGTGGGTGTGTCGCTTCAGTTGTTTCCTGTTAAGCCCTGGGGCAAACTTCCTTACACAGATCGCATCTTTGATCTGTCATAATCTGCATTCTCTCTTGCTCTGCTCTCTCTGTCCCCTCTCCCTTCTTGCTCCCTCCTCTCTCCCCTCTCACTCCCCTCTTATCTCTGCTCTCCCCTCCTCTCCATCATCCTCTCACTTCTGTCGCCTGCATCACCTCCCTCCCTACTCCTTCGACTCCCTCCCTTCTCTTTCACTCCTATCTCTCCTCTATCCTATATCTTCTCATTCCTTTCTCCTCTCCTCTCTCCCCTCCTCTCTCTCCCTCCTCTCTCTCCCCCTGCTCTCTCCCCTCCTCTCTCTCCCCACCTCACTCCCCTCCTCTCTCCTTTCCTCTTTTCCCTCTCTTCTCTCCCCTCTCTTCTCTCCCCCTCCTCTCTCCTCTCCTCTCTCCCCTCCTCTCTCCTCTCTCCACTCCTCACTCCCATCCTCTCTCCCTTCCTCTCTCCCTCTCCCCTCCTCACTCCTCTCCTGTCTCCCCTCTCCTCTCCTCTCTCCCCTCCTCCCTCCCCTCCTCCCCCTCTTCTCTCCCCTCCTTTCTCCTCTCCCCTCTCCCCTCCTCTCTCCCCTCCTCACTCCCCTCATCTCTCCCCTCCTCTCTCTCCTCTCTCCACTCCTCACTCCCCTCCTCTCTCCATTCCTCTCTCCCTCTCCCCTCCTCACTCCTCTCCTGTCTCCCCTCCTCTCTCCTCTTCTCTCTCCCCTCCTCACTCCCCTCCTCTCCCCCTCTTCTCTCCCCCTCCTTTTTCCTCTCCCCCCTCCTCTCTCCTCTCTCCCCTCCTCACTCCCCTCCTCTTTCCTCTCTCCCCTCACTCCCCTCCTCTCTCCCTTCCTCTCTCCCCTCCTCACTCCTTTCCTGTCTCCCTCCTCTCTCTCCTCCTCTCTCCCCTCTCCCCTCCTCTCTCCACTCCTCACTCCCCTCCTGTCTCCCCTCCTCTCTCCTCTCCCCTCCTCTCCCCCTCTTCTCTCCCCCTCCTTTCTCCTCTCCCCTCTCCCCTCCTCTCTCCCCTCCTCACTCCCCTCCTCTCTCCTCTCTCCACTCCTCACTCCCTCCTCTCTCCTCTCCTCTCTCCTATCTCCCCTCCTCTCTCCCCTCCTCACTCCCCTCCTCTCTCCTCTCTCCCCTCACTCCCCTCCTCTCTCCCTTCCTCTCTCCCTCTCCCCTCCTCACTCCTCTCCTGTCTCCCCTCCTCTCTCCTCTTCTCTCTCCCCTCCTCACTCCCCTCCTCTCCCCCCTCTTCTCTCCCCCTCCTTTTTCCTCTCCTCTCCCCTCCTCTCTCCCCTCCTCACTCCCCTCCTCTCTCCTCTCCTCTCTCCTTTCTCCACTCCTCACTACCCTCCTCTCCTCTCTCCTCTCCCCTCCTCACTCCCCTCCTCTCTCCTCTCCTCTCTCCTCTCTCCCCTCCTCACTCCCCTCCTCTCTTCTCTCCACTCTCCTCTCTCCCCTCCTCATTCCCCTCCTCTCTCCCGTCCTCACTCCCCTCCTCTCTCCTCTCCTCATTTAGCGTTAATTCTTGATGACAGTCAGTTGTTGACCAGTGTGAGACAAGTTACTATATCAGCTGTTTAACCAATGTTTAACCAATGTTTAATCAATGTTTAACCAATGTTTAATCAATGTTTAACCAATGTTTAATCAATGTTTAACCAATGTTTAATCAATGTTTAATCAATGTTTAACCAATGTTTAATCAATGTTTAATCAATGTTTAACCAGTGTTTAACCAGTGTTTAACCAATGTTTAACCAATGTTTAACCAATGTTTCTGGCTGCGTTCTCAAACAATAAACACGCTATGTTTGTAATATAAATCAAACAGTAAAATGCATTCATACTTGCAAATTGAGCTATTCAGGAATGATATGTTCTACCCCACCAGGTGCTGGTCATGGAGGTCGTGGAGGCCAAAGCCCCACGGAGCTGAGTACGGGCATGCCCTACGGTGACCTGTTTGAGCCATTTGAGCGGGGTTGTAGAGGGGGTGAAAATGGAGGGCGTGGAGGTGGCATCATCTACATGACTATCCTGGATAGGATGCAGATTGACGGTGAAGTGAGCAGTAATGGGGAGGCTGGTGCCCCCGGTCTCGGGGGTGGTAGTGGCGGCACTGTCCACATACATGCCAATCTCATTCAGGTATGTACCTTTCCAGTTATCCAACCCTCTCAGGTGTGTTAATGATCAATTGCTCATTTTTTTGTTGCTTGATTAACAATTTGAATGATTATTTTTTTATTGTAATTTTGCCTATTTGTGCGTATTAACATGGTTTCCTCACTCATGCAGGTACTACATCCATAACTTGGGGTTGATCATGACAACAGACCTAAGTTCAGAACTTCTATGGGTTTTTATTGGTAGAATGTAGTTTAACATGCCTCATCTGAGTAAGTTCATTACTAAACCATGTCGAAATAATTACCAACATACTGTGGCTATCATTTTTTTTATGAAAAGTAAATTTTTTTTCTAATGTTGCCGTCAGTAAAACCAAAAAAAATTTATTATGTTATCTTGTTCATGTTTTTTAGAAAAATGTTATGTTTTCATGTAATCTGGCTCTGTTCGTCAATACATAAACGTGCTGACATTGTTTTCAATTTCTCCACACTCAGGGCTATGGGAAGATCCAGACAATTGGAGGAGATGGCTACGGGGGTGGTTCAGGGGGTCGTATCGCCCTCTACTTTGCAGCGAACAAAACATACTCAGGGTCATTCGATGCCTATGGAGGTCTCAGTCAGAATGGCAGTGTCAACTGGGACGGCAGTGCTGGAACTACTTTCTTCTTCCACACCGGTACGCCAGCTAAATATCTTCATTTATGACTTCAATAAGAGCATTATGGAAGCCATGTCAGAAGAAAACATAGATAACCTAGAAATAATATGAAGAAGAACTAAGGTGAACCTTCAAAATTAACTACGTAGAACTAGAGGACATAGACAAACATATTTTATTTTTACCATTTAGTACAAGTTGAAATAATTAATACAAATCACAAATATAAAGGTCAAGGAGGCTCCCATTAAGACAAACACGTCGCTAACATGGGAGCCACCTTTTGTCAAAATAACTAATAATTATGTAACGTCAAAATGAAAATAAAAAATACAAAACCACTATAAATTAATCAACACAGTGAAAGGCTATGTAGTCAGTTTAAAGTATTTCAATTCTTACAGATGTAACAATTAGGAATAAGGCACTGAAGTTCATTATTCCTAATTAGATGTTTTTATAAGTCGTGGGCATGAAGTAGTTGTTATGAAAGATCAATGTTGGAGTCAGGGGAGTAAATGATGGACACAGATGACCTACTCATTGTTTAAAGAGTGAATATATGTTTAAAGATAAAATTGACGTACATAAATCTAATATGGGTGTGCAACACTTAATTCACCTACATTCCGATATTTTAATTTATCACTGTATTGCTATATTATGCTATATTTATTTCATGAGTATTATTAATAGTAGTTTTTGTATCTATTTATTTATTTAGCGATTTAAGGAAATACATTTTTATTATGCTATGAATTCAGCGCCATGACCAGTCTTGAAACTGGCGCTACATAATTATATGTGTTGTTGTTCTCGTCAGTGTACAACCACACAACACTGCTACTGAATAACAACAACCGCGGCCCACTTGGACACGAGAACACCATCGCCGACTACTCAGATCTCACACAGGACTACGGACACACCTGGTTTCTTCCCGAAAGTGGGCTGCATGCAACTGCTGGTAGGTGGTGCCATTGGTGACATTCCGAGATCAGTGCGAGAGCATGTTGCAGTTATCACCCTTCTGGGGTTGTCATGCAAACGAACAATGTGTTTTAGAAGTGGACATTGAGGTATGAATTGTATAAACATGGACAGTTCTGATTCAGTGAATAGGAAAACATGCATTTGCTGATTGCGAAAGATGCCTTAGAAACATAGGGTATGTTCTGTTTGTCTCTCCAATCTCTCGGGTAGAGACACATGATCATTCCAGGGTTTGTGCAGGGCCTGGAAGTCTTTGATTGGCATGGAATTTATAAATCAAGGCCTTGGAAACTAAATTTTGCTAATGGGCATGGAAAAGCATGGAAATCTGAGTTTAGATGGTGCACTTCCAGAATATTCATCAGGTAGTGCCATGTGTTTTAATGCCTGGCAGTTGGAGACAGAACTGGTGAAAAGATCGATGGACTTGGTGACCAGATCCACATGAGCCAGCATTTGTTTGTTACAGATGGCTCTGCCAACTTCCACTTTGATGAACTACAGATCTATGGACAGGCACAACTCGCCATTCTAACAGCGCCCCCTGGAACCCCCGCCAGCCTCACTTTCAAAAACATGATCGGTGATCGCAGCGGCTCGGTGCATGTTGGGAAGGCCCAGACGCTGGATCTTAACCGTGAAAAGATCGACCTACCATTCAATGTACACGTATACAATGATGGATTCCTTGGCCTCGCCCCCGACACAACAATCCATGGCGTCACAATCCATCTAAACGGCACCCTGGGATACGTGCGCAATCTGACACTGCACCACGAGGGCGTGTTACGCATGAACCGTCAGGGGCACACCCTGGGAGAGGGCGCTAGTGAGTACAGCTTCGACTATGTCCATGTGCAGAACGACGGGTACATCCACATGATTACAAACCCCGTAAGTGAACCCGGGATTTCGCTGCAAACCCTCGTGACACAGATCGACGGAGGCGGTGTCATCAGGGCGACTCATCTTTACATGTCTTCAGTGAATCTCACCATTGATATTGGAGGTGTTCTCCGTGCTGACGGCCTGGGCTATCGTGCTGTTGACGGGGCACCGTACGAGGATGATGGCACCACCTTCAGGAAGGGTCTGCATGGAATCATCAACCCCGGTCTGGGGCAAACTAGCGACAAGGGGGCATCAGGAGCAGGGCACGGTGGAAGCGGAGGTCGTGGTCAAGGTCAGTGAATTTTTTATGGAGGAGTGTTTCATAAGGATTTTTCCACAAATAAATGCATGAGGACTGGGGGTATTTTTAGAGGCCCCACCATCCATATTTTGTTCCTAATTTCATTGTATTTTACTACAGGGGTAACAGCATAACCATCATTACAAATTAACACTGTCTCCCCCATAAACGTTTTTCTGGAATAACCTTGACATTTCAAAATGACCATGACTTGGAATTTGTACCATCAGTACACTGTTATGAACAAATACTTTATAAATAACCAGAAAATAAAGACACATATACCCAGTTATGAACAAATTGTACACTGTTATGAACAAATACAAATAACAAGGAAATAGAGACACACTTTGGTCAGAACACAGTGCATCTAAGATGATTTTGTATCACCTGTCAACCTTTAATGATACGATTATTTAGGAAAAGATTAAATTAATTTTCCATTGTTGGATGCTTGACATCCTCATGTAAAATAATATTTCATGTGATATCAGTTGAGCAGCAGAGTAACCAATTTATTAGATATGATTCAAATCAGTTGTCAAATCATACAAATGTGCAAGAATTCAAAGTAAGCTGTTGAACAATTAAAGCTGTAATGAAGTTAAAAACACCTAGGAAACAGTAGTGTTCTCAGCCATCACACTCTGTTGTAGTTATGGGAAACCGGGGAACTCTGTTTCTTATGTTGCAGGGTTGCAGACTTCAGGTCTTCCTTATGATGACTTTTATGAACCGTTGCTGTTTGGTAGTGCTGGTGGCGGTCCACTAGGTGGCCGCGGAGGGGGTAAAATCTGGCTCAATATCACCAACACACTCCACATAGACGGCCTCCTGTCAGCTAATGGAGAAAACGGGAATCTGACCTTGGAAAATGGGGTAAACTCAACAGCTATGGTGGAGGAAACTGTCACCGTAGCAACAGTTGTCACGAAAAACTGCACACAGGTCACATCAGTAAATGGGACAAACGTGACGGAGATAATTGCATGTAACGTGACGGAGTATGAAGACAAGATTGTGACAAGGGAGGTTGACAACCACGCAGTGTGTGGTGGCGGCAGTGCTGGTAGCATCTGGATCCACTGTCACACCATCGCAGGGTACGGTCTCATCCATGCCCAGGGGGGCAACGGATCTGCAAACAATGACGGTCTGGCAGCAGGGGGTGGAGCTGGAGGGAGAATAGCAATGTACTTCCAGAGCAACCGCACCTTTACCGACTTCCGCTACCTGGCCAATGGAGGGCGGGCTGGGACGGAATGTGACGACTGTACGGCTGAGCCAGGTGGTGCAGGAACCATCTTCCTGTATCATCTGCACCACCAGCACCGCACCCTCATCATTGACAACAATGGCGCGCCACATCCGAGGGAGCGCTATGTCAACTGGGCGAATGTGAGCCTTGACGGCAACCGCGCATGGATCATGGCAGCAGAGTCTGGTTTGAATGGCTTCGCTGGTGCAGATAACAGTTTCCATTTCGAAGAGATCCAAGTTTATGGCAATGCCCACTTGGCGGTGCTGCCCCCTGTGGAGACATTTGATGGGTCGAACTATGCCATCAAGCCTCAGTTTAGCTCCGATGTCTTCACATCAAGTTTGCCGTTCAATGTGAGCTTGTTCTTCAAGTACATGATTGGAGACCGCAGCGGGGCTGTCCACATCGCGGATAGGCAGGACCTTGACCTGTCCCGCAGGGAAATAGACCTTCCCTTCAGTGCCTATGTATACCACGGTGGTCACATCGGCCTCGCGTTGGACACTTACGTACATGGAGTGGAGGTTCACCTCGCTGGGAAGTTGTCGAATGTCGAGAACGTGACCATACACCACGGAGGCCTGGTATGGCTGAAGCACGGAGGATACAGCACCGGTGACCCGCCCAGTCAATACACCTTTGACACGGTGCGTGTGCAGGACAGAGGCATCCTGAATGCATCCACTGATCCCATTGCTGAACCTGGCATCGTGTTCCACACCAGGGCACTGTATGTTGAAGGTGGTGGATTCCTTGAAGCGACACATTTCATCGCGGTGGCAGAGAACATCACCATTGATGATGGGGGTCTGTTGTCAGCTAATGGGCGGGGTTACCACCCCAACCACACACAGGCGATCCATGGCGATATCGCCCTTCATGGGCTGGTTAACGAAGGCACCCCTGACGAAGACATATGGCAAGGTGTGGGAGCAGGTCATGGGGGGTCAGGAGGTCGCGGACCCGTGGATGTCACATATGGTGCAGGGCGCCCGTACGGTGACCTCTATGAACCTTATGTGATGGGTAGTGCTGGAGGTCCAGGGCCTGGAGGCCTGACAGGGGGCACAGGTGGGGGTATTCTGTGGATGAATGTGACGGGGTTCATACACGTTGATGGGGTGGTATCAGCTGATGGAGGGTTCGCTGATAGCAATGGTGGAGGTGGTGGCAGTGGGGGCAGTATATGGATGTACTGTAGTCTCATCAAAGGCTATGGAAAGATCTCTGCCAATGGGGGTGCTGGATCTACCATGGAAACACACCCTGGTGGTGGCGGGGCAGGTGGCCGCATCGCTATATATTTCTCAAAGAATGAAACAATGACTGGGTTCCAGTATCACACACGAGGTGGTGCTGCAGGCAATGACACAATCTCCGAAAACGGTGGTGCAGGTACTGCTTTCTTGTATCACATGAAGCAGCAACACCGCACTTTGATCATTGATAACGGGGGCCAGCGCTCTCGGGACCCACATAACGTCAACTCGTACAACATCTCGGAGGACGGATGTCGCACCTGGATCATGCCCCAGTCGGGGCGCCACCCTTTCGCCAGCTTCCTGCATGTCTACGATTACAACTTCGAAGAGTTCCGCATGTTTGGTTCGGCCCACTTGGCAATTCTGACTACACCTGTGGATGCGCATGCACGCTTCTTCTTCTTGTACATGATTGGGGACCAGTCTGGCACGGTCCATCTCGGCTATAACCAGACCATGGACCTCGAGCGACCAGAGATTGACCTGCCATTCAGCGTGCGTGCATACGCGGGATCATACGTCGGTCTGGCACCGGTCACCATAGTGCATGGTGTGTCGGTGTGGATGTACGGAGAGCTTGACCATGTGGTCAACATGACCTTGCACCACAGGGGCCTGTTGTCCATGGAGAATGGTGGACACACGACGGGAGACGCTGACAACCAGTTTGTCTTCTACCAGGTACGCGTGCAGGACAACGCAACTGTCAAAGCCATCACCGATCCCGTCTCCGAGAATGGCATGACAATCAACATTAGCGCCCTCTATGTGGAGGGCGGCGGAACTTTCTATGGAACTAACATGATGATCAATGCTGAAAACATTACTATTGACGACGGTGGGAGTCTGCATGCCGACGGAATGGGGTACAGAGATACCGATGTGAAGATAGGGGTCATTAACATCGGCATGGGGGATACGAATGAGTTTGGGTCATCTGGCGCAGGTCATGGGGGTAGCAGTGGAAGGGGCGGAAACACAACATTTACTGGGCAGCCATATGGTAATCTGTTTGAGCCAATAGCGATTGGTAGCACAGGGGGTGGGGAAGAGATTGGAGGTCGTGGGGGTGGAGTGATGCATATTGAAGTGACGAGGGTGCTTCAGGTGGACGGAGAGATTCGTGCTGATGGAGGGCGCGCCCTCGGGGTGTCTGGAGGGGGTGGTAGTGGAGGAAGTATCTGGATCACATGTGTGAGTCTACGTGGCACGGGGAACATTACTGTCAATGGCGGCAGTCAGTACGAGGGTGGCAGTGGGGGTGGGGGCGCAGCAGGTCGTGTCGCCCTGTACCTGTGGAAGAACGACACTTATGTGGGCACCTACCAGGCACACGGGGGCGCTGCAGATATGTACTCGGAGATACAGCCCGCAGAGCCTGGTGGCCCAGGCACGGTGTTCATCTACCACATGCGGCACGAACACAGCACCATCTATGTGAACAATGACCAACTTCAGAGCCGATCTGTCGCCATGGTGAGGAACTATCTCGACACGTCATGTGACAGCTTCAAGGCATGGTTCCTGCCAGAGTCAGGCGACCACTGGCTCGCCAAGAGTAATCATAAGTACTACTTCGACGAATTACAGATCTATGGCAATGCCCACCTGGCGATACTTCCAGATCCGTTCACAGATGGCGCTTCGCTCTACTTCCGCTACATGATCGGTGATCGCAGTGGAGTAGTTCACGTTGGTCCCCACCAGGTGATGGACTTGGAACGAAGTTTCATCGACATGCCATTCAGCGTGTATATCTATGAGTTGGGCTACTTAGGCTTGGCGGCAAATACAGAAATCCAGCGAGTGTTTATTCACATCGAAGGCACCATGGACCATGTCGTGAACATGACCCTGGTCCAGGGCGGTGAACTTCGCCTCTTCCAGAGTGGGTCCACCAACAATCGTCCGCGTCTTAACTACCAGTTCAATGGGACCACCGTGATTAAGGCGGATTCACGCATTAATGCATCTGAACCGTTCGCACATCCTGACCAGTTCCAGCTCAAGTTTGGGCACGTGATTGTGGAGGGCGGTGCGAAGATCTATGGCAAGAATATGAAGATCCATGCAGGAAATATGTTTGTGGATGACGGTGGATATGTGGACGTGAGTGATGGCGGACATCTTTCTGGACTTGGCAAAGGTTCGTTTTTATTTTATTTTGTCTCGTATCCAATCTCTGGAACGTGGTTTTTTGCAATTATTTTTAGACAATATAAATTTTACAGAATTGGATCAGTAGGTTTTATTTGTCTCCAAAGTGAGGCTGGAAATATGGGTCATTGTGCAGATCCACTTATTGAAAATTCCACTGTCATCAATGACAAACACACAAACATAACCTTAATTTTATTTTTATTTGATTGTTATTAATTTTTAACATGTTTACTAAATGTATACTGGACTTCATAATTGAATGCATACACCTATTTATTTAATTTCTCGACCAAGCGAGAAAGAATATTGTGAGATTTATCTTAAGTAAGTAATTAGTTTTTCTTATGTAAGTCTATTATTTTAAGTATGACAACAACCGGCCGGGGTTATTACAATTTACATCATAAATAAGCAGTGACAGTGAAATAATGCCTCCTCTCACAGGTGCGGGGGTGTCACATCGCCATGGAGACTCAGGAGGGTCTCACGGGGGCGCTGGTGGACGAGGGGGGTGCGGAGTGGGATACCTCTCCTGCCTCCTAAGGAGAAACCTTCCCTATGGCAACTTGTACGAGCCACGCCACTATGGCAGCGGCGGCTCAGGGGCACTTGGTGGAATTGGTAAGTTAATTAGTGTTCTTTAGTCATTAATTGTCAATTATATATTACTTTTAAGCTACGTTATGGATCATACATTTGAATATACATATAACATGACTTTAATCAACTTTAGCAAGCGTTATTAATTATTATGAAGCAATAGAACACTTAAATAATAAGAGTCGTATGTTAGACAAATCAAATCTATTGTAATATTACCATAGCATGCATGAATGCATGCATGCCCACATGCGTGCACGCCCGCATGCAAAGTTGTATAATGTATGTATATCAAGGCAATCAAGATAATTTTTTTCTTCATTTGTGTTGCCACCATTTCTATTCTTGCTGTCGTCGTTAATTGTAAAACCTTTGAATAAAATTTGATGAGCATCTTACTTTTGAAATAACCGTTGTATACCCGGTAGATACGAAGGTTGTCATGACACGTGCATATTCTGGTAAGATATTTAATCATAAATCCAAAGTAAGCTTACTGATTAGTTTGTCAATTACTTGTGTTTATCACAGATCTGTTCCGTAGTTTACTTATACTATGGACTATATTCAGGTGGAGGAATACTGGACATCGAAGTGATTGACACACTGAAGGTGGATGGATACATTCTGGCAAACAGCCGTGATTTGGTCGGGGACAGAATCGGTGGTAGTGGCGGAAGCGGCGGTAGCATCCTCATCCGAACAGGAAACTTTACAGGTGGGGCACGAGAAAAACATTGCAATTAATGTGACCATAATGTGTGTTTTCTATACAAATTAAGTGGCTCTGTCTTCGAATATTTAATCTCTCAGTTTTCGTCGTTGGACTGACTCCTTACCAGTCGGAATATTCAAAAACAGAACCACAGTTTCTTGAGAGGTAAAAACTGTCAGAATTCACATTTAACAAATCTGGAATGTCATTTCAAGGAGTTCACTAATATTTATGCATAACATATTGTTCAGCAATGCAGGTTTACCAAAACATGATTTGTAATATAGATTATACAATGACATTAGCATTTGAAAGTAATAAAAAGCATTGTTGAGTGAGATGAAAGAGAAGACAAGTAGGTAATCTTGATGATCAAGAGTGAGTCTGAGATTGGTGATGATCAAGAGTGAGTCTGAGATTGGTGATGATCAAGAGTGAGTCTGAGATTGGTGATGATCAAGAGTGAGTCTGAGATTGATGATGATCAAGAGTGAGTCTGAGATTGATGATGATCAAGAGTGAGTCTGAGATTGATGATGATCAAGAGTGAGTCTGAGATTGATGATGATCAAGAGTGAGTCTGAGATTGATGATGATCAAGAGTGAGCCTGAGATTGGTGTTGCTGGAGCCTTTTCTAGTATGTTTTCTCAACAGTAATTGTTTTTGGCTCGTAGGCAGTCACACGGGCGCCATCAGGGCGCTGGGAGGCGGTGGACAGATAGAGAATGTCGATGGAAAGGGAGCGAGTGGCAGTGGTGCTGGCGGTCGCATTGCCATCTATCATGCCACCGTCCGCTTGATGTCTCCGTACAGAGGCAGCTATGACACTGAAGGTGGCGCTGTCGGCAGTGTCGCTGAGGCTGGAGCTGCAGGAACTGTATTCCTTCACCATGTTGGACTCGACCATAAGACGCTGCGCATCGACAACAAAGATCGCTCACCCAAGGTGACCTCTAATTGGTCATTGTGGCGCACAGCACACCTGATTGGTTTACTCAATTCTGCACCATAAAAAATTTGTATTTTGGTTTTTATTATGGGTTATGTGGGAGTTCTGATACACGTGTATTTCTTGTATGATAACATACCTTATGTTTAGTTATTATATACATTTCAACATTACTGTTATTATTTTATGATATTTACTGTGGTGTGATTTAAAAATTTTTTTAATTCTAATAATACAACAATTTTTACTGATAATGCCCAAATAACATCATTCAATGGTAACGAAGTTAATCGCAAGTGTTTTAAATTTTTGAGGGCAACTTTGCAGTAAATAATATTTTTATTTTACATTTGGGTCATTATTTTCTAGGTGGAAGACACAGCGATTGCCAACAGTGGGAAGCGACTTGACCTCTCTGTTGCTACAGCAGCGACCTTGACCAGGGATGGCTTCACGGTGTCGGCCTCGCCTCACTATGTGCACGTGAACTTATCGTCGTCCTATTACCGGAATGCCTACTTGTTTGACCAGTCTCTTGAGCAATCAGCCACCCAGACGTACATGAGCCATACTAGTGGTGGTGCAAGCGTTGATATTCAGCTGAATCAGACGTTGTTCATCAACAACATTCGAGTGTACCCAGTCAGCAATGCCAGCTCTACTACTTTCAAAGTAAGTCCTGCCAATGTGTATGTATGTGTGTACCCAGTCAGCAATGCCAGCTCTACTACTTTCAAAGTAAGTCCTGCCAATGTGTATGTATGTGTGTACCCAGTCAGCAATGCCAGCTCTACTACTTTCAAAGTAAGTCCTGCCAATGCGTATTCTTCCTCGTCCTGATTTCTGTACAATTTTCATAATTTCTGGTTAAAAGTTATAAAAATTAAGTGTTGGAGAATGCATTATTTTTACATTAATGTGTATGTGCATTACACATACATGCATACATGTTTAGTGTCACAGAAAAACTTATTTGCATTTGTATTATTAGAATTTAATTGGAATTCAAACCAGACATTGTACTGTAAACAGTTACATTTCACCATTTCTTTTAAAATATTTAATTTCAATCACTAGCTTGAATGTTTAAAATAGCATACAGTAACTATTTGTATTAATTTGTAAGATGTGTACATTTTTTCATAAATAATTGGTGTTGGTCACTATCTTTTTACACATCTTACCAGCCACAACCAGCATCATTATCCACTAGCCATTGTCCATCTTGTTAACTTGTTAAATCTCGTTAAATCTACTACTAGACAGCAACGGAAACAATGTACTACAAAATATTTGCATGAACAGGTGACAGGCTACGACACTGCGGGAGCATTCAGCATCACTAGCGAATACGTAGAACTGCCATCGCAGACAGTACAGGGATCATTCATTGAACTGCCAGTGATGCGAGATGCAGTCAAGATCGTTGTTTCCCTTAATTCGTCGTCGGGCTACTACGCATTGTCTGAGCTCGAGGTCTTCGTCGGTGGAAAGGCGGTCTATGACAGGTAATAAAAACATGGATCACTGACACTGTTTTCTACTTCCTCAAAGTTCATTTTGTGAAGGGGCTAGGGTAACTGTTTATTAGACTTCTCTTCCACTGTTCATTCTCTCCCTCCACTTCACATCCTTCTCCCCTTTCTTCCATCCCTCTTAACGCAGCCTTTCCATCTTAAGAAGTGTCTGCCCGTCTTCCTGCCCTGTTTCTCCACCCCTGGTCTCTTTGGTAGTCAGCCTGCTTCCATCTGCACCAAGTGGCAATCTTAACTGGCATCTTACTGGTCTTCCCGTTAATTCGACATATTAAATATAGTGAATTTTTTATTATTATTATGAAGTTTGAACTATTTGTCGGAAATAAATAACTAACATTAAAATACAATTGGCTCTGATTACAAGCCTAACTAATTCCATCCTTGTGGCTGCACACAGTTGAATGAAGGTTTATTCAAGACCTGTGACTTATAAAGGTGCTATGTCCATCTTGAGATAAAATACAAGGTAGAATTCACAATTTTGTGTTCGTTAATACAATCAATGCAGTGACACTGGTCGTTTAAAAGTTACACAAAATAATTAGCCTCATATAACGTTACTCTTGAAAATCTTTATGGCTTTCATTATAAAGTTAGAACATGTAAACATTGTAATGGTCTGCCTTGCTATGCCAGATACGAGACTCGGGAGTTGAACGGAGCATACACGTGGGTTGAGCCAGAGTCTGGGGTGACCACGTACAACTTTGATGAGGTCTACCTGCTAGGGGGCGCTCACCTGGCTTTCAATCCCCCGCAGCTACAGACACCTGTACAGGTGAACATCAACAACCTACTTGGAGACAAGACAGGTGAGTGTAAAGATTATCAGGGATCGGTAATTAGGGGATGTCATCTGAAGACTTAATCTTTTTTGCCACGCTTACTCTTCCAAGCTCCTCAGCGTATTCATCCATCTCTTGACTACTGGATGCTGATTTCGAGATGACCAAATCCTTTCATTATGATGCGCCTCTCAACCCAGTGTCCAAGTATTTAGGTGTGAGTTTTCATATTATTATTTTTTTTATTATTATTTGTCCAAAAGACAACCCAACAAAATGATTTCTACAGAAACCATGCTAACATCATACAATAACTTAAATAAATTATACACAGCATCACATTGTGTGGTATAAATTAAATCTGTGGTCCTGTTCTTACTTGGAGGCCTGTCATGCTGTAGGTTACCTACATGTCGGCTACGCACAGACTGTCAACATCAAGGACACAGCTGCAGATGTCCCCTTCAATGCCCACGTCTACGAGACGGGACACATCCACTACCCAAAGAGGACGTTTTTCCAGAAGACCAAGCTCTACTCTTCTGGAAAGGTACACATCTTCCCTCTGACAGGGAGTTTTACTCTTCTTGTTTGAGGAGCTGAAGCTAATTATTAATAGAATAAAGAAATGTGTTTAGCTTTAAAACTCCTTTAAAACTTGATTTAGTCCATAACAAACAAACCAGGTTCGTTGATGTTCAACTCTCTCTAGTGTGTGAATAGTTTAAGAAATGTGTAGTGTGTGTTAGATCAGGTAACATGCGAAAATGTGAATAGCCGTTTGTTATAGTATATAGCCTTATGTTATATTATATAGCCTTATGTTGTAGTATATAGCTTTAGTTGTAGTATATAGCCGTATATTGCAGTATATAACCTTACATTGTAGTATATAACCCTATGTTGTAGTATATAACCTTATATCACAGTGTATAGCCTTATGTCATAGTTTATAGAACAAAACCATGTGCTCTTTTTTTTAATTTTGACCAGATTCTGTCAAGAATAATTTCACTATTTGACCAGTTTCATCAAAACAAAATAAAACATATTTGTGCAAATGAACTAGAATGTCATAGGTGATACTAGAAAGGTTTGATTTTTTTAGAAATGAATACCTTTGAATCTGTGTGATGTTGACTTGACATGTTGTTTCAGGTGACGGGCATTGAAGATTTGTATGTATTTGACGATGGTGAGGTCCACCTAGACTCAAACGCGAGTCTGGGGGAGACGGCCGTCATGCGGGAGGTTCTTGTAGAGACCCTGCATGTACAGGACCGAGGCACCTTTGAACTCCACACGGTTAAGCGCAGTCTAGAGTTCAGACTTGAAGCCACCAACATTACCGTAAGTTGCAGGAAACTATTTTTTTTTGTGGGATGACAGCCTTGACTTCCTGTGCACATCAAGGCTTTGGCGTTTTCAATGACATCCCACCTGTTGTTCTAGGACATATTAGTAAATTTAGGTATCTCCAATGTCACCTTATATGTTTACTATGTTGATACATAATAATGTATAAACAACTAGAATTGTGTCGCCATCTATACATGTTTTATTTTATAGAACACATGTTGGGACAATTAGCAAACAGCATGCTGGGACAATCAGCAAACATTCTAGTGTTGCTAACTTTATGGACAGTTTATGTTTCACTGTGTATACATGCATTATCATTATATTGTACCACAACTGTTGCCAATTGACTTGTCGTGTATATACGTTATGTGAAAACTACTGTCATTAAATACTTTTATCCCAGCTCTGCCGTCTTGTGTTTCACACAAAATAAAACAGTTGGGGCTCCCCCTGCTGTGTTTTGTGAGAGATATCAAGACGGTTCCGTTTACCAGAAGCAGATCCATATTTTATTATACTTTCAACCAGCCAATCACAGTGATTGACAATAAGCACTGCCTCTGCCTTTTCTGATCAAGAATCCAGAGCGACCAGACGTATTCAGAATACTTCGGGAAGATATCAATTGTTACTTGTTCCCACCCAATACTGCCCTCCCTGGCGTTTTCAATGACATCCCACCTAGGCGTTTTCAATGACATCCCACCTGTTGTTCTAGGACATATTAGTAAATTTAGGTATCTCCAATGTCACCTTATATGTTTACTATGTTGATACATAATAATGTATAAACAACTAGAATTGTGTCGCCATCTATACATGTTTTATTTTATAGAACACATGTTGGGACAATTAGCAAACAGCATGCTGGGACAATCAGCAAACATTCTAGTGTTGCTAACTTTATGGACAGTTTATGTTTCACTGTGTATACATGCATTATCATTATATTGTACCACAACTGTTGCCAATTGACTTGTCGTGTATATACGTTATGTGAAAACTACTGTCATTAAATACTTTTATCCCAGCTCTGCCGTCTTGTGTTTCACACAAAAATAAGTTTTCTGGTGAAATATTTGGAAATCTCTATAAAAAAATAACAAGCATTCTATCAATAATTTTATTCAAACAAACAATATTAATAGGAAATACAGCACAATTTGTAAAATAAAAAAATTTTCATTATTACACAATGGTGTTTTGGAAAAGGGTAATAAAAAACTAAATGATACTTATTATGCAACACAAATTTGTTCATGTCTAATCAGCACATGTTTGTGAATTTTGTGAAGACTTGACGTTAGGTATTTTCATATGTTATGAACATTTAATGAATTTAAATTACATACATGCCCAGAATCCACAGAGAAAATAAACTTAACAATTGATGTGCAGATCTATGGACTAACATTTGAATTATACAGATCTATGGAGGCGGTCACTTCAGAAGTAACAGCAAGCTTGACCTGGTCACTACACACCTGTTGGCCCTTTTCTCTGGTGGACGCATCAACCTGGACAGTACTGGATACACACCTACCTTGTTGGCAACCTTTGACCCTGTATCTGGGCCAGGTCAAGGCAGAGGTCAGTGGGTGACATGTTTTAGAAATTACATCAGTCAGCCACAAAAATAGAAATTGTTCAAATAATTCTACACTCTGGAGAAAATAGCGTTTTATATTCTTACTGTTTTGGAAACATTTCAGAAACAACCACAAAGTTTAAACCATTCGGCAATTGTTATTGATCATGTGATGACGCCACTCTAAAAATTACTTCACAACATTAGCGATGTGTAACTGAAAGGTCAAAATGTCTGATCCAAAACCCACTTTTAAAGTAGTAAAAATTGAATATTAGACCTTCTCAGTGATGAGCTGTTACAGCTTTAGTTGTTAGCTCCAGTTGGTGTGAATGTAAATCCTTTTCTCACCAGGGTCTCTGGGAGGGGGTAGTGGCGGAGGTCATGGAGGCAGTGGAGGTCGTGGCAAGGGCAACCCCAAGGTTGGGTTGTCCTACAATTCCCTCTATACACCAACCGAGTACGGTGGACCGGGCGGCCATGGATCTCTCTTTGGTAAGTGCCCCAAGGAGGATTCCTTGAGGGGTATTTAGTAACCCCTAAAAACAACAGTAGAATTCCTTCTTTTTCTTCTTCCTGTCAGGGACTGGGCTCCTTAAGAGCGTTGTAAGTCCTGCTCGACGCCTCCCACATACCAGGAATCATCCTCATAAGTCTGCAAGAAATATAATGACATTTTGAAATCGCCTTTTTGATTTCACATTCGATAAGCCAATGACTTCCTTGTCCACTTGCCATCTGGAGTTTTAGCTTTGGATGGCAGTCTTGGTAAATCTTGTTAAATCTGCCATAATAAAAAGCTAACAACAACAGTAAATTGCTTACACTAAACACTGATGTTTGTGATCAGACATATGTGCTCAAGACAGTTAAAAACAATTAAAAAAGCTATTTAAAAAGACAAGAATACCAAGTGAATCAAACAAGCTTGAGTGAGTCAGATATTACCCTAGTTTCTCTCACTGTATAGGTCAGCTGTACTTTGGAGACAAGTCTCTACGCAACACCTTGGTGCACGAGAGCATAGGAGGTCAGGGCGGGGGAGCCCTGAAGGTCACCAGTCGTCATGTGGAACTGGATGGCATGATCTCGGTGAATGGAGAAGATGCGATTGACTCCCATCACCTTGGCTCTGGTGAGTCCACTGACTACACTAGTTTCGTCTTGACATGTCAATTGTCCAGCGTAAGTGTTAGGTGCACGTATAAGCCCACCCTGGGCGGTGCACACCAGTAAAACAGGTAACATAAATCCATAAGACCCACAAACAAACCCATGTTTATCTAGATCCGATGGTTTGCTGCACAGTCTCAAAAGGAGCTCGCTCTACCGTGGAAATATCACACGGCATATGAAAATACCCTCATTAATTTGATGGTTTTCAATTGCATATGAAACTAGCAGAGGAACTGTAGATTTGTATGATTTTTAGTCTGAATTAACCATACTTTGCCTTCCTGCCAGGTGGTGGCGCCGGTGGTAGCATCTGGATCACATGTCTTGAGATTGTGGGTCATGGGTCAATGTCGGCTGCTGGCGGTCACGGTGAAGGCAATACAGCAATTGGTGGCGGCGGCGCTGGAGGTCACATCTCTGTACAGTGTGAACACATGCAGAAGTTTAATGTCAGCATGACAGCACATGGAGGTAAGTTTAATGTCAGCATGACAGCACATGGAGGTAAGTTTAATGTCAGCATGACAGCACATGGAGGTAAGTTTAATGTCAGCATGACAGCACATGGAGGTAAGTTTAATGTCAGCATGATAGCACATGGAGGTAAGTTTAATGTCAGCATGACAGCACATGGAGGTAAGTTTAATGTCAGCATGACAGCACATGGAGATAAGTTCTTCCATGCGATTTAGGGTAAAAATGGCCCAATATTGAAATTGCCCCAAACTGGCCAAATACCGTATTTATTTATTTTTTTCAATTTCTAATTCTAATACTTATAATTTTCTAATATTGGATTATAAGCATAATTATTATGATGAATATATTTATTTATATACTATTTTATTGTAATGTGAAATATGGGAGTCTGTGCTATGAAATAACTGTATATTACCATTTGTCTGTCTCTGCAGCTTTTATTTGTTCAAACTTAAGGATGGTGTAACTTGTGTATTCTGTCTGTAGGCACAAGTGCATACGAGTCTGGCGGAGCAGGCACTGTCTACATTGAAGACCTCAATGCAACAGCCACAGCCTCAGACCATAAGGAACTCCGAATTGACAACAATGGCATTGCCTATCCACATGAACCAATCCACAGCGCGGGGGCGCTGCGAAACCTCTCTGATGGTGATTACAGCGACATCAGTGAGATTGGTGGCGTCACCTGGCTGTACGACCCGGAACAGAAATATCAGTTCGATGTTGTCTTCATCGGTGGTAACTCACATGTGGCTATATTGAGCAACACTAGCTCCGAGGTGGCGGACGTGAGGATTGGACAGCTGATGGGAGATCGATCTGGGATGATCCATGCCGGCCGCAAGCAGACGTTTGGATACACAAGAGTGAATGTGTATCTGCCAGTTAATGTCATGGCATACAGGTAAGTTTGTCATTGTATCTTAATGCTGTCTTTGTCAATTTTGTATTGATACTCTCTGTACTTAACATTAATTAAACAGTTCTCTTCATTACACTTGTAAAGTCATTGTTTAGGTAATCATTGAAAACTGTAAATGTTTTTATTACTGTTGTTAATATATTTATAGTTATTAATATTATTGTTAATATTGTTATAGTTATTAATATTATTGTTAATATTGTTATAGTTATTAATATTATTGATATTATCTTGTAGAGAGAGTAGGATGGAGCTGCCTAACAGACTCACACTTCGCGAAGTCTTTATGGAGATAAATGGCACCATAGAGGGCGCTGCTGACATAGCAGTTGAGAACGAAGGCGAGCTCTACCTGTGGTCGTTCGCTAACACCGCTAACGACCCCCAGGGGGTGTTCAGGGCCATCAATATGAGTGTGAGGGCGGGTGGGAAGTTTGAGCCTTTGACAGCAGAGGGCGCTCCACGCCTGGCACTGCATGTGCAACGGATGGAGGTGAACGCACACGGCTACGTTCGTGCAAACAACCTGTTGATGACGACACAGAACTTGACAATTGACCTCTCAGGTAAGGTTTTAATAATAGTTATGTTGGTTGTTATTTCTTTGGGTGAAGTGCAAGGCGCTTTGAGTGGTTCCAGGCACTGGAGACCAGTCTACGTACGAACTTACCTGTACTTACCTGTACTTACCTGTACTTACCTCTACTTACCTGTACTTACCTCTACTTACCTGTACTTACCTCTACTTACCTGTACTTACCTCTACTTACCTGTACTTAATTGTACTCTATTGTGATTTGATGTGGCCAAATGGGTAAATGGTGAAGGTATGTTCTTGCATAGCACAGCAACCTTAGGACCACTTAATACAAACTACTCTTCATCCGCTGGTAGACATGTATATTCCAACTTCTCATAGATAAATTAAGCCATGCTGCAATTACTGCACAAAAGCTGTAAGATGTCATTACTGTCTATTGCCGTGTAGGCGTTAAGTGGTTAGAGCACTGGACTCTTAGTCACATTTCCAGCTCTTTTGCGAAACTTGCACAATTTTGCTTTCTACATCTCCTCAGTTCACTCAGTTGTATAAATAAGTAGTTGGTTATGGATGAAAGGGTTAGCCATGTAGCACTGTATAGTATATATTATATTAATTTAATGTTATGCTATTATAATGATTAAATAAATTATTTGGCAAATATATGGTGTAACAGTTGAAGTTCAGAATGCATAAAATTAAAATTATAAATGCCCAGAATATGTTTGTCGCTGACGTTTGTTTTAAAATAACAGTTAGCATTAAACAATACATGTTTATTTATGTATATCAAAGATACATGTTTTGGTGCATTGTGTTTAAATAGTGACATGTTTTGTAGGAGACTTCCATGCTGACTACACGGGCTACATCTGGGCTGACGGCCCTGGCAAAGGTCTCGATCGGACTGTCCAACGAGGTGGCTCCGGTGGTGGACACGGGGGTCGTGGGGGCAACTCCAATGGTGGCTACTATTCCGGCTTTTCCTATGGCTCTCTCTTCACCCCAAAACAAATGGGAAGTGGCGGAGGAATGGGAGATGGAGATAGAGGAGGAAGAGGGGGAGGTGAGTGCATTTGGAAGATACTTTCTCCCTGACTGAACTCACGTTTGACTGAAGGACGTTGTCACGCCACATGCTAGTTATAGCGGTATAGGCGAGAGTCATTGCGCCAAGCCAGTTGCAACCCTTCAGTATCCAGTCAATAACCACTGTTGCGGTTTGCTACCGCCCGTTTGTGAACATGTGTATGTTTTATTTGATAATCAGAAGTTTCTCATTTAAAACAACTTCTTTAACAATTTGTTCGCACAGCAACAATGAAATAACTGTTAGAGATTTAGAACAGCACATAGATATATTATGTATGGAGACTGGTGCAGTATTGTATTCTTTCTGCTGTTGAATGCTTAGTCAATAAATACAAGTTCCCAGGAGAGTAATTATCATGTCAAATATCAGAATGCTTTGCACTTAAGCCTTGATATTTAATTAATGTCATTGAATGTTATTTTAGTTCAGTCTTCTAGTCACTCCATGTAAATGTTTCATTGAAACTTTAGTGACAGTCTTTGAGATGTCATGTCTCCACTGCAGGTATCATGGAGATCCATGTCTACGAGACGATGAGAATTGAAGGTCGTCTCCATAGCAATGGGGAGTCAGGTCAGGGTAACACCGGGGGAGGTGGAGCGGGGGGCAGTATCCTCGCTTACGTGACCAACTTTGATGGAGAAGGTTCGATAGAAGCAACGGGAGGGAGAGGTAGGCTGTTGTTAGAGCTTCATTTCCTTGCATGTGAATTTGTCTTTGATTGTTCCTGTGATGCACAAGCCAGATGAGTCAGAGAAAACCGTTTTTATCTTGTCATAGAAGGTATATAATCTGATCTAATTTTTATAATAAACCATGTTATATATTATAAACTATATCTGTTCTAATATCTTGATTATGCGTTGTGATGTTTGGAAAATATTCGGCCAGGTTGTTTATTACAGAAGTATTTTTGCACTGTACAAAAAAGCCAGTTAAAAATAAAAAGGGAGAATTGTACAGTTATACGGATGTTGAGACATGACTGTTGAAACTAAATTGAAATATTGATGCTAATAAAAATTTAAAAGTGGATGTTGATAATGTGAATGAAAACATTGGGGAATTTTAAATATAATTCTCTGTCAATGGTTATAATGAAATTATGTTATAAATGTTTTACACTGGTATATTAGCTACCCCAGTTAGGGACAATTACCCTAATGCTAATAGTTAAACTAAAGGGTAATTACCCCTACTATACAGGAGCATCAACAAATGGTGGAGGAGGTGGTGGTGGTCGCATTGCTATCTACCACACGAAGGACAACAACTACGGTGGAGCCTTCACAGTGCATGGTGGCTCTGGAGTCCCGCAGTACGGCGGCGCAGGCACCATTTACCTGGCTACCAACAATGGCACTGAAACCATCTACGATTCCCTCATCACTGACAATGCGGGCTTCACATCCAGCCAACGCATCAACGAAGTCCAAAAACTGACACTAGATGGTGCTAACACTAGCTCGACTGCGATGTCATTCACAACCTTTAGTGGTCTTACAGTGACGACGAATGGCACGGTGTACTCGTATGGCTGTGGCATACATACCTGCTACAGGTCGTTTAACCACATCCGTGGTGACTCTGAGTACTATCAGAGCTCTAATCATGATGCAACAATCACCATCGCACTCCCGTTTGTAACATACATCGACCACATCCGGATCTACCCACAATGCTCCAGGTGAGATATGCGAGAATTTGAAGCATATAGTCACAGAACACATGCCAAAATCATAAATTGAGTCAAGAATGCTTGTATGTGCTGCCATCTAGTTGATAGTGGCAGTGGTAAAAGTGTTTTGCAGCTAAATGTGTTGTATGCTAGGCTATTGACTGATGAAATAACATGATTTATCTCGAAATGCACAAATTGAATATAGGATGTAATTCGCTCACCACTGTATTTGAATAGATATACAATCCAAGTGATGTATACAGTTGTAGGTAAAACACTGCAAACTGAAGCACTAGCTTCATCAATATTCACGATGTGTTTATTTGATACACAGATATATATATTCCACATATTTGTAACATGATGCAACAGTGTAGGTCGAATATGGGAAAGTATTCATTCTCACAGAGGACAATAAATGGTCGGATCAAAATATCTATTGATTGTGTCAATGTTAACAGTGTGAATATGTTTTAAAATAAATGTAGAGATATCTAAAAGGGCAGGCTATGGATAGGTGAACAGTTGTTGGACTCTCAATAAGTTAATGGCTTCACTGTCCACTTGTCATCTGGAGCTTCCGGCTTTTGGTGGCAGTCTTCGTTAAAACTTGTGAAACAATAGTTGAAAATATTGATGAAATGGCAAGACGTAAGTTGTATCTATGAACACCTAATTAAAAGATTAATACAAAATTACTAACTACATCGTAGGAAATACTCATGAAAAAAATTGAAAGTTTATGATGAATTTTTCCATTTAACAGTTCGGTTGATACACTGTTCCAAGTGCGCAGTGTCGGCCCAGCTGGCGAGGAACAAAATACAGCTGGCTTCGTTAGCAGCACTGGCTGCATCACGCAGGCAGATCCCAGCATGCACCTGAAGGTCAAGGTCAATCAAAATGTCAACACGGTAAGGATGAATACATCACTTCAAATTTATTAAACTTCACAGGCGAAACCTCTTGAATATTAATTGACAGTTTAACAACATTATGTTGTAATTATGTTGTAATTAGATAATGAAACATAAAATTATATTTTTCCAGTTGTTTCGTGGAGGAAATTGAGGAATTCTGGTATTTAAATAAATACAGTAAACATGACCTCTATGTGCTGGAGGCAAAGCAGTGTTGATGGCATGTCTGTTAGGTAATTGAATGCATTGATAAAGACTGATTTCATGTCGGGAAAATACTTTTAGTTTGATTATTATGATGTTTGTAGATATTTTTGCAGTGGCTCAATGATTATTCTCTGATTTAGTTAATTTTCATGAAACCATAGTAATTTTTTTGCAATAAAAACAAAGCAGGTTATGGTGAAGATGTGTTCCTATCCTTGTGTATTATGTTATTACAGATATACGTGGACATGCAAGCAGTGAATAGCTATCCCGCCCTCAATCAGTTTGAGATCTTCGTGCGAGAAGACCCAAATGACAAAGGGCAGACGCCTTACGACAATGCATTCGGTTCTGGCTGGATCGTCTCAGAAGACGAACAGACAAGCAGTTTTGAATTTGATGAGGTACATTAAACATATCAGCATTCTATTGTTAACTGTGTTAAAAAACTAAATGTTCTTATATTTGCTTTGCTTTTTGAGGTGTAAAATCTGATGTATGTGAAAATAGCATGTAATAATAATTTTAATTTATTATTAATTGTGGGTGATAAATTAAATCGCATTTATCAGCCTGTCAGCTGTTAGATATAATTTATGTAAGCACTTTAACTCATGGCATTAAAATAACCACCTTGCAAATTATTTAGTTTTTGTGTTATTTGATGATTCATTAATGTGGCATCGTTATGGCAAGTTCTTGAGAGGGCAGAACAAAAAGTGACCCTCCAAGAAGAAGGTTGCGACAAATGAGAACATCTGTTTTTAACTTTCAGGTTCGCATACTTGGTGGCTCTGCTCTAAGTATGACTGGAGCGAACACAGAACTCAAGATGCACGCGATCAAAGGCGACAAGACGGGCCGTGTGACAGCAAGACAGGGGCAGAAATACAACCTGGTGCAGCCTGACCGCGTCCTTCTACCCCACGCCCTGCTCACACAGCGTCAGTCACAGACAGTGCTGCCACCTAAACTTGACTGCTCGAAACTTGACATTCTCATCCGTGGTAAATATTGTAAAATATTGTATTAACCATCATTCCATAAGGTATTTCTTCATAGATACAGTCAGTTTAAATGTCATATTTTACTGGAAGAATGGTCAGCAGAAAACTATGACCTGGTTCTAACTAATGATTAGTACATAATAACAAACCAAGTCCACTGCACATGTTTCTGTCATGTGTCAATGTCCAGGCTCATTCTCGCCAATGACCAATGTGACATTGAGCGGCTACTGCTGGATGACTCTTGACCACCACACTGCGATCATCAACGAGATTACCAACCTGGACATCAAGTCATTCGCCAAGTTGATGGTGACAACGAATCAGGAGGCGACAACGACACTGGTGGGAAGACAACTGGACATCCGCAGTGGCGCACAGGTCAGTTGGTCAGTCAGTCAGTATCGACCTGAGAACATTAAACACGTTGGCTCCTCAAAGATCTGATTTGCACAATACTAGCATCACTATGTGACAACAACATTGGATTGGATTGTAATTGTACTAATTGTGTTTGTTTGCTTTTATATGTTTATTAAAATTACCGTATTCAACCTATCAAGCCAACAGTATGGTTGAAAAAAAAAATGGGCCATGAAAAAATGTCAAGGAATCTGTTCTTACAAGCGTACACCAAAATGTTTTTCTCTAGACAATAAGGTAACTTTAATACTAGTGGTGTCATTTGGTGTCTCATGTAGAACAGCTGAAAAGTGGTGTGAAATGGTTAACACCAGATGTCGACACTTCAGTTTCATACTAGTCAAATTACAATAATTACGGATTCTGCTGATTAAAAAAGGGGTGTATGCTTAATAGGTCAAATACAGTATGTGCAAATAAGAGGGATGTAAGAAATGTGGAGGAAGAATAGAAGTGGAGGGTAGTGGGCGGAAGTTGAAGGAAGTGGAGGGTTGTGGGCGGAAGTGGAGGGAAGTGGGCAGTTGTGGAGGGAAGTGGGCGGAAGTGGAGGGAAGTGGGCAGAAGTGGGCGGAAGTGGGCGGAAGAAGCTGCTGATACAGCGCAGTGTAAAAGAACAGCTAAGCCAGTGCAGCAGTACAAGAGTTGTAGCTGGCCTCACCCCCTTTATAAAGGGAACTTCAGCGAAGAACGTACAGAAATAAGATTTATGTATGTTTACAGTTGCTGTCGAATGACCTGGCACTGCGATACACAAACATCTCTGTTGAACCTTACGGAGAGCTCAGTGTCGCTTTTGGCGTTCCAAGTTCCATCGCAGAAACAGGTACGATCATTGATAAGTCACCTGTTCTTTGGGGATGGTCTCAAAATATTCATGTACAAAACTACACAAAACTGATATAACTCAGACCCCCCCACTACACTAAACGTTGTATTACATTGACCCCGTACCCATGGATACTTGTGAAAATTTCTTTTTCCTTCATGCTGTGACCATCACTTACAACATAGGCATACAAGTACAACACAGGCATACAAGTACAACACAGGTGTACACGTACAACATAGGCGTACACATACAACACAGGCATACACGTACAACACAGGCGTACACATACAACACAGGCGTACACGTACAACACAGGCATACACGTACAACACAGGCATACACGTACAACACAGGCGTACACGTACAACACAGGCATACACGTACAACACAGGCATACACGTACAACACAGGCGTACACGCACAACACAGGCGTACACGTACAACACAGGCATACACGTACAACACAGGCATACACGTACAACACAGGCGTACACGTACAACACAGGCATACACGTACAACACAGGCATACACGTACAACACAGGCGTACACATACAACACAGGCATACACGTACAACACAGGCATACACGTACAACACAGGCATACACGTACAACACAGGCGTACACATACAACACAGGCATACACGTACAACACAGGCATACACGTACAACACAGGCATACACGTACAACACGGGCATACACGTACAACACAGGCATACACATACAACACAGGCATACATGTACAACACAGGCATACACGTACAACACAGGCATACACGTACAACTCGGGCATACACATACTAATGTGATTGCAGAATGCATTCACATGAAGTCGGTAGCCTTATGAACTGTGCTCAGAAAAAAAACAATGTTTTTTGCTAAAATAAATCTATGTGAAACAGCTACCAACGCCTACCCCAATTTTGTGTAGAGGCATAAATCAATGTTTTGAGATCATCCTCTGCCGTCTTAACATAACAGGATAGTCATATCTGTAGGAATTAACTGTTTCTCCACTAATATAAATTTATTTAAATTATTTAACAACCTGGTTAATTGTGGCTGGCTATTTCCTTGCTGTTCAGGCTGTTGACTGTTATTTGTTGCATAGATCTACATTCCAGTGGTTACAAATGAACAATATATAATATAGATAAAAAAATAATCTGGCATGGTATATGTTATATTAGAAATCTACCCAGTTTTATAATAATAATGCAAGTATTTATATAGCACCCGATCAATAAAGATTGATCTCTGGTGCTTTACATACATGCAGTCATAACTTATTAAAATATTATTAATTATATTAAAAATAAATATATTAATTATTTAAATAATAAATATATTAAAATGTGTACTAATTATATAAAAAAAATACCAATAATCAATATTCTAAAATGTAATCCAAATAGTCCTATCATAAATAATAAAAAAATAAATATATATTTGTAATAATAAATGTACATAAAATGTTCACATTAATATGTTCATAATAAAATATGAAGTGTCTCATTCACAGAAACTAGAGTTTCTCAAATGTTGCTGTTTCAGGCGAGGGTATTGGCTACAGTTCAACTAGTGGTTGTTCCGGCGGTGGTCATGGTGGTGGTGGTGGCCAAGGTCAGTCGCAGCCTCTCTCTGGCAAGGCCCATGGATCGTACGCCCACCCAAAGACATTCGGCTACAATGGAGGACACAGTCTGTTCCCCTTTGCCGGGGGTCTGGGTGGAGGGCGGCTTTATATTGACGTGGCTGATTGCTTCACCATTGATGGCAGTGTCTCAGCCAATGGGGGTGACTGGCGATCGCCCCAGGCAGGGGGTGGCAGTGCTGGCGGCATCTTCATCCACACAAAGACTATTGATGGCGCTGGAGTCATTGAGGCATCTGGCGGGGGCGGTTACGATGGACCTTTAACCTCACATGGAGGGGGTGGAAGTGGGGGGCGTGTCGCCCTGTACTATAAAGTCAACAACTATGTGGGTGAGTCGAAAGGGGTAATTAAATTGCTGGTGATGACATTTGAAAATAATGATATGCTATATAAAATAATCGTTTTGAGAAAATCCCCAAAGAAATAAATGACACACATGTAAGTATAACAGTGTTGTAGTGACATGTACTGACATAATGACATATTTTGAAGTAATGACATATATTGACATAGCAACGTACAGATGTAGTGACATGTATTGACACAGTGACATATGTTGCCAGGTGAGTTCAAGGGAGTCGGTGGCCTTGGAGGGAATCAGGCCGAGCACGGTGGCCCGGGCACCGTCTACATCCACAAACTGCCCCTGGATGACTCGATAGTCTTCCTAGATGGCACCCACCCCTCAGCTGTCATCTCCCATGACAGTAACGTCACCGAGCCTGTCACCAACCGCACACTGTTCATTGACAACCGTGGTCGCGCTCCTCGTAACCGCAACAGGAACATCACGAATGCGTACAGCGATCTGCGTTACGGAGCCAGCATCGCGTGGGTCATCACGTCTGACTTGCCAGACTTTGTACCGCATGTGAACGGATCCATGGAAGGCGTGCTTGCATTAGACTTCTTGCAGCTGTACGGCGAGGCACATGTTGGCTTCCTCAACCTTACTTGTGATGACTGCGGGGTCAAGCTGCGGGTGCTCAACATTGAAGGTGGGTAATTGCTCTGGATCAATGTATAAAACCTTTCAGAATTCTGAATGACTAAAAGTTGTACAGCTGTAAATATTATTTCTTAAACAGCAACATTTCTACTGCTGAATGTGGTTTGTTCTGATATCTCGGACATCTTCAAAATATAGTTGAATTATCTTGGTCTTGATACCCATGGCAATGTCCACGCTTTCTTTCATTCATCGTACACCACACACGCGTACACATGCTGACATGATTGTAGAACAGTATGGTTTATTTATTCCTCTTTAATATGAACTGTTATCAGAAAATAAACAATGTTTTGGTGAAAGATACACAAAAACAAATAATAATCCCTCCTGCAGCTAACCCTCTCCTGCAACTAACCCTCTCCTGCAGCTAACCCTCTCCCGCAGCTAACCCTCTCCTGCAGCTAACCCTCTCCAGCAATGAAACCAATTGTCTCATTATGAAACATCAATGTTTTACGATAGCTCTTTGCCTTTATCAATATGAGTATTGGTAGAGAAATGTTACCCCTGTTATCAACCCCTTCTTTGTGTGCCCCCCACAGGCGACAGGTCAGGTCGCACCCACATTGGCTTCAGCCAAGGTCTGTACCTGGTGCGGGGGTATCTACCCTGCAGTCTGTCCATCTACCGAGGGGGCGAGTCGACCATGCAGGGTGAGCTGCGTGCCAATGGGGTGACCGTCACAGTGGAGGGACTGCTCAAGAACGTCGAGAATATGACCATGATAAACAATGGTAAAGTTACCTTCTATGTTACAAGAAATTAATCTGAATTTTAAAGGTATAAAGTCTGTTCGTTTTTATAGTAAAATCATTATAAATTATATATAATATTATTCTTGACTTCCCCAACATGTTTTAATGAACCAAAATAAAAAATCTAATTTGACTGTTATTTGTTTAATTTTAATGTTTCTACTCAAATACTGTGTTTACATTAGACAACCACCCTATTGTGTTCTGGGGTAAATATGACTGACTCTGTCTTTACAGGCAAGGTGTATCTGTGTTCTGGGGTAAATATGACTGACTCTGTCTTTACAGGCAAGGTGTATCTGTGTTCTGGGGTAAATATGACTGACTCTGTCTTTACAGGCAAGGTGTATCTGTGTTCTGGGGTAAATATGACTGACTCTGTCTTTACAGGCAAGGTGTATCTGTGTTCTGGGGTAAATATGACTGACTCTGTCTTTACAGGCAAGGTGTATCTGTGTTCTGGGGTAAATATGACTGACTCTGTCTTTACAGGCAAGGTGTATCTGTATGAGATGACAGATATCCATGGCAACCAGTTGAACACCTTCAGCTTTGTGGCAATCAACATCCGCAACCAGGGTTCGCTGATTTCTGATAACAACAGGCAGCGTCGCACCCTCAAGGGTAAAACCCTCCGAGTCTACCCAGGGGGTCTTCTCAAGGCTGATAATGTGCTGCTAGACTTGATCAATGTTACTGTCGATGTGATGGGAATCATCGAAGCCGACCATGATGGCTACAACAGCGCAGGTACATGTATTCACCACTAGGTGGCATTAGTAGTGGCTGGTGCACACTGGAAATGACAAAAATATTTCTTAGCTCAGGTTTCTGAGGATTTTCATATCATTATTATTTTGACAAATGTTAAATACTGATTGCTGTATTGTAGTCATTGTTAAATACTGATTGTTGTATTGCAGTCATTGTTAAATACTGATTGTTGTATTGTAGTCATTGTTAAATACTGATTGCTGTATTGTAGTCATTGTTAAATACTGATTGCTGTATTGCAGTCATTGTTAAATACTGATTGTTGTATTGCAGTCATTGTTAAATAGGAAAGGAGCATTTTGGGGAATAGGTGGAGAGAGGAAAGTCTTAGAACAAGTTCTCAAAGGACGATTGAGAGAGTAATTATAGTTGTGACTTGAATAGGTCCGTGCATCTCTCATTTTGAGCTTTCCTGATTTCCCTGTATATCAGAAGAAAAGCATTATTGACCTGGCGAGTTGTGCTCTGTTGGCAGCAGGATATTCATAGGTCACTATACATCGGTGTACAACACCACATCTCAGAACCCCGCTACATGAAGCTTTGAATTACATCAACCTGTGTGCAACTTTGGCAGCATCATATTCACTTCAGCCAACATAACGCAAACAGCGGCTAACCCCCAACGAAAAAAGCTTGCGTAATGTCATAGATACTTTCAGGTGTCCCTTTAGATGAGCTGTGTCGATAAAACGTGAGAACTCATTCGTTGCTGTGTGTTTTGTAGAAGGCCCTGGAGCAGGCATTGCTCTCGGAGACTTTGGCTCTGGGGGAAGTCACGGAGGTGAAGGTGGTTGTGCAGATGGCAGCCAGGTGGCGCCATCAGGCTATGGCAACTTCCTCATACCAAGTCATTTAGGAAGCGGTGGTGCTCCGGGAACGCACACTGGCTCCACCTATGCTGGTATGTGTGTATGTTTTTGTGGGGTTGTAGAACATTTGGTTTACATGCATTGAAAGAATTGAGTGGAAACAGAGGTAATTGTTTGTAATACACAGAAAGAAATGATCAGATATGAAAATGTTTGTGTACATTTGTGAAACGTTTGGGAAAATAATAATAAATTAAATTAAAAACAATTACTTATGAAGCACATAGCCAGTGGTTCCTTGTGTAATCTGGTTCTTTTTTAAATAAATGCATTTATTAAAAATAAAAAAGTTGTAACCATATTTCAGCTAATTTCAGGCTTACTGTTAAACATTAATTAACAACTATTTAAAATCTTGACATCATATAAAAAAATTTCTACTCTTACATTGTTGAAAATAGTTGTATTAACCTGTTTACAAAGTTTTATTGGACATTAAATAAAATTAATAAAAATATCGGCTATAATTACGACTAGGATTGATTTGTCCCAGGTGGCAGAGGCGGAGGTATCCTACACTTCAACATCCACACGATGCTGCATGTGGAGGGCCGGGTCAGTGCTAACGGTCAGGCAGCGGTCCATACGTCCTACAGCGGGGGCGGGGCAGCTGGCAGCATCTATGTCTACGCCGACATCCTCGAGGGATCAGGAATCTTTGAGGTAAGATAGGACAGTCAACCTCTTTACTGTGAAACACCCCTACCTAACGACCACCCAGTAGTAAAGGTACAAAGTCTTTGAGGTAAGATAGGACAGTCAACCTCTTTACTGTGGAACACCCCTACCTAACGACCACCCAGTAGTAAAGGTACAAAGTCTTTGAGGTAAGATAGGACAGTCAACCTCTTTACTGTGGAACACCCCTACCTAACGACCACCCAGTAGTAAAGGTACAAAGTCTTTGAGGTAAGATAGGACAGTCAACCTCTTTACTGTGGAACACCCCCACTTAACGACCACCCAGTAGTAAAGGTAAAAAGTCTAATTGTTTTTTCCGTAAAATCATTATAAATGGTATTTATTCTAGCATATAGTATTTTAATTACTTTGTTGAATATTTTTATTTGCCATTATTTGTGAAAACTTAAAAACTTCCTGAATGTTGTTTTTATAATTTTGTTGCATGTATTGTACACCTTTGTATGTAGTTTTGTTGAATGTGGCTCACTTAAACAGGTGAATATATTGTACACCTTTGTATGTAGTTTTGTTGAATGTGGCTCATTTAAACAGATGAATATATTGTACACCTTTGTATGTAGTTTTGCTGAATGTGGCTCACTTATACAGGTGAATGGTGGAGCTGGATACGGCGGAGGCTCTGGTGGGAGACTTGCGCTACACTACAATCGCACCTTCTTCAATGGAGAGTTCAAGTCTGTCGGGGGTGAGGGTGTGGTGAAGGAGGGTGGTGCTGCCGGCACTGTCTTCTTGAAGGATCTGCATAATACCAACTCCAAGACTCTGAAAGTTTACAACTGCAAAATGACAGGAGTAAGCGCTATATTGACTCTTTATTTGTGATATTTTTATCATTATTTGAACCAATATTTGTCATTATTTCTGTAACTTTCATGTTCTTCCTCAAAGTTCCCTTTATTAGAGGGTGAGTGGACTAATTCTTTATTAGAGGGTGAGTAGACTAATTCTTTATTAGAGGGTGAGTTGACTAATTCTTTATTAGAGGGTAAGTGGACTAATTCTTTATTACAGGGTGAGTAGACTAATTCTTTATTACAGGGTGAGTAGACTAATTCTTTATTACAGGGTGAGTAGACTAATTCTTTATTAGAGGGTGAGTAGACCAATTCTTTATTACAGGGTGAGTAGACTAATTCTTTATTACAGGGTGAGTAGACTAATTCTTTATTACAGGGTGAGTAGACTAATTCTTTATTACAGGGTGAGTAGACTAATTCTTGTCATGCTATTGTTCTTTTCCTCTCCTCTCTATCGGCAGCTCTTTCAATCCACTTTTTGTCCTTCTGTGCTTTTCAAACATCCCTCTTAGTGCATTTTCCCATCTTCAACATGGTGCATAGTAGTGGTATTATAACTAAATAAGTCAATAAATGGGACTTGAATAGTCTTATCATTGATCATTATGACTAATATATATTTGTACTTTATGTAATGTACATATACATGTATTTGATAAGTATCAAATTACGTGTACTTGACCAAGTGTACTTAAGTACAGGTATATGTACTTTACCCCAAACCTGACATGCATATGTACAATATGTTCCATTGTAGGCAAGGAAAGCCCGGATCACGGTGCCAGAAGTGAAGTCTGTTGACCACACCATTGACACTCTGGATCTGGGCAGCTATGCCCATGTAGGCATGATGGCTGTTACCCCCGACGGTCTCCCGGCAACCGGGGTTCGTAACATCACTGTGACACACATCGAGGGTGATCACACGGCCACCGTTCATGTTGAACAACTCATGTGGCTCAACATTGAGTTCAACTCCTCCGCCGTTCTCTCGTTCCATGTCACTCTCTATGAGGTACGTGTGTATCGCTGTATAATTGAATTTCCATCACTGTTTTGTTTTGTTATCTCTTTATTACATCAGTGTGATGTGTGTATGTTCACACAACAAATTATTTGCTGATATATTTAACATATTGAGTGACAACAACAAAGTTATTGTCATCTTTATGTTCTGCTGTGTAATGATGTCGTCCATCCTGCTTACAGCAAGGCACCGTGAACATGCCAACAGAGACGTATCTCCTCAATAGTGTCATCACTCTTTACGGGGGCATTCTTCGTGGCCTCAAGACCCTCAACATCTCACTAGGTGGCGCCTTCATCGCTTATCCAAAGGCAGCGCTTGAGTCAGGCGTGGAGAGTTACTTCCACCTGGATAGTATAACAATCCTGGACGGCGGCCTGTTTAAATACGAGGGCAAGGCCAACGATGGCGATGCCCTCACTGTTGAACTTGACGGTGGTCTAGTGGTGCAAGGTGGTGCACAGGTCATTACCAACAAACTTACTCTCAAAGGTCAGTGCTGTAGTAATTCTTGGTGGATAACTTTTGTATTAAACACAAGTTGATTGATTGGACAAATATTAAGTTGGGGTGAAACAACCTTAGTTATTGTACCAAGTTGTTATTGCTTCCATGACTGTACAGTCGATGGCGCCACCAGTTTCCCTAACGATGCAGTTGATGTGGCCACCATTAAAGCTAGTTCTCTAACGATGCATTAAATAACGCAACCGTTATTGCAGCTTCACAGATTGCATGGTTAATGATAAGATATAAAAGACAGCAAAGTATTAATTATATCATTGAAACTTTTAAATGTTTTAATGAAAAGTTTTTGAGGCTTGTTATGTGAACCAAGCGGTTAAACACCTTGTAGTCGATGTCTGGGTTTGCATTCAAAATCTTTTTTCTTATTTGATCTTTTGGAAGTGACAAAGTTACAGAGACACCAAGAGTTAACTTGGGGAAGTAACTACTGCTACTGTGTTAACACAGATCATACACACACCCACCGAGGTTCTTGGTGACACTACTGTCACTACATTTGTGGTTGTGGTTTCAGCTGTGAACATTACTGTTGACACCGATGGAGTGGTTGATGCTGAAGGCCTCGGTTATGGCCCTGGCGTGGGGCCAGGGGCTGGCATTCAAGACCCCACTCACCTCATCCTAGCAGGATCGGGAGGCTCTCATGGTGGCCTGGGAGGGAAGGGAAGCTCTGTGAGCCTGGCAGGACTCGCGTATGATAATGTACTCTATCCGACTGAGTACGGAAGTGGAGGAAATACAAACAACTACTACAACAGTGACTTAAACAGAAAGGTTTGTGGAGCAATTATGTATTAGTATTTTGTCAGTCGTGATGTCTTCCAGGATTCTAACCATGGTGTAGTCCACAGGCTAACATAACTGATGCTAGTCTACAATATATAGGCAAAGCTTTAGGAAGGCTGACAAAACTATTGCTAGTCTACAATATATAGGCAAAGCTTTAGGAAGGCTGACAAAACTATTGCTAGTCTACAATATATAGGCAAAGCTTTAGGAAGGCTGACAAAACTATTGCTAGTCTACAATATATAGGCAAAGCTTTAGGAAGGCTGACAAAACTATTGCTAGTCTACAATATATAGGCAAAGCTTTAGGAAGGCTGACAAAAAGAATCTGGCCCATCAACTGCCAACATTGCACACAAAACTGAAAGTGTATCGTGTGTATTCTTTGTGTTCTGTTTCCTGGGCAGGAACTGGCAGGACACAGTCATCAACCTTCAGAAGAAAATAAATAATAGCATCCTTTGTTCACAGATTGAGACCACACATTTAGAAAGACATTTTGTGAGGTTGACAATGATGATTAGTGCTCTTGTGATCAGAATTATTAACTTTATGCTGCCCAAACAATCCTGGACCAGGTTTCTGTCTACTTGAAAAATCTTGTTTGACTTCGTTGAAGTGACCCTACTGCATACTTTTGACCAGAAATTGAGAACACACATTTAGAAAGATATATCTGGCCACACAGGTGACGATGATATTGCTATTGCGATCAGAATTATTCGTTTTTTGCTGCATGAATCATTTTGAGCAGGTTCCTCGTGTCCTTGTGCACTGTCTGCTGAATTCACCCTGAGGCTTCATGTCTTCTCTCCTTGCTTATAGTACGGTGCCTACGGAGGCGGAGTCATAGTTCTGGAGGCGACTCACGCCATGTTGATTGACGGAGAGATCAAGGCCAACGGATCAATTGCACGTGCCAGTGGCCTTGGTGGAGGCGCTGGAGGTAGCGTTGTCTTGAAGGCAGCTCACTTCTCAGGTGAGCATCGCAAGTTATTCAGCATAACACAAACCTTGCCTACTCTCCTTAGTGTATCCATCCATCTGTTGACAAACCTTGCCTACCTTCCTTAGTGTATCCATCCATCTGTTGACAAACCTTGCCTACCCTCCTTAGTGTATCCATCCATCTGTTGACAAACCTTGCCTACCCTCCTTAGTGTATCCATCCATCTGTTGACAAACCTTGCCTACCCTCCTTTGTGTATCCATCCATCTGTTGACAAACCTTGCCTACCCTCCTTAGTGTATCCATCCATCTCTTGACAAACCTTGCCTATCTTCCTTAGTGTATCCATCCATCTGTTGACAAACCTTGTCTACCCTCCTTTGTGTATCCATCCATCTGTTGACAAACCTTGCCTACCCTCCTTTGTGTATCCATCCATCTGTTGACAAACCTTGCCTACCCTCCTTAGTGTATCCATCCATCTGTTGACAAACCTTGCCTACCCTCCTTAGTGTATCCATCCATCTGTTGACAAACCTTGCCTACCCTCCTTAGTGTATTCATCCATCTGTTCAGCATCAGACAAACCTTGCCTACCATCCCCTCCAGAGGATTTTGATGCAACAGAAATCTTTGTATTGTATTGTATTGTGTAGCCAAGTGGCATCATTTACTTGGTATGACATATTTGGATATAGGACAGTATTTTCAGTATGACTTTTTTGCCTTGGCTTCTGCGGTATGACCTATTTTTTGGCGTGATTTATTTGGCATGACTAACAGTACCAGTTCGACATAACTTCTATTGCATTACTCATTTCACATAATGTTTCTGGTGTGGTTTCTATGATTTACACTCACCATTACTGATTTAGAAGGCCTTCTCATAAGGCATATCAGAACAGTTATAGCCACTTCTATAAATTCTACCATGCACTATTAATGCATATTCAACTGCAGTGCACACAAACAAATGTTAACCATTTTCCTGGGTCTATCTTAGGTCAAGGGTCAGTTTCTGCGAGTGGAGGCAACGGATACTGCGCCGGGGCAGAGGCTGACTGCACGACCATCTTTGGCTCCAAGGTAACGTCATCACTGTTATCTGTTTGTGAATATTGACATTGTCATTCAGCGTGCAATGTAAACATGATATTCAAGTTTAGATTAAACACATAGCGCTCAAATTATATGAAACAAACTGGTTCGTTAAATCACATTTGATGATTAAGATAGTACAGTGGAACCTCACTATTAAGGTAGTACAGTGGAACCTCACTATTAAGATAGTACAGTGGAACCTCACTATTAAGATAGTGCAGTGGAACCTCACTATTAAGATAGTACAGTGGAACCTCACTATTAAGATAGTACAGTGGAACCTCACTATTAATCTCGCCTCTGGCACTGGACCAGAGTAACCTGAATAGTGGGGTGACCGTATTAGCAGGACTTAGTGTCCTCTGCTTGCCCCATGGTGACCGTAATGGCGAAGGGGCTGTATTACTGAGCGTAAAGTGAGTTTGAGTTTGAGTTTATATTACATGATTTCATGATAACTTTATGTTGAGATCAGGTATATAATAAGCATGCGTGTGTGTTGTGCAGGTGAGCGGAGGTGGTGGTGGCGGTGGCAGGGTGGCCATACTGGCCTCAGACTCATACACATACAAAGGCAAACACACGACCTATGGGGGTGTGAGCATGTCTGAGGAGGGCGGAGCAGGCACTGTGTACACCCGCGCCCCGAACGACGCTGGCGTCATGACATCACGGCTGTACGTGGACAACCGTGGTAACAAACCACAGTCAGCCTACCTGACAGATGCTCTCCATGACAGCGCCCGTGCCTACATCTTCAACCAGGCCAGCTTCGGCGTGAATCGCTACGATTTTGATCACGTTACCATCCTGAACGGGGCACACCTTGCGTATAGAGACACAGCTGTGACGAAGGTTCCCATGACCATGCACGAACTCCACGGAGATCTGTCAGGATTCCTGCATGTTGGAGCCAACCAGCACATCAGCATCTCGGGCAGTGATAGTCCATTCCCAGCGGCATTCAGAGTCTATGCAGATGCGAAGTTGTCTCTCCCTACGGGTGAGTTTAATAATATGGCCAGTGAATTCTTTACCAGTGTTGGGTTCAATTATTGTTGTGATCTGTTGTAAACAATTACACTAAAAATAGTTGGAGATGTTGGCAGTTGGGTCCAGTTATTGTTGTAATTAATGTTGTAATTAATCAGTTACACTAAAACTGTTTTTAAAAAGTTGAACGTTAAGACAGCCATATTCAGTTATTTTTGTATTACATTGTAATCAAATAAGAACTGTAAAGAAAGTTAGTTCATTTAGCTAGTTAGTTCAATGAACATTAAGACATTAGTTTATAATGCTAAAACTGTTTTAAAAGATGTACACTTTGGCAGTTGGTTTCAATTATTGGTGTGATTCATTGTAATTAATTACACTAAAACTGGAGAAAAAGTGTTGCATTTTGGCATTTACATTAATTTTTAATCAATTATACTAAAACTGTAAAAAAAGTGTGAAGCATTTGGGCACCAGGTCTAAAGTTAAGTTATGGTAGGTTTTAGACAGTTTGAAGTAACCAAGTTCTACTGTAACTGTTATTTCTACCTGCAATGTTTGGATGATATTATCAGTGATGTAATTACAATGTGAAAGTATGATATGTATTTGACAGAGGTGACAATAAAGTCACTACTCTATGAAGACATCTACATCAATGGTGAAGTTGACTCAGTAGAAGATCTCAGCTTTGGCTCTGGCACAACTGTTGTCATTGAAGCTGAGGTGAGTTTTACTTGACATTTCCTACTCTACAAGTGAGCGTTTGATAACAGAAGTTTTATTTACCAGACAAATACACTTTAAAGGTAAAAATAAATTCTTATCTAGTACTGTATCCATTCCAAGATTCTCTACACTTCACCCTCTGGCAGAACTGTTATTTCCAACACCAACTCGACTTCTCTGGGAAGCATTCAGCCATGCTGCAATTACTGAGTGAAGATTATTCATTCACATATCCTTCACTGTCTTTAGCAAGGTTCTCATTTATACAGCTGAGTAAACTGAGGTAATGTAGAGTGAATAAAATTGCCCAAACTTCAATATGACAGCAAGAGGAATTGAACCCCGGTCCTCTGGATTGAGACTGATGTTCCAGCAACTGTTCCCCTCTAAATAACATGTTCAGGTGAATGTATGAGTTTCTTCTCATGCCATAGTTTTGTTTCAGGGCCGTACAACGTCAAAGCCAGCAAAGACATTTGCTATGAACTCACTGCAGCTCTACGCAGATGGCACTCTAGTATCACATTACCCCTCAGGGGATGACGGTGATGAACCTTCACTCACCCTTGACCTCAACGACCAACTGCGAATTCATGCCGGCGGCCGAATTGAGGTATGAGAATATTTCATTTCTCGCATTGTTTAACAGGAGGGTGGAGATCTTGTTTTAGATTTGTTATCGTATAGTGTCTTTCACGTCACTGCCTCACTGCAGCAGTGGGGACAGTTTTGCATGTGTCACTTTCAAGATGTTCTGGCTGGTGTTCTTCCATTGACTTCGGTAATGTGATCTCAACCAGTCTAGATCTTGCTAGTCTTGAAGACGCTTGCCAACTTCCTGCAAATCTTTGTCGAGGGAAGTTAGGAGTGTTGATTTATGGTGTAAAATTAAAATGTGAAATGTGCTATTGATGTGCCCCATTTAGTTGTAAGAAAATGTTTTAGTTGTATTAAATATGACATGATTGCCTATGTCCACAGGCCACATGGCTGACAGTGAACTCAGACAGAGTTCAGATCGATGCAGCCGGTATCATCAACACCACTGGGACAGCACCAGACATGAGATACGGCGGAGTTAACACGCCATCTGGTGGTGGCTCTGGTGGAGGTCACGGTGCAGGTGGAGGTCAAGGTCACAGTCAGACAATTGTAGGAGCCCCCCATGGGAACCTGTACGAACCGGCTGAGTTTGGCAGTGGGGGTGGAACTGGAGGGGGTGCTAACAATGACGTATACTGCTTCCCCCGCGGTCTGGACGCTTCTGGCGCTGGTGGTGGAATAATTCAACTGCTCGCTACTTCATCGGTGGAGATTGATGGAGACCTGTTTGCAGATGGTGGCGCCGCCTATGGTCCACGTGCTGGCGGTGGCGCCGGTGGTAGTGTGTATGTCTCGACTGCAGCCTTTACAGGTCAGGGTAATTTTCTGGCACGAGGAGGCTCGGTTCCGACTGGCTCTAACTGCACTGGTGGCGGTGGCGCCGGTGGTCGCATCGCCATTCACTATACTTCCAAGGGATTCATTGGATCTGTTCTGGCACAAGGGGGTGCCAGCAGTTATGAATGCGGCGGCGCTGGCACTATTTTATGGCACAATAAAATGGACAATACCAACAGCCTCATTGTGAATAACTATGACCTGTGTACTCCACTCTCATCAATGATCAAGTATGACGACCTTGATGCACTGAAGAAAGGTCATGACAGTTTCCGTACCTGGCTGTTTGACGAGGATAACACTCACAGTCATGACTTCGCTGTCGTAGAATTGTCGGGTCTCGCGCATCTGGCGGTGTACAGTGACGCCACCTACACACAGACCATACGAGTCGCAAAAACCCTCGGTGACAAGGCTGGCCTTTTCCATATTGGCCCACATCAGGTGGGTGTTAGTTCTTGGGTCAGAAACCCACCAGTCTTGCTTTCTAAGTGTACGTCCCACTAAGGTCCCATTTTGGGTAGCATCCTAGTTTCTGTGATTCATTTGATTGATCAACCTAGTTTTGGTAACCTTTAATTGTACGTTGCATGAGAATAAAGGTTGTGTTAACACATGTACAATTGAATATATATATTTTAATGATAGCAGTAGTCACCGGAAAGCTTTGGTGTAACAAAATTCAGCTGGACTTGGATTCTACTTTTTAACAGTACTTGGTAAAACTATTCTAAAAGTAAATATAGTATGTTAAAGTTTGTTAATTTTGTGCAAAAATGTTGGTCCATTTTCGCAAATTACAAGCAGCAGTTTTTAAGATGCATGTATTATACAACTCTAAGACCAACTTCTAGTATTGTAAAATTTGCCCAGATTGAAGCCAGTGTTCTGTTAGTATAACTTAACTTTAATGTTTGTCTACAGGAACTGACAGCAGAGTTGCCATACGACAGCCCTGAGCTTCAGTTTGGTCTCAACGTCTACCCTGATGGGGTGGTCAAGATGCAGAAGCTGCTCTACGTGAACAACATCACCCTTCAAGTGTCGGGGGTCGTTTCAGGAATGGAGGACCTTGTTATTGGACGCAATGGCAAGGCTGTCATAAGGTAAGGTTTTGGCTCTGCAGTCTCAGACAATGGACAGTTGCAAAGCAGATATTTAATATACTAACTGTGATAATTGATTATTAGTGTTTCATTTCTTTCACTTCATTATGACACATTTTTAGTATTTCTGTTAGACCAAGGTTTTTAATCTTAAGCATATCATTTATTAATATACTTTTTATTATTGATACTTTCATTATTCACTCTACATTTTTTATTCATTGATTTGATTTGTTGATTAGCATTTATAACCATATGCATGGGTATTACTACCTTTTTAACGACATTAATATGTTGTTTAAAGCAGCAATGACTTTTCATTCATTATAAAGGTCATGAGTCTGATTAGAAATGAACAGTTATACAAAAAGTTATAAATAAACAATATAAGCCACTTCCATTTCTAAATAAACTAATAATAATAATTAACTTCTATGGCGCCTATATCCTCAGGAACCTGAGCTCAGTGGCGCAGCAAAACAGAATCATTAAGCATAATCATGAACAGGGACGTGTAAAAGTCATCAGAATGTAAAAAAATTTATATATAAAGTTTTTGAATTATAACTAATGTATAATGCTATAAATAAAAACTTTGTTTCAGTTATAAATAAACTGTATCAGCCACTTACATACAGATTTATTCGTTGTTCTTACAGTAAAGCTGCTGATAAGCTGACGTATGTCCTCAAGTTCAACAAACTCATTGTTGAGGGGGGTGGTACTCTCAAAATTGAGAGCAACGGTCATTTCCCCGTCGTACTCGAGGGAGACGAAATTGAAGTTCAGAGTGGCGGCCGCATAGATGCCGACATGGTTGTGTTCCGAGTTGGTTCCTTGACTGTCCACCAGGAGGGCTTCATCACTAGCAACGACAAGGTAGAGACACTGTTATTTCTGTCTTTCTCTTTGTGTCATGTGATGTTTGAACTTCTGTGTCCGATCTAAAATGTTGTATGAAATAAAATTCCACCAAAGAAATGATGATTAATAAAGCTAACGACAAATATATCTCCACCTACAGCATAATTCATGAATGTAACAACATTCGTATATTTGTACAATGTATGTTTTGCCGTAACTATTTTTTTCCAGCTCATGTATTTGGTCCAACACATAAATCAATCAAACAGTTAAATTCTCTAAACGTTTAACAAGATTACCATCCAAGGCAAATACCCAGATGGCAAGTGGACAAGGAAGCCATTGGCTTATCGAGAGTCCAACATAATATAATAGTAATAACAACGTAAAGTTTATTATAATTACTACTACTAAGGTTACATGTCAGACTCACAACATTATCATATAATTTCTACTGCCTGGAAATTATTCTGATAAGAATGATTTAAAAACTGATATTTATAGAACTCGAGTTCAAACAATGAAGACGAATTAAAAAAAATCCAGCACCAATTTCATTTTCAGTGACAAAATTGTTGTTCAATTTTTGTTATACTGGGTTTTTTGGGCTAAATGAATAGACACAGTTGAGGTATGACAGCCAGGTCAGTCAGCTCCTGCTGTATCTTCTTAAGCACCCACTGGAAGACACCCATCTTATGATGCCCCCTGTTTGTTACAGTCCCTGGTGGAGGGTGCCGGAAGGGGTGTGGGAACGAGAGCCTCGGGGGCAGGACACGGAGGTCAGGGTGGCTATGGACGGGTCCACGGGGGTGGCATGTACTACAGCACTGTCACCAAACCCCTGTCCTATGGAAGTGGGGCCAAGAGGTTCATGGAAGATTCGGATGGCGAGGTTGTCGCCTTTGGTGGAGGTGTCCTCAAGTTTGAGGTGACAGGAAACATGCAAGTTGATGGTGAGTGACATAACTTGTCTTCTTAATGTCTGTGTTATATCATTTGTCACCATTGACCACTAGACACCTCTCTTATGTGGACAGTTCACCAAGGATATTCTTTGTTACTTCAGTGTAAGCTCCCTCTGATTGGTAGACACCTTGTTTGTACGGACACTGTTTCCTGGATGCAGACATGTCCATTGAATACAGTAGAGTATACTGTGTTCTACTTGAACATGTCAAGTTCAAGTAGAACACAATGAACAGACATGTCCATTGAATACAGTAGAGTATACTGTGTTCTACTTGAACTTGTAAAGTTCAAGTAGAACACAATGAGCAGACATGTCCATTGAATACAGTAGAGTATACTGTGTTCTACTTGAACATGTCAAGTTCAAGTAGAACACAATGAACAGACATGTCCATTGAATACAGTAGAGTATACTGTGTTCTACTTGAACTTGTAAAGTTCAAGTAGAACACAATGAGCAGACATGTCCATTGAATACAGTAGAGTATACTGTGTTCTACTTGAACATGTCAAGTTCAAGTAGAACACAATGAACAGACATGTCCATTGAATACAGTAGAGTATACTGTGTTCTACTTGAACATGTCAAGTTCAAGTAGAACACAATGAACAGACATGTCCATTGAATACAGTAGAGTATACTGTGTTCTACTTGAACTTGTAAAGTTCAAGTAGAACACAATGAACAGACATGTCCATTGAATACAGTAGAGTATACTGTGTTCTACTTGAACATGTCAAGTTCAAGTAGAACACAATGAACAGACATGTCCATTGAATACAGTAGAGTATACTGTGTTCTACTTGAACATGTCAAGTTCAAGTAGAACACAATGAACAGACATGTCCATTGAATACAGTAGAGTATACTGTGTTCTACTTGAACTTGTAAAGTTCAAGTAGAACACAATGAACAGACATGTCCATTGAATACAGTAGAGTATACTGTGTTCTACTTGAACTTGTCAGGTTCAACAGAAAAATAAAAAGCAGTGATAACTGAAATCGTTAATTAACCGCTGTTAACCTCCAGTTTAAGCAATGGACCTAGTAACAAAACTTCCAGCATAATAAATAATTTGACTGTCCTTCAGGGATTATTTCGGCCAATGGTCAGGACGGAAGTTACGAGTCCGGTGGCGCCAGCGGTGGCAGCATTTGGATTGAAACAAACGGTTTCTATGGCAACGGCATCCTCCAGTCAACTGGAGGAGCAGGTAAGTGATAGTGAATGTTTCAGACACTTCATTGTTAAAATTGACTCTTACAATACTTTCTATTTTTAACTAATCTTTCAGAAGGCGAAATCTCGGCCCAGCGTGCCAATGAATATTTATTTTGTTATTCTTGTCTTTGTCCCTGAACTCCGGGTCCTCAGTTTTGTTTGTTTGTTTTATATCCACAACCAATGGGAGAATTACCTGAATAACACATCATCCATCTTTTCTTATTGCTTATTGTTATTATGAGTTGGGTAAAGACCTTTTTAAATCTTGTTCACCCAAGAAATTAGAAGTTTTCCATTGTATGCCCAAAATGACTATACAGGAGTTAACTAAGTCTGCACAACAGTGATGTCATAATTTGTTCCAATGATATATGGCAATAAAAAGTTGCGGTATTTTCAGTCCCATCATGCAGTCCATGGCTAAAATGTCAAAAATGTGTCCAACATTGTGGAACTCTGATGCTAAGTTTGAATACTTATAAATGTAAAATGCTATTTATTCGTGGTTGTGCAGGTTCCAATCAAACTGGCGGAGGTGCCGGCGGTCGTGTCGCCATTTACTACAATGCCAAGGAGTTTGACGGTGTCTACCGCACAACTGGTGGCGATTCAACACTGTCGCCAGGTGGCGCTGGCACCGTGTATGCGCAATACACGACCGACTCAACAACGTCCACTTACCTGTATGTGGATGGAGGATCCACACGTCCAGCCAGTGTAAGTATCTTGAAATACACCAAGGAATTTTTACAATAAATTGTTGATCATGTGTTTGATTATTTTTTACTTGATTACTCATGCATCATCAAGACCGGCACATGTCTGTGGCAGCCCAACATTTTCACTGGAGCACAACTTTTAGTAATTTCCAGGTTGACCACTATAATCCAGTTCAGGTCACATGCTGCTTGTTGGTGTGCCCATATGGCAACACATCATTTTTACAGTGGTTTATCTCATTAACAAGTGAACATGAATAAAAGCACTAAAATTGTTTTTCCACATCATATTCTATTTTGAAAATAGTACGGTCATTATACACATGATTGGATGGATCTTAAAATATACAGCATATGTCCTCTCTTTGATAGTTTACAGTGTATATTAGTAGGAAACGTTATTATGACTTTCATTTTGTAACATCGTCACACAGTCATCACATCACCAATACAGATGTGATATTTAACGCATTCCTCACAGGGCGTCATTGACTGGTATGACATCGAGGACACCGACAGTGGTAAGACGTGGGTGACCTTTGACACTGACATCAATTCCTTCACGTTTGACGAGGTACACATCCTCAATGGCGCCCATGTTGCGTTCTCACTGGACAACCCGATGGTTGCAGCCAATCGACTCATCACAATCAACAAACTGGTGGGCAGTGACGTCCAGGATGTGTCCAGTCTTGGGACACTTCATGTTGGGCCTGACCAGTCGGTGTTCGTCGTATACTCGAGTTACTATCTAGCGGTCAACCTGAACATCTACAAGCTAAGCAAGATCAGCCTCCCGGATCACGTGAAGATGTACCAAACCACCAACTATATCAACGGAACCCTCTACGGGGCAAGAGATCTCACCCTGGTTGATGCCAGCCTCTATGTGAGTAAGGATGCAATGTCTGCATCTGGCATGGCAGGGAATGTTGAGTTTGGAACATTCAGGGTGCTGTCTAATGCGAAGTTGTACTTCACGGATGATGTGGCTTATGAAATCAGTGGCGACGTGATGGAGATCGGGCCTGGAGGTCAGGTCATGGGTCGCGAGGTCGTCTTCAAGGTCACTTCCATCCTGGTCGATGAGAAAGGACATCTGGATTTTGATGCACAGAGCGTTAATTTTACAGGTACGCCCCTATGTCAACAACCAGCAGGGCTGTTAATTATTATATCTAGTTAAGTTTGTTTTAAATGTTCTATGCATAATATGTTCTTAGATGTTGCAGTTTCAACTAATGCATGTGAACAGTAATCTGACTAAATATATGATTTGTGATAGACACCTAATATATAAACAGTTTGTTTACTGATAGAATATATTACATTCTATTAGTAAACAAACTGTAATAAACCTAATGTTTAGTCATTAAAGTTATTCACAACTTTGTCATTATTTCAAAATACTAACTTGCAGCTGTATACTATTAATATCACACATTTTGACCTATTTAATTAAAAAACAATTTAGAAGAAATGTGTAAACACTATCAAGAGAATTAGTTGAGTTTTGCTCAACATTGCAGCCAATATCATTTCAATCCCATATTTGTTTCCAGCATCAAACGGAGGAAGCCACGGTGGAGAAGGAGGTTTAGGCGCTAACAGGACAGCAAGTGAGATTGTCTTTGACTCGTTCCAAGAACCCACCATGTTTGGACAGGGTTCTCATACGGCAGGGGGTGGGGTACTCAAGATAGAGGCAACCACAGTCACTGTTAATGGGCGTATATCAGCCAAGTAAGTAGTCCATGTATCCCAGCACATAGGGCGACAAAATATGCTATCCAGACCTTCCCAGTTTCCCAATATGGCAGGAGAATGCCAGTTTTGTTGGTCATTTAAAAAATTTCCTCCCAATCTCTCAATTTAAAATGAAGAGTTCCGGCTTTTGTTATTACTGATTTTGTGTGATTTTGAACATTATTAGATGTTAACTTTGCATGATTTTGTGAGATTAATTTAATGTACACCTCATTGTGCAGATTTTAAGATTTCTTTTATTTCTTGCATGTTACATTAATGATTATTATTACGTTCTATTAGGTTACAAAGTAAACACATGGACAGGTGTTTTTAATCACATAATAATGTAATATTTTATGTCAAATGACAAAAAAATGAATCGATGTCTAACACTGATGAATGCTTGTCTCAGTGACGTTGTTTTGTCTTCAGTGGTGCCCCATCAGTAAGAGACGTCAACGCAGGGACAGGTGCAGGGGGCAGTCTCTGGTTTGTTGCTGACAACGTAGTCGTCACAGGTGAACGCTTGAGTAACTCCTATTTAAAGATACAAAGTCTGATCGTTTATATAATAATATCATGTTGTAAAGTAAAAACTCTATTTATTACAACATGTTGAATGCCCAAATGTATTTTATTAACCAGAATTGTTTTCCTGACCATTACCTGTTTGTGAATATCAGCCTGGCTATTCAATATATTCACTACGTTACCAGCTGTCAAAAATGTCCAATACCTGTTCACAAAGGTTTTCCCGGTCACAGAACTGAAACATTCAAATTAAAAAGATAATGGTAAAGTTATAAACATTTAGAATGGAGGACTCCTGTAATTAGGAGGTGATTTCTCTCTGAGAAAAAGAGCTCCTTGAACCTCTATAATAATTAGTATATCTCTTGAGAGGTAAATGTGAGATCAACCTAACATCATCATTGTGACTGTGAAACTGTTGCAGGTATAATTGAGGCAAACGGCGGTGCCTGTACTAGCACCGGCGGTGGGAGCGGTGCTGGCGGCATGGTGGCCTTCCACTACAAGACAGCACAACTGGGCGGCATCATCAGCAGCTACGGTGGCACTGGTACCGTCCCTGGTGCCGCCGGCACGGTGTACCATTACCAGACAGGGCCTACGGTGTACAGGAAGGTGAGCAACATAAGCTATTTGCTGTCCGTATGTGGAGCAGCTGTCCATATATGGAGCAGCTGCCCATATATGGACAAATGTTATCCTGACCTGCTTAACCTGCATGTTACCCGAATGTAATGCTTTGTGGCATAAGGATAATAAATTAAATGTTTTTACCATGAATGTTATGCTCCCTGAAGTAACCTCCCTGCTCTGTCTGTAGGTGATTACCATGAATGTTATGCTCCCTGAAGTAACCTCCCTTCTCTCTGTAGGTGATTACCATGAATGTTACGCTCCCTGAAGTAACCTCCCTTCTCTCTGTAGGTGATTACCATGAATGTTACGCTCCCTGAAGTAACCTCCCTTCCCTCTGTAGGTGATTACCATGAATGTTACGCTCCCTGAAGTAACCTCCCTTCCCTCTGTAGGTGATTACCATGAATGTTACGCTCCCTGAAGTAACCTCCCTTCCCTCTGTAGGTGATTACCATGAATGTTACGCTCCCTGAAGTAACCTCCCTTCCCTCTGTAGGTGATTACCATGAATGTTACGCTCCCTGAAGTAACCTCCCTTCCCTCTGTAGGTGATTACCATGAATGTTACGCTCCTGAAGTAACCTCCCTTCCCTCTGTAGGTGATTACCATGAATGTTACGCTCCCTGAAGTAACCTCCCTTCCCTCTGTAGGTGATTACCATGAATGTTACGCTCCCTGAAGTAACCTCCCTTCCCTCTGTAGGTGATTACCATGAATGTTACGCTCCCTGAAGTAACCTCCCTTCCCTCTGTAGGTGATTACCATGAATGTTACGCTCCCTGAAGTAACCTCCCTTCCCTCTGTATGTGATTACCATGAATGTTACGCTCCCTGAAGTAACCTCCCTTCCCTCTGTAGGTGATTACCATGAATGTTACGCTCCCTGAAGTAACCTCCCTTCCCTCTGTAGGTGATTACCATGAATGTTACGCTCCCTGAAGTAACCTCCCTTCCCTCTGTAGGTGATTACCATGAATGTTATGCTCCCTGAAGTAACCTCCCTTCCCTCTGTAGGTGATTACCATGAATGTTATGCTCCCTGAAGTAACCTCCCTTCCCTCTGTAGGTGATTACCATGAATGTTATGCTCCCTGAAGTAACCTGCCTTCCCTCTGTAGGTGATTATTGACAACAACAATGTTGCGACCGAGGCATCATCCATACTCAGCGTGCCCGAGGACATGTTTTTCTTCACCATTGAAGAGCTCCAGATAGTCGGCAATGCCAAGGTGAGCTACCGACCTCGGGCTCCAAGCGAGGCGAGACTCACATCTCAAGTTGGTAAACTTGTTGGAGACAAGGCATCTAGTTTCAACATCTCAAACAAAGTTGACCTGTATCTCGGCACGAAGGCTTCACCGCCAGTAACCAAGTTGATTCTGGAAACGACGGTTTATGTTACACCAGATGCATCAATCGAGCTCCCTGTGACTGTCCTGGTTGAGAATGACGGGGTCCTAGACATGGTGGGGACATTCACTGGGGTGGTTGACATGACAGCCCGTAGCAATGGTGTCGTCAGGTTGGGTTACCCTGTAAAGAAGGGTTCGACCAAGTCGGTGGTGGAGTTCAACAGTCTCAGGATTGACTACCAGGGGGAGCTGCAGCAGTCGATCCAAAGTACAGATGCAAGCCAGAAGGTGGAGCTGCGGTTGGTGAAGCTGTATGTGGTATCTGAGAGTGACGTCAACACGAATTACTTCACACGCGGCTCCAACACGCAGCAAGTGATACTGTATACGTCCCATCCTGCGATGGCGTACACATGTGTTGGTGACAACGAAAACAAACTCGTCATCTACCGCACACAGTTCTGCTACCTGCCAACAGGACATCACAGCTTCAGTAGCATCGTCATCGAAAGCGGAGGGGAACTCCGCCTGGAGGGAAATACGACAGGCGCTGGCTCGACTACCATAGCCGCAGACAGCCTTAGTATCTTCCCTGGTGGGAAGCTCACTGGGAATGGTGTTGGATTCATCTCTAATGGTCCAGGAGCGGGGACAGCCTCTGGTGAAGGAGGCAGTCATGGAGGTTTAGGAGGCAATGTTGATGTTGTTTCCCGTCTCTATGGTGATATATTGAATCCTCGGGCGTACGGCAGTAATGGCTTTGGAGCGTCTTCAAGCTCTGGACGTGGAGGAGGACAGTTGGAACTCGTGGTTTCTGGTAGGTTCCCATCAATATTGTTACTGTCTCATAAAACATGTCAAGAATAAAAGGCATGCTTCACAGTAATAATGCATGCTTGCGTACATGTGTGCGTGCATCCATGCATGCACGTGGTCAAAAACTAAATAACAAAGCATTCTCGTTGTGATTACTCTGTTTTAATGTTTTCATTAAATAAAAAAGATTAATATTAATTATATTTAATTTAAGATGTAAACATTTACACCAAACCAAAGTTCTATCTGAAAATTAGAACATATTGTTATATTAACAAATTGATGTTTAATTATTAAGTTTAATAACCCTAAACCTATGGGCATAGTGTACCCCTCTGGCTGTAGTGTACCCCTCTGGCTGTAGTGTACCCCTCTGGTTGTAGTGTACCCTGTGTTTTTAGGTATATATGCTGGTTTTGTCAGAATAAACAGTTTTGAGTACTGTTATATTTAGATAAAGGTAAGTTCTTACATAACGCGGTATCCAGTCCTTAGGACTGCTCAAAGACTTTTCAATTCACCCCCTGGCAGACCTGTTCCTTACACTTCACCCCCTGGCAGACCTGTTCCTTACACTTCACCCCCTGGCAGACCTGTTCATTCCAACACCAACTCAACTTCTCTGGGAAGCATTCAGCTATGCTGCATTTACTGTGTGAAGACTATTTAGAAGACTATTATATTTAGATGATATGTTTAGCATATCTGAGATATGTGAATTAATCCTGCAACTTGTGTCTTGCCCGACAGGAACTGTGACAAATGACGGAGAGATCGACGTGAGTGGAGGAGATTCATCAAGTGCCGGTGGCAGTGGGGGCAGTCTCCGGGTGCAGGCTGCTACCATCAAGGGTTCAGGGTCATTCCTTGCTGCCGGGGGTAGTGGTGGCGGTGGCGGAGGACGTATGCTGTTGGACGTAGGTGGACAACTGGATGGCACTTTCCATGGGAAACTGGACGTGGCCGGAGGCAGTGGAGGTCAGACTGGAACATCAGGTCAGTGGAAACTGTTACATTCTTTGAGTTTTATATAATTAATTATACCATCTGATCGAGTAGGTTACAGGGCTTGTTCTTACATCTGATTGAGTAGGTTACAGGGCTTGTTCTTACATCTGATTGAGTAGGTTACAGGGCTTGTTCTTACATCTGATCGAGTAGGTTACAGGGCTTGTTCTTACATCTGATCGAGTAGGTTACAGGGCTTGTTCTTACATCTGATTGAGTAGGTTACAGGGCTTGTTCTCACAGCTGCCTCTACAATTTGATTTTTAGCTCCTCTCATTTCGCATATAAGTCGAACCTATCCAGCATCAACTAGCACCACCACCATCTGGCATCAACTAGCACCACCACCATCCAGCATCAACTAGCACCACCACCATCCAGCATCAACTATCACCACCACCATCCAGCATCAACTAGTACCACCACCAACCAGCATCAACTAGAACCACCACCATCCGGCATCAACTAGCACCACCACCAACCAGCATCAACTAGCACCACCACCAACCAGCATCAACTAGCATCAACTAGCACCACCACCAACCAGCATCAACTAGCACCACCACCATCCAGCATCAACTAGCACCACCACCAACCAGCATCAACTAGCACCACCACCAACCAGCATCAACTAGCACCACCACCAACCAGCATCAACTAGCACCACCACCATCCAGCATCAACTAGCACCACCACCATCCAGCATCAACTAGCACCACCACCAACCAGCATCAACTAGAACCACCACCAACCAGCATCAACTAGCATCACCACCATCCAGCATTGACTAGCACCACCACCATCCAGCATCAACTAGCACCACCACCATCCAGCATCAACTAGCACCACCACCATCCAGCATCAACTAGCACCACCACCAACCAGCATCAACTAGCACTACCACCATCCAGCATCAACTAGCACTGCCACCATGCAGCATCAACTAGCACAACCACCATCCACCATCAACTAACACCACCACCACCATCTAGCATCAACTAACACCACCACCATCTAGCATCAACTAGCACCACCACCATCTAGCATCAACTAACACAACCACCATCTAACATCAACTAGCACCACCACCATCTAGCATCAACTAGCACCACCACCATCTAGCAGCAACTAGCACCACCATCATCCACCATCAACTAACACCGCCACCATCTAGCATTAACTAATACCACCACCATCTAACATCAACTAGCACCACCACCATCTAGCATCAACTAGCACCACCATCATCCACCATCAACTAACACCGCCACCATCTAGCATTAACTAATACCACCACCATCTAACATCAACTAGCACCACTGCCATCTAGCATCAACTAGCACCACCACCATCTAGCATCAACTAGCACCACCACTATCCAGTATCAACTAGCACCACCACCATCCAGCATCAACTAGCACCACCACCATCTAGCATCAACTAGCACCACCACCATCCAGCATCAACTAGCACCACCACCAACCAGCATCAACTAGCACCACCACCATCCAGCATCAACTAGCACCACCACTATCCAGTATCAACTAGCACCACCACCATCCAGCATCAACTAGCACCACCACCATCCAGCATCAACTAGCACCACCACCATCCAGCATCAACTAGCACCACCACCATCTAGCATCAACTAGCACCACCACCATCTAACATCAACTAGCACCACCACTATCCAGCATCAATTAGCACCACCACCATCTAACATCAACTAGCACCACCACCATCCAGCATCAACTAGCACCACCACTATCCAGCATCAATTAGCACCACCACCATCTAGCATCAACTAGCACCACCACCATCCAGCATCAATTAGCACCACCACCATCCAGCATCAACTAGCACCACCACCATCTAGCATCAACTAGCACCATCACCATCTAGCATCAACTAGCACCACCACCATCTAGCATCAACTAGCACCACCACCATGTAACATCAACTAGCACCACCACCATCTAACATCAACTAGCACCACCACTATCCAGCATCAACTAGCACCACCACTATCCAGCATCAACTAGCACCACCACTATCTAACATCAACTAGCACCACCACCATCCAGCATCAACTAGCACCACCACTATCCAGCATCAACTAGCACCACCACTATCCAGCATCAACTAGCACCACCACCATCCAGCATCAACTAGCACCACCACTATCCAGCATCAACTAGCACCACCACTTACTTAGAGCTGCTTCCTCAGATGGTTCAACTCATCGTGAATCCGATTCACTTACGTCCAGATGTGTATTGTGTGACTAGTTTAAGTAATGTGCGCAGTCTGTTTAATAAAAAAAATGCATTTTTTTTTCAAATCATCGAAAGAATTGGCTTCAGTCATTAGATCTGGTAAGGATAAAAAACACTGTGAGTCAACGCCGATCATGGGCGTGACTTCAATCCTCTTGCCAACCACATGACAATGTTACGAAATTTCAACAATCATGATTTTTCAGCATTTTGATTTTCACTTCACATAATGCTTGAACAACCAATAAGTAATGTAATAGTTTGTCTGATGATTTCGCAAAACCACACAAACCAGCTGGTATGTCACAGTGGATTCTAGCTAGGTTTGGTTTTTCGCAAAATTAATTTGAAATGAGCCTACCAAAAAAAATCGAATTGAGGAGGCACTTTTAAGTCGAGCTGTTCACATTTTCATAAATTATCCAATCTAACAATCAAATTTAATTCTTTCGATGATTTAACAAAAGTGTACGCTCTTAGTTGCACCAACTGTGCATATTAGTTAAACTATTCACGCACTACATAATACTTTAACTATTCACACACTACATATATTGTTGTTCAAGTTATATGTTGTTTAAGTTGACCTTCTTGGAGAGTAAATCCTTAATATTACTTTTGTATTATCCTTTCTCTGTAAATTGCCATGCTCTCTGGCTCTACTTCAATAAACCTTATTTTTATTCATCTTTGTCTGCAGTGGAAATAACTAAATTTTTCAATTATAATATAGCCTACAGAACTGAGAGACCTTAGTTATGAAGAATGCCTAAAAGAATGTGGTTTAACAGCCCTAGAGAGAAGGAGGTTAAAAGGAGATCAATTTGAAGTTTTTTAGAAATTGAATGGCAATGGTAAAAATTTTGAAAGAAATATTTTTGTTCTCACTCAAGAAAGATACATGCAGTAACATTAGTGAAGGAACAGTGTAGATTGGATATCAAAAATATTAATTCTCACAGAGGACAATAAATTAATGCAACAAATTATCTTCCAATTGCGTACATGCTAGCAGTGTGAATATGTTTAAAAACAAGTTTGACACATATCTCAGGAGGGCGGGTTACACATAGATGAAATAATTTTGGATTCTCGATAAGCTTCCTTGTCCACTTGCCATCTGGGCCCTTGACTTTGATGTCTTCTTAAATCTCGTTGTTTTCTTGTTGTACTTTTCCCAAACCTCCTCAGCTTAAGGCCCTCAAATTGTCCACCTTCTGATTGAGGACTCAGCTTTGTTTTTCATTTGTAATGTGTCATTCCAAAATACTTTTGCAAGTTTGCTGAAGGTCCCCTGGAACTACATGGTCCCCCATGGGTCTCCCAAGGGTCCACAGCCCCCAATTTGGGAATCCATGTATTATATAATTTATTATGATTTGTAAGTTAGCACATAATATTACTAATGTGAGACTGTCTTGCAGGCACGGTGCTGCTGGTGGAGAACACTGGATCTGGGACCACCAAGACCCTCATGCTGCGGGGAGACAGCAGTCGACCAGTCGTCCTCTCCTCCTCTGTCTCCCTGCCTTCCCAACTCAACACCCTCTGGCTGCTTGGGAGCGCGACCCATGCCCAATTCCAAGACAGCGTCGACATAGGGGTGTTACAGGCCGAGGGTAACCATATCATGACAGTGCAAGGGGGCGCGACCGTCAGTCTGGGTGATGTGTATAACCCTGTGAGGGGAACCCAGTGCAGTTTTGTCGTCACATCTGGTTCGACGCTCAACTTGCCATCCGACAAGAGCATGTATATCATGTCTGAGAGACCAGTGCTCGATGTTGGGGGTAGGGTAACTGGAGCAAGGGCGATACTGGGGCGTGAAGGAGAGCTGTTTGTGCGAGGCGGAGGCAGACTGGAATTGACTGGGCTTGAGTTACATGAGGCGTCAAACGCAACCTTTGACTCTGGAGGTCGTGTAGGTTTGAACTCAGGGAAGGCATTCATGTTGTCGTCGTTTGACATCGGGCCAAAGACAAAGGTCTTGTTTGATGTCGAAGACGTCACTTTGGAAGTCGGTGACCTGGTGATGAAATGGGGGTCATCATTGACAACAACGTCACTTCAGAAGAACATAAAGATGATTTCGAGCAGCATCACAATACTTGAAGATGCTGTGATAGATGCAAGATATGGCGGGTACACGGTTGGTGATGGAACAGGGGCATCTACCCTCCATGGGGCAAGTTATGGCGGAGACGGGGGTAACAACAAGGGTCATGTTTATGGGTCAGTGGTTCAACCAGCGAGCTATGGCAGTGGTAGTGGAGGGAGTGTTATTCGAGGTGGTGGCATCGTTAAGTTTGAGGCGACTGGGGCTGTGATAGTCGATGGCAATGTTCTCACTGACGGCATGGACGGAGGTAGTGAAGGCGCTGGTAGCGGGGGTAGCATCTGGATCAGTGCTGATTCACTCAGTGGACATGGCAAGATCTCGGCGCTTGGCGGTGAAGGCGGCACCACCAGTGGTGGAGGCAGTGGCGGTAGAGTGTCGATCGAGGTGTCATCTTCGATGGATGACTACCGTGGTAGCATCGAAGCCCACGGAGGGGACGGAACCCAGCCTGGAGCTGCGGGGACGATATATGAGAGTTACCTCCGTGTCGGAGTCCAACGTCGTGACCTCGTCATAGACAACGCCGGTCTGGTGACAGATGGACGTACGCTCGTGATCGTGCCTACAGAAACTGTCCGGCTGAACATTTATCATCACTCGGTTGTGGAGTTCCAGGGATTGACATCGGATGTCACCGAGTTTGTTTTCGACAACATTGTCGGTGATTCGTCTGGCTCTGTGTTAGTGAAGTCAGGCCAAATGGTACACTTGTCAACGACGTTCGGAACAACTCGAGCGTTTGCACTGCCATGTAAGGTTAATGTTGAGGAAGGCGGACAGGTGGCGTTGCCTCCCAAGGTGCTCTTCACCGACATGTCTGATGACCCTGATGACCTTCCGAACTTGGCGCTGTACGGAACGCTGTCGAATGTACGGGAGTTGATCGTGGGAACGAACTCCCGTGTTGTATTGTCTGGATCAAGTAACACTGCAGTGGACAATAGTCTGAATGACCCAGTGGGAACTGTGTCCTTCAACAAACTGGACGTGGTCAGTGGAGGTCACCTGGAGGTCGGACTGGACATCAACACCACATTTAGCATCGTCGCGCTTGAGCAGATCCAGATACACCTGAATGGACGTCTATCTGGGAGGAATCTCAAACTAGATGCCCCATTGATATCACTGGCTTACAAGGCTGTCATTGAGGTCGATGCTCGGGGTAATCCCGCCGAGACTGGACCTGGTGCAGGGGCGACAACTGGAGGTCAAGGGTCAGGGGCGAGTTTCGGCGGGTGTGGTGGTCAGTCAGAGAGCGGCGCAGCACCATCTTCTGTGGTTGTCGGCTCCATCTATGACGAAAGCAGTGTTGGGTCAGGTGGTGGTAACGGTGCTGATGTAGGTGGCGCCAGCGGTGGTATTATTCAACTGATGTGTTCAGTGAAGTTGCACCTGGATGGTGTGTTGTCATCGCAAGGTGGAGACGGTGGTAGCACCAGCGGTGGTGGCAGTGGTGGCACCATTGTCATACACACCGTTGATGTGGACGGTGCCGGCACAGCTGATGTCACCGGCGGTGCAGGTTCTCTGGGTGGAGGTGGAAGTGGCGGACGTATACACTTCAAGATCAGTCAGACGTCCAACTTCACAGGCAAGATTATAGTACAGGGTGGATCGTCTTCCAATGCCACAGCAGGGGGTGCAGGTACCGCCCTCCTCAATGTCATTGTGCGCAATGCCCCATATCATATCCTTGTTATTGACAACACTGGGGCGACCGGGGTGGATATTGCGAGCACATTCCTACAGGAGGGTGACGCAGCGGAGATTACTGTCAAGGAACTACAGCTGGGGTCTGACGTCCAGCTGCGTGTCATCGGAAGTGACGTGAAACTGACGGCAAACAGACTGCACTGTGCAGCATCCAGCATCATTCACGTCCCTGACAACATGATATTTACCGCCGACACTACGCTGTCAGAGACCATAGTACCATGCAGCTTCAATGTTGGCGAACAAGGTGAAATACGTCTACCGCTGATGACAACGTTCCTCGGCAAGGACAATGTGTTTGCAGGTCAGTAACTTTACATTCATTGTTATCATGTTGCAAAGTTATATACAAGTTATAGTTTAGTCTGGACCTTACAACCTTTGGGAAAAGTACACCTACGCTTCAGTATTAATGTTTACTGGAACGCTTTGCGTGGATTTCGCTTTCTGAAATATCTGTGAGAAATCAGTAAATAGAACACGTATTGTCAGAGACACTGAAGGTTAGGGGCAGATCTCAAATGTCATGCCAAGTCTCCCTTAGGTCTTGACCAAGTCTCCCTTAGGGCTTGAACAAGTCTCCCTTATAGCTCAAACAAGTGTCCCTTAGGGCTCGAACAAGTCTCCCTTAGGGCTCGACCAAGTCTCCCTTAGGGCTCGAACAAGTCTCCCTTAGGGCTCGACCAAGTCTCCCTTTGGGCTCGAACAAGTCTCCCTTATAGCTCGACCAAGTCTCCCTTAGGGCTCGAACAAGTCTCCCTTAGGGCTCGACCAAGTCTCCCTTAGGGCTCGACCAAGTCTCCCTTAGGGCTCGACCAAGTCTCCCTTAGGTCTCGAACAAGTCTCCCTTAGGCTCGAACAAGTCTCCCTTAGGGCTCGACCAAGTCTCCCTTAGGGCTCGACCAAGTCTCCCTCAGGGCTCGAACAAGTCTCCCTTAGGGCTCGACCAAGTCTCCCTTAGGACTCGACCAAGTCTCCCTTAGGGCTCGACCAAGTCTCCCTTAGGGCTTGACCAATTCTCCCTTAGGGCTCGACCAAGTCTGCCTTAGAGCTCGACCAAACTCACTACATTTGTTTGTTGCGTGAAAACATGACAATTATAGCTCATTAGTCTAATGGTTTGAGATCATATATATCATGGATGTTTTACTTGTCAGATCTATTGTGACCTGAGGGTAATCCACCTACCACACTCATGCTTGTTGAAGGGTAGAATAAAAGTTATTTCAACATTAAACAAACATGTAGGTGATTCGCACAGATATATTTTACATAAACACTTGTAATGGAATTTGCAAAGACGTTAATTTTGCTGTTTCCTATTTGCACTTTAATCTTTTTAATTTAAATACCACAGTGGATCAACACGATAATTGCCATCGAGGAATAATATGCTATCTCTCGACAGGAATCATGACGAATGTGCGTGACATTGTGATTGCGCACCACCAGAGGGCAGTGTTCTCCAGTGTGATGCGCACAGCGACGTACAAAGATGGTACCTACACCATGATGACTGATCCAGGAGCTTACCGCTTCGGATCGTTTGTCATGAAGGACTATGCCATGGTGGAGTTCCATGGATCAGAAAAATCCCTCTCATTGGGAGTACTCGAACTTAACTACGGAGCTGTCCTGACAGGATCGCAGTTATCGGTCATCAGTAATGAGATCCGGGTTCACCCCGGAGCGACCATTACCCTGACTGGGGGTGGATATGGACCAGGCCTCGGACCAGGAGCTGGATCCACGGTATGAGCATCAACATGTTCTACATATTTATATTTAGTTTTTTGAGGAATATGACCGTATTTATACAGATTTGTTTCAAATTTAATTAAAAATCGCTATGCACATTTTCAGCTAAGCCTTCCAGATTTAATTTGTATATTTGTAGACTGATGGATGGCAAAACTTGTTCTGAATCAGAATGCTACAGACCGATTAACCAGGGTTACCAACTATACAGGATAAAACAGGGATTTCAAAGTGTTCCTTATTATAAGGTTGTTCCTTTAATAAGGAGTTCATATATCATATATAGCAAGAGGCCACTGTACTAGGGTAAATGTCATGACTGCTACATTTTCTTACCCAGTATGATGACATTGGAACTGGCGCTGGACACGGGGCTGCCGGTGGCTCATACAACGACACACTTGCTGCTGGTGGTGCCACCTATGGGCTAACACGAGCACCAGCTGGGTTTGGAAGTGGCGGTGGAAATGGAGCAAATGTAAATGAATCAAGTGGAGTCGGCGGTGCTGGCGGTGGCTACTTGCAACTGGACGTTCTTGGGACACTGTTACTAGAAGGTGAGAGGTCAAGCAGAGACGTTAAATATGTGATACCTTAAAAAGAAGTGTTTATAGTTGAAAACCTCCCTAGTGATAGGACAAGTCATACAATCATGTTATGTGGTTATTCTAGCATCTTAACCAAAATGTGTGTTAATGAGCCACACTTTTAAAAATAATATATCTTAATCTGCTTATGACTATCAGCCTTACCATTCGACCAACAATGTAAACATAATCTTCAGGTCTAAACATTCAAGTTAAAGTAAAATTATATTACAAATTGTGTAGTTATTATTAGTTACAGTTTATAAATTATACCATATAACATGATTCTATGATAAAAAACCAATCAGGCTTTGCAAGAGAGTTAGATATTACCATTCTTCAATATACAACTAATGTGTGCATTTCTTTTCCTGTTCAGGAAAAATTAACGTAGATGGTGCTGATGGCTCAGTGGCGAACTCTGGTGGTGGGTCTGGTGGTACCGTTCTCATCAACGCTGTCAACCTGCAAGGTCATGGCATTCTGTCAGTGAATGGAGGTCAAGGTCATGGCATTGGCGGTGGCGGCAGCGGAGGTCGAATGAGAATCCAGTTGAACACCTGGTGGGTGATTACCTCAACTCTTCAGTTATATAACAGTATTAAATTTGGGACCATTTTAAAGTCATAATATTAAAATATTTATTTTATTTCATGGAAACATCAAAATATTAATATCTTATTTTAAGCTGTTGTAGTTGTAAAATTGTACATATTTAGTATTTAATGTATTCACAGTTGTAAAAAATTTTTATTGGATTTTTAGTTTATTTTTACTTACTAAGTCTATGCAGTGTTAACTGGGCATGGAGAGAACCAGATTGAATGACCTCACGTGTTAAAGGTTCAACTTTGACGGTGCAATCACTGCGTACGGCGGAGGCAACGACAACAACACAGACACAGTGAAAGCCGGACCAGGCACAGTTTATGTCGAACATGGCCGCACCGAGAACAACCCTCAGAACAAACTGCTCATAGAGGGCGACACTGTCTGGTACCTGCAGCAACAGACCCGGACCCAAATAACGGGAGACGCAACGACTGACTTCGATTACGATCATGTACGAATTACAGGTGAGTAATATATCTGATAAATCAGTTTATGGCACTGTCTTGATAAAGATTAGAAGTGAATGGAAACTGGAATTTAAAGTTTAATTTGAATTAAATATAAATTATCATAATTTTAAATAATGAAGTTTAATTTAAATGTTTACAGAAATTAGAATTAAAGGAAATTAATTTATATGCTACAATTAATAATGAAACATTTGTGCACAGTACGTGATTACTTAGTTTCAGTGTGTTTCATTAAAACAAAATTTAATAAGAAAATATTTAAAATTAATTAAAAAACAAAATAAACAGATAAAAATTTATTTCAGAATTATTGTGTATATATTGTCAGTATCATTGTGTATGTATGTGTGTATATATTGTCAGTATCATTGTGTTTGTATGTGTGTATATATTGTCAGTATCATTGCGTATGTATGTGTGTATCTATTGTCAGTATCATTGTGTATGTATGTATGTGTGTATCTATTGTCAGTATCATTGTGTATGTATGTATGTGTGTATCTATTGTCAGTATCATTGTGTTTGTATGTGTGTATATATTGTCAGTATCATTGTGTATGTATGTATGTGTGTATCTATTGTCAGTATCATTGTGTTTGTATGTGTGTATATATTGTCAGTATTATTGTGTATGTATGTGTGTATCTATTGTCAGTATCATTGTGTATGTATGTGTGTATCTATTGTCAGTATCATTGTGTATGTATGTATGTGTGTATCTATTGTCAGTATCATTGTGTTTGTATATGTGTATCTGTTGTCAGTATCATTGTGTATGTATGTGTGTGTGTATATATTGTCAGTATCATTGTGTATGTATGTGTGTATCTGTTGTCAGTATCATTGTGTTTGTATGTGTGTATATATTGTCAGTATCATTGTGTTTGTATGTGTGTATATATTGTCAGTATCATTGTGTTTGTATGTGTGTATATATTGTCAGTATCATTGTGTATGTATGTGTGTATATATTGTCAGTATCATTGTGTTTGTATGTGTGTATATATTGTCAGTATCATTGTGTTTGTATGTGTGTATATTTTACACCTTTGAGATCGGGTTTATGAGGATTTAAACACAATACAATTTTTGTAGTATTTTATGTATACTATGTGTATGGAAGTTAAAAATTGCCCTTGCTGTGAGTATGCACTGTGGGGGTTGCAGGTTACGCCCACAGTGAGTTTGCAGGCACCTCAACAACACTTCGAGTCGCGGAATTGTACGGCGACAAGTCAGGTTGGTTGTACATCAACGAACAGCAGATCTTCCTTGCCGAAGTCGTAGAGGGTGTTGTTAGTCACCTGCAGGCTACCATTAACTTCCACGTGAGCGAGAACGCAACCCTTCATGTGCCACTTAACATGACAATGGACGGCACCAAGCTAGTCGTGTATGGCCGCGTCACCTTCAAGAACCTGGTCGTCGAGAAGGGTGGTGAAGTCCAGCTTCGACCAACATCCTACACTGTTGTCTACTCGAAGGGCAACTACGAGCCAACAGCCGAGCCCGGGTCTTACTTCCTGACGTCTGTCACGTTGAAGTATGGTGCCATCTTCAGGCCAGTAGGAGGACTAACGCTGACAGTCGACCGTATGCATATGAAGCGGTATGTGATTATGTATGGTGACTTTGTACGCATCACTGCGGGAACACTGATCGTAGAGCGGGGCGCCGAGCTGAATGTGGTTGGTAGAGCACCGCTTGGATCTGTCGGCGATGGTGTCGGGAAGGGCGGGGGTGCATATGCCAGCAGTGGAGGGGTTGCCGATGGGGTGGAGTTAGCAGCAGCATCAGAGGCCTATGGTACAATGTACCGGCCAGTAGTGAGCGGCTCTGCTGGCGGCGATGGAGGTGGAGGTGGATCTTATATCTGGATCTATGTAGATGACATGTACCTTGATGGCATCCTCCGAGCGGATGGAAGTTCTTCCATCACTGGTGGAGGTGGAAGTGGCGGCAGCATCTATGTACAATGTGACTTCACCCTCTATGGCCTCGGTACCATGTCTGTCACAGGTGGCAGCACTAGTGCTGAGGATGCAGGTGCAGGCAGCGGTGGGCGAATCGCTGTCTACATGACAAAGAACTACTACCTGGGAAAATACAGCGCAACTGGTGGGACTGGTCCAGCGACGTACAGCGCAGGCGGACCTGGGTCCATCTACACGCGCCAGGGCCGCGAGATTGACCACTCTCTCGAGGAGAACCTCATCATTGACAACGCCATTGGCCAGATGCATCACTACATGACTCTTAGCGAAGATATTGTTGACCTGAACCTCAACCACGTCGAGATGTACAACTATGCAAAGTTGCAGGTAGTTAGCGACGGGAAGAATCGTACCCTGAATGTGAACAAGGTGCACGGAGATGGCACTGGCTTGCTGCGCATGCAGAGGAACCAAATAGGAACCCTGGAGCGTGTCGCCAGCACCGAGTATGTCAGCTCAAAGCTAGAGATCAACCTGGAGCTTCACGATGGTGGCGAGTTCATCCTGTCTGAGACAACCTTCCTGCTGGGCAAGGCGCCCATCGCCCTAGACCTTGACGGCATCATGCGTGGGGTGCTCAATCTGTATGTGTCAGAGGGGCGCAAGATGAGAGTAGGGCGGAATGCCCGTATTGTCCCCATGAAGGAGACAGCCATCAGTAAGTTGGCTGATGTCTCATTCTCCCTACTACAGCTTGACCCGGGCAGTATGGTGGAGTTTGACCCTGATGTTGGAGCAGATATGGTCATCGGAACAATGCACATCAAGTACCGTGCCAACATCACAGCTGATTATTTCAACTTCTCTTGCACAGACTTGAGTGTTGAGGTCGGCGCAAAGATCTCAAGCTCAGCGACTGATAGAGTTGACTCGAGTCTCATTGATATTACTCTTGGCTCAAGTTCGGATCTAGGTGGTGGTGGACATGGCGGTGTTGGTGGAGAGAAGAACGGTGTGCCATCATCAAATGGTGGTGCCTATGATTCTCTGTATAGACCAGTGAAACCGGGTAGTCGTGCAAGTCCTCAAGGCGGACATGGAGGAGGGTACATCTATATTGCTATTGGACGCAGCCTGATCAATGATGGGGATATATCGGCCAATGGAAGTAGTTCCAGTAGTGGCGGAGGAAGCGGTGGCAGTGTGTTGGTGGAGACAGGCGACATTGAAGGTATTGGAATGTTCTCTGCGGTTGGCGGAGACGGTCTGGTTGATAGTGGTGCTGGCTCTGGCGGCCGCATGGCGATCTACACCAAACACATGAGTGAGTTTGAGGGCATATATGTATGTAGTGGAGGCGGTGCCCGCAGTGCCTACCAGAACGGCGGCTCAGGCACTGTGTACTTGGATGAACCACGCAATGGTCAGCAGTACACCCAACTGAGACTGGACAACATGAATCAACCATGGGACCAGTACGCCGATGTATCAGATGACGGCATCACAGATTACGCATTCGATGAGTTGCACATCACCCGCCAAGCAACGTTGCAAATCCGGCCGATTCCTGGCGCTAGCATGAGTCTGGACGTGAGGAAGTTGGTTGGTGACGGGAGTGGATTGATGTATGTGTTCTCCAAGCAGTACTTCAACATGGAGTATGAACAGGCTTCGCTGGTCGCATTCACTGCCGGCGTGAACTTCATCGTGGAAGATGGTGGGGAGCTGCATGTCCCATCGACGATGTTCGTGTACGGAACAGGTGCCAAGAGGAGGACAGACCTCGAGGCTGCATCCTTGCGACTGAACGGTCGTCTGACTGGGGTGAACAATCTGATGGTGACAGAGGCGAAGATCGCAGTGTTTGGCCCGACGGCGCATACTGCTTTCTGGGCCAATGGGACGTACACCAGCATGGACGACCCGGGGCACTTCAGTATGGCCCGGTTAGACCTGAAGAGTTCGTCCACCTTCCTCTTCCCAGCTGACACGGGGATCAAGTCCGTCACGGGGAGGATAGATATCCGCTACAAGGCAACACTGTCGGCCGAGTCTGTCACAATCAACACAGGCAGTCTGAACGTGGAAGCAGGGGGCAGCATCACGGCGGCTGCTAGAGATCGCCCGCTTGATACACTAGATGACACCACTGGTAATGGGGTGAGCTCGACAAGTGTGGCAGGTACCGGTGGAGGCCATGCAAGTCACGGTGGTGATCTGTACGACTCCAGCGCCGTTTTAATCACGGATGGTGGCAATTACCATGGAAGCATGTATGAGCCACAACACCGTGGCAGTCGTGGCGGAGACGGCAGCTCAGGTGCAGGTGGCACCGGCGGTGGGGTCATGCGACTTTTCGTAGGGTTCACTCTGTATATTGATGGTGAGGTGCGCGTAGATGGCGCTGATGGTCTCAGTAATGGCGGCGGTGGAAGTGGCGGTTCGATCTGGGCATCTGTCTGGTCTCTTGAAGGTCACGGTTCCATGTTTGCCCGTGGTGGCGCCGGCGGTTCCGGTGGATCCGGTGGGCGTGTCGCCATCTACATTGGCAAGGAGAATGAATTCAAAGGCGAATATGTTGCAACTGGCGGTACAGGTGGCAGCACCTATATGTCACATGGTGGCCCTGGTGTAGTATACCTGCAGGACACACGGTATGTTCGCCCTTACAAACAGCTGAGGCTGAGCAATGCCCGGCGACACTGGGACCAGTATTACACCCTGGACGAGGTCGGCATCACTAACTACTACTTCGACGAGCTCCACCTCGTGGAGAACGTATCCATCCAGATGCGGTTCGGCGACAACATCGCACGCAACCTGACTGTGACAAAGCTACACGGTGACAAGACAGGTCGTTTGCATTTGCGCACAAATCACACCTGCTTCCTGGAGAAGGCAGAAGCATCCCAGACAACCACGAAGTCTCCCGCTAACATCTGGATTGACGAAGGGGGGAAGGCATACATGGCCACCCTCGTGTACATCCTGGGACTCGGGGACATCGCCCTCATGTGGAACGGAGAGATGATCGGGGTGCTGCACCTACGAATCATCCCTGGCTGTCGCATACAGATGGGGTACAACGCACAGACGAGCTCGCTGTTCGAGGGCGTCTACAAGAGAGGCGAGCCGGGATACTTCAAGTTCTCCAGCTTTGAGCTTGGGTCCGGATCATTCATGCCATTCCCCACCCCCATGGGGATGCAGTTCTTTGTCGGATACTTGGTGAGTAAAGCACTTTCTGCCAACTTCATGTGATCAACTCTCAGTAGAACAGCAACAGTAACATCTTTACTTCAGATCAAAGTCCACACACATACATGAGTTAAAAAATTAGATATACATAACTATGCATGCATGTTGTTCATTAAAAGTATACAATTGACTAATACAGTGAGTTATCATAGAAATGTTTTTTTTTAACTACAAAAGAATCAATAATTAGTAGGCTTTGTGATGACTCCCCAGACTTACTGCCACAAATGTTTACAACACCATTAAACTCCCTGGTGAAGACTTGCTATTAATAAAGTTACCACTACACTATGACATGACCACTGCTTGGTGTTTAATCCACTAACATTTCCCCCAACATGATGAATACAAACATTGTCTTACAAGAAACATTTTCAGTCACTTTACAAAAATCATGTGAAAATCTAACTACCTTCCGCAAAAATCTCAAGAAATGTCTTTTAAAAATTGCTGTTCCTCCCTAAATCTGCAGTGGCCCCTCTTGTGATGGCTCCCGTACATCTCTGTTCATGATGTCATGCTTCCCCATCGATTTAGGCACTATAATTTATATTATTAGCAAAGTTAATAGTTTCTGCGTTGTGTGTTTCGCCAGGATCTCAAGTACGGATCAGGATTCCGAGCTGAGTTCTTCAACATTGAGGCAGCCGACTTCACCCTCGAACCTACCGCCGTCCTCACTAGCAGCGGCCGTGGCTACCTAACCGGCGGGCCAGGAGATGGCACTGCAATAGGCTCTGGTGGCAGTCACGCTAGTCGCGGTGGTTCTGGTGAGTGCAGCTGTTTTATCAAACACTTGTGCAAACAGTGTAAATTAATAAATAATGTTTTTATTATGCATCTAATTTGATGTGTATTTTATTATTATTATTAAAACTATTAAGGAACATTTATTTTATATAATTAATATATATTACAGATAAAATAAAATATATATAAATAAAATGCAAACGTATAATTTAAATGCTATTGTGATTATTATAAAACTATTTTAATGTTTTAATAATTACTGTGGTACATTCTTTTTATGCAAATTTACGTGTGCCTAGTTAATAGTTATGGATATTCACATTTTTAGTTAAATTTGAAGCTGTGTAACTTGACTTTCTTAAATTGTAAATCTTATTTAAATATATTATATCGTACAATCTTATTAAGACCAAATGGAATTGTTAAATGAAATAGATCTTTCAATGTGATTTTTACACTTTTTTCTGGTCAGTCATATTTCTCAGTTGACAAAGTGCTTATTTTCGTTGCAGCATCTGATGGGTCGTCAAGTGGCATGTACTATGGCTCCCTCTATGAGCCAGCACTGGCAGGAAGTCGGGGTGGTCCAGGCCCCACAAACATCCTGGGTGGGCGTGGGGGCGGTCGTATCTTCATCAAGGTGGCCAACCGCTTCTACATGGACGGCACTCTCTACGTCGATGGCGACGACGGCTCCGATGGCAGCGGTGGAGGCAGTGGTGGCGCCACCTGGATTGTGTGCGGTAAGTGAAAGTTGTTTATTCATTTCCATTCTCGAGACTACTTAATATTTTATAGATGCAACTTTTCTACATTGTTTGATTCTCGTGCAGAAGAGAATAAAGTGGCTTTCCATAAAATAACTGTTATTGTAATTTGTATTTACATGTTCTATTGAACAGAAAAAATAATATTGGAGCTTAGCCATGACTTCAAGAATGTCACAGGGAGTGGATCTACTATGTGGGTATGTAAAGGTTGCACAAACGAGCTAGCCTGTTGCTGGGAATACTAGGTAGGTTTGATATTTCGCGAAATTAATTTGAAATGATGCTAGCAAAAAAAAATGTATTGAGAAGGAACATTTAAAGGAGAAGGATTTGTATAATAAAAATTAAATTACATGACTTGGCGTTGTTTGATTCAGGTGACCTTCGGGGTCATGGCCTCATCAGTGCCCTTGGAGGTCAAGGTGATGGAGTTGCCGGCGGTGGTAGTGGTGGCCGAATTGCCCTGCACTCTGTGTATGACAACCAGTACAGAGGGTACGCAAGGGCGTATGGCCGAGGAGGTGCAAGTGAGGGTGACGTCGGGGGCCCTGGTTCTGTCTTCATGGAAGACATGCTAAAGAGAGGAATTGCGTGGGAGAACCGATTATATGTCGATGGGCAGAATGTCAATGTTCCTAAACCCCTGGTGGTGTATGAGAAAAACCCACGTGTACTCGCTTACAGCAACGAACTCGACAACGAGGCTGATGTCTCATTCGACCACGTGATGCTGATGAAGAAGGTATTTGATTTGATTCTTATGGGTAATTTGGGGGAAATTCAAAATATGTAACACTAAAAATTCTGTCACACTCAGACAAATGTCTTTGTAATTTTTTGTAGGGCACCTCCTGGGTCGTTGCATTGATGTGCACAATTTATTTCAAACCAAATAATGAAATAAAAGTTTATAAATAAATTATAATCTTTTTTATTGTGTCACTAATATTATTTAGAAATAAATAGCAATAACATAAAACATAATAATAAAAAACAAAAATTGTACACTGTGATATCTGACAGCAATATATTTTGACAATTTCAGGGTCAACTTGAGATATCTGACGGGCCCAGCGGCGTGACAATCGATACACTGAATGTGGGCATTGTGCTGGGAGACAGAACTGGGTTCTTCCATTTGAAACAAGCCCAGAAGTTCTATGTTGAGTTTGAGCCCTTCCTACCTGTCCGGTCTTCCCCACCCTGTAACTTCCTTGTGGACGAGGGAAGTGAACTGTGGCTGAGTCAAGACATACGAGTGATCGGGGTGAACGAACCTGCAGTGCAGCTCGATGGACACATGTCTGGGGTGTATAACATTACCCTGGAAGAGGGAAGAATGCTAGTCATGGGTGAGCAGGCCACCAACGCGCGATACATCGACGGGAAATATGTCCGCTCCCCTGAAGGTGGGTGTGGCTGTTTGCGTGCATGCAGAGTTGATGTAACAAGTATTAATGTGATTTTTTATTGGCACAGTATTTAGGTGTTAAGTCTCTGTCAAAGTCATGATTGCAAAAATTGCAAAATTCAATGTTACATAAACTTTGTAAACCATTAGACTATTGGAGAAATACAAACGGAGGCTTGTTAAGTAAATAAAACATATAAACTCTTCTTTATGCTTCAGGTACGATGATCTTCAGTCAGATGTCACTGCAGGCTAGTTCGGCTCTTGTCCACCCACGTCAGCTCCACCTGGTGGTGTCTGAGATCATGATGCGTGCGATGTCTCGCTTCGAAGCCCAAAACATCACCCTAGCTGTCGGCTCACTCCACATGGAGGGTAGGGCGAGACTCGACACTACTGGTGGGGCACCAGATGGGGGCGCTGGCATCGGTGGGGTTGATGGTAATGACACTGGGTGTGGTGGAGGTCATGGCGGCTATGGAGGTGGTTCTGACGTCGTTGACTACAAAAGTGGTGAGTTACTATGACAACCACTTCAGTGTTACAATTCCGAAATAAGTGCGCTGTGTCAAGGCAGAGTTGATCTTTTTGGTTGATTTTTTTATAAAAGTCTTCTTATGTTTTTTATATAAGTCTTCTTATGTTTTTTATATAAGTCTTCTTATGTTTTTTATATAAGTCTTCTTATGTTTTTTTATATGTCTTCTTATGTTTTTTATATAAGTCTTGTTTTTTATATAAGTCTTCTTATGTGTTTTATATAAGTCTTCATATGTTTTTTATATAAGTCTTCTTATGTTTTTTATATAAGTCTTCTTATGTTTTTTATATAAGTCTTCATATGTTTTTTATATAAGTCTTCTTATGTTTTTTATATAAGTCTTCATATGTTTTTTATATAAGTCTTCTTATGTTTTTTATATAAGTCTTCTTATGTTTTTTATATAAGTCTTATGTTTTTTATATAAGTCTTCTTATGTGTTTTATATAAGTCTTCATATGTTTTTTATATAAGTCTTCTTATGTTTTTTATATAAGTCTTCTTATGTTTTTTATATAAGTCTTCTTATGTTTTTTATATAAGTCTTCATATGTTTTTTATATAAGTCTTCTTATGCTTTTTATTCCATTGTTTAGTTCACGTTTTAGTTCACATATTTTTATTCAAACTTCACTACACTAATTTTCTGAATGTGTGATGCTTAGACTGTGATTCTTTAATAGTAATATATGCAGTGGTATTTTTAGGATCTGGCCAAGCTTAGTCAGCCATTCGTTTGCCATACTACCATGTAGTGACACAATAGGTTATTCATAAAATAATTGTTACCCCAAAGCCATAGGGGCCATTACCCAACCCCCAAAGCGGGGGGGCAGGACCCAACCCCCAATATGTTACTTAATATCTGGATGATACAGGTGGAATAGAAAGCTTCTCACCTTAGGCAGGGAGGTACAAAGATGTTTTTGTCTTGTAGGTCTGCCCTATGGCTCCTACATCCAGCCGTCAGACCCAGGAAGCTCAGGAGGTGGTACGGAGCCAGGCAATGGTGGAGGCATCATCAAACTTGACATCAGTCGCTCTCTCCATCTCGACGGCTACATTTACTCACAAGGTGGCGCTGCATTAGATGGCAACAGCGGCGGTGGCAGTGGAGGTAGCGTCTTCGTTCGTGTCATGAACTTCTCTGGTCACGGCAACATCAGCACCGACGGAGGTCAAGGTCATGGCCTTGGCTATGGTGGTGCTGGCGGTCGAATCACGGTCAAGGTACTGTGGGACCGTGAGTTTGCTGGACTCTATATGGCTTATGGTGGATTTGGCGGTTCACAACGTTCTACTCTCAGTGACCACGGAAATGCTGCTGCGGGAACCGTCTATTATACTTCGAGTCAGAGTTTGACGTCGCGTGAATTTGTCAACACAACTGAAGGCATTGTCTACAAGGATGGCTTCCGATCACTACAGATTGACAATGATGATCGCAACCATGTACTCCCAACCGCCATTGAAAGCGAGTCTGGAAGGGTTTACGAATTCGACGAAATCCAGGCATACAACCACGTCGTCCTAGAAATGCTAACAAAGAACGGGGAGTTGATCGTGCATAGTTTCGATGGTGACAGAACTGGTCTGTTCCACCTGCTGGAAGGTCAGCGGATGTTCGTCGAGTACGTTCCTTCCGAGGTTGGCTACACGGTGGCGCCAGTGAGCTACAAGCTTGAGGCCGGCGCCGAACTTGTGATGCCATCAACTGTGGTCATGCTGGGAACTCGCACTGAGATCCACGGTCTCATGGTAAATATACACAACTTGACAATCGCAGAGGGCGCCACTACTGCCGTCTACGAGACGGCGCAGACGGCCATCTTGGAGAATGGCACCTACGCGCACAAGACGATGCCAGGAAACATCACATTTGCTGAAGTGGTCGTGCAGCGTGGCTCGGTGTTGGACTTGACGCATGTTGTGAACGCTCTGTTGGTGCACATCGACACGTTCCGCATCAAGTACGAGGGTTTGATGCACATGAACAAAGGATACATTGACTCGAATGAGGCTGTCATTGAGAGCAAGGGGTTGTTGAACATCAGCAACTGTGGCTTCAACGCGCAGGAAGGGCCTGGGTCGGGGGTGACTACAGCCGAAGGGTCCGCACTTGGGGCTGCTCACGGTGGCCACGGAGGAACTCCACGTGACCTTACTCCAGGTATACTCACTGGTTTCGTTATTTGGTGTAATATTATTGTCATTTGTAGCAGGAAGCCAAACCAAAACATATGTATACTGTTATATATGTACAACATCCAAATATTTGATGAATCTGTACTTTCTGTTAATAAATGTATGCTGTCAGTTCATATCAATACTGCCTTAATCCCATAGTTCTGCCATTCTTCTTATGTTTGATTTGGTTGAATGCCAGTATCAGTGTTTCTAAAGTTGTTTGTGTAGCTCATAAACATATTCTGCAAGTAAATTGTTAGCAATGTATCAAAAAACTGTCATGGTTTTTTACAGTGAAACCATATGGATCGTTCTACCTGCCCGAGCACTTGGGCAGCGGTGGTGGTAATGGTGGAGGTCGTGGTGGTCAAGGCGGCGGCAAGATGTTCTGGCGCAATGGTCAACAACTGCTTGTAGATGGCGCTGTGAGAGTCATGGGCGGAGATGGTGTTGGCGAGAACGCTGGCGGTGGTGCTGGTGGTAGCATTATCGTTCAAACCCTCAACTTCACTGGTTTTGGTATTGTTGATGTCAGTGGTGGTATCGGTGCCGGAGTTGGTGGTGGTGGTGCCGGTGGTCGCGTCAGTGTCCAGATAGCATTTGCGAATAAATTCGCCGGACGTCTGCGCTCGGTCGGCGGCAGTGGCAGTGGTGATCTCCCAGGTGGCGCTGCTGGTACCGTTTACGTTGAGGAGTCGAATCGCGGACCACAGTATGCGGACATCAAGTATGACAAACACCTGAACAAGACATATGTTGTTGCACAACATCGCCGCATTGAGGTCGATAATGAGGACCTTGATGCTGCCATGTACGCCGGCCATGTGGAGCCGTGGCTGTACACAATGCTGAACGAAGGAGAAACAGATTATTATGAGTTTAATGAGGGATTGCTTACAAGGCATGCCAACTTGTTCATTGACTATCCGGATGGAGGCGATCATGTGACGGTGAAAATCGACAAGTTCTATGGCGACCGCACAGGTCTGGTTCATCTGAAGGACCGACAGACCTTGTATGTTGAATATCAGGAGTCGGTGGCGAATGAGACGCGAGCTCCTTGCAGTTTCCGTGTCGACGCCGGTGCTGAAATATTCCTCCCAGAGTCCGTTGATCTGATCGGCACGCGCACTTACCTCGGTGGGCGCATTACTGGCGTTGAGGACCTCTTCATTACTGGAGGCTCACATGTTGTCTTCCTGTCAAGCGCACAGACAGCGCTGATTGAGAACGGAACCTATGTCATGATGACGACACCAGGAAATTTCACGTTCGCTCACGTCATTGTTGAGCGACGCTCTCTAGCTGAGTTCAGTCAGATTGTAGGCATGATGAGCATCAGTTGTGCCGACCTGATAGTGAAGTATGAAGGCGAACTGTTCATGAATGACGCAGACATCTACTCGACCAATGCCATCATTGAGAGCCGCGGCACGTTCCACATGAACGTTGCAGGGTACGCAGCCGAGAGTGGACCAGGTGCTGGGGCAACACTCGCCGATGGCACCGGCACAGGAGCTGGACATGGGGGTTGGGGTGGAAGCCCTGGGTACGTCTACGGAGGGGTTCCTTACAACTCTGTCTACACGCCTCTGCTACCAGGCAGTGGAGGAGGTAGGTTGTGCATTAAGTAAGGACAGTGTTTTCACTCAACAAAGAACAAAGTGGTTCAGATTAAACAATAATAACCACTCCTTTGGAATTTACCTATTTGCCTATTTTAATTTGGGGGTCACAGTCTTCCAGGTAATTGTGAGTCACAATTGTGACTTGTTTTTAAATGAAGGTAAATATATCTGAATGCCGTACAAAAAGATAAATACCACTTTGTCAAATTACTATAATAGAATATTGAATTTAGTAATTTTTTTACATATGTTAATATATATATAATATATAGTCATTTATTAGTTTATTTTGTTTATGTGTATGTCATAGCTTCAGTAATGTTAACATAGCAATATTAAATTATATTCTTCAGGAAACGGAAATGGCACTGGTGGTGCAGGAGGTGGTGTCCTCTACTGGGAGGTTGCTGAATTACTGGAAATGGACGGTGTCTTGGCCCTGCGTGGAGGCAATGCTACCGCAGGCAACGGCGGTGGCGGTAGCGGCGGCAGCGTTCTCATCAAGACTATTAACATGACTGGTCACGGCCTTATTGCCGTTAATGGTGGTAACGGTGTTGGCACTGGTGGTGGCGGGTCTGGTGGCCGTGCTGGCATTCACTGCCAGTGGCGCTACCAGTTCGGTGGACAGTTCGACAACTTTGGAGGCGACGGCGGTCCTGGATACAAAAGTGTGCATGCCGGAGCATCGGGAACCACATACAAGGAGGAGAACTTCCGAGAGATGGAATACAGACTGAAGAAGTATGACAAGAAACACAACACGACATTCCTTGCTGTCGACCACACGTATGTACACTCGAGCAACATCGGCAAGTACAGCCCCGCAGCTACACTCATCATGGAGGCTTACCGTGACGTATACGAGTTTGACGAGATGGAACTGTCCGGTTCAACCCGTCTTCAGCTGTATCACCCTAACAACATCACAAAGGTGAAGTTGACCGTGCATTTGTTCATCGGCGATCGCACCGGACAGCTTCATTTGAAACGGCAGCAGATCGCATTCATCGAAGTCGTTGAGTCGATGAGCAATCGAATGGAGGCACCATGCAGTTATCTCATCGAAGACGGTGCCGAGATTGTCTTCCCAACGGAGACCCACATACATGGGGCAAACAGCACCTATGGAGGTGTAATGACCGGCATCAAGCAACTGTACATTGAAGACGAGGCTCTTGTGGTGTTTAGGTCGACCTCCCAGACGGCTATGTTGGAGAACGGTTCCTATACATACATCACGGAACGAGGTAACTTCTCGTTCGACACATTCACTGTGAAACGTGGTGGTCGTGCACAGATGAAGAAGGTGACAGAGTTGATGTACTTGGCTGTGAGTGAGATGCGCGTGAAGTATCAGGGACTTCTGTACATGAATGACGCTGAGATATCCTCCTCCTATGCATGGGTTGAGAGCGAGGGAGTGTTCCACTTCGACGGGCAGGGATATGGTTCTGAAGAAGGACCGGGAAGCGGATCCACGGTCAGCGGGGTTGGCCTCGGTGGTTCCCACGGAGGCTACGGAGGAATGGTCAACACGACAATGTCCTCTGATCCCTACGACTCTGTGTACACCCCGAAGGAGTATGGATGCGGAGGTGGTAACGGTGGTGGTGTAGGTGGCGCCGGTGGTGGACGTCTGCTGTGGCGTGTTGGCAAGAGGATTCAGTTGAACGGCTTGCTGTCGCTACAGGGTATGGACGCGACTGGCAGCGATGCCGGTGGAGGCAGCGGTGGCGCCCTCCTCATCACCACAACCAACATAACAGGTCACGGAGAGGTCAGTGTTGCCGGCGGAAATGGCATCGGTCTGGGTGCAGGTGGCGCTGGTGGTCGTGTTGGCATCCACTGCAGATGGCGCTACTGGTATGGTGGAAAATTCACCGACCGTGGTGGCTCCGGCGGTGCAGGTTATGAGGTGACTCACGGAGCTGCGGCAGGCACCGTGTTTGTCGAGAACAACCTTCGACCTCTCAGTTACAGGGTACTTAAGTATGCCCCGGGTACAAATGAGACACATCTGGAGGTGGATCATCATTATGTGCATGTTGACAATGAAGGGAGCGAGGTTCCTGTCCCTACCATGATCATGGAGGATGAAACAACAAAGTATATGTTTGATGAACTTCTAATCACTGGACACTCCAGACTTGTCTTCTACCAACCAGCAGCTGATGAGGTCAACGTCACGGTCCATTGCCTGATGGGAGACAAGACAGGCCGCATCCACATCCGCAACAAACAGAGGCTCTTCAGTGAAGTTGTGGAGTCGGTGAGTAACGTGACGGAGGCTCCGTGTAGCTACATCATTGACTACGGTGCAGAGTTAGTGTTGCCTACTGAGGTGCACCTTCATGGCACCAACACTGTGCTGGACGGGCTCATCAGCGGCGTGCACCACTTGTACATCGAAGGCGGCGCCACTGTAGCAGCATCATCGACGGCGCAGACATCGCTCACAGAGAACCGCAAGATTGTGTACCTGACCGATGAGGGTAACTTCACGATGGCGACAATAAACCTGCGTGAGAACAGTGCTCTGTCCTTCAAGAAGGTTGACAGTGACCTGACAGTGACTGCGAGTATGGTTGAGGTGAAGTATAGAGGCACCATTCAGATGAACCATGGGTTCTTCGATGTCGGTGACTTTGACCTCGAAGCTGAAGGTCTGTTCAACCTCTCGGCCAGCGGGAATTCAGGACCAGGTGACGGAGCAGGAGTCTGTGGCGGGAGCTATGGAGGACAGGCTGGGGGGGAGGAATGTGCTAGCTTGCCGTATGGTTCCGTCTTCCGACCTACACAGCTTGGAAGCGGGGGTGCGGGGGTCGGCGCCGGGGTCGGTGGCGGACATGTCAATTTGAGGGTGGGTCGGCAGATCAACGTGAACGGTCTGCTGACTGTTGCTGGTGGGAATGCAAACAGCGGTGCTAACGCAGGCGGAGGTTCGGGGGGAACTATCCTTATTGAAGCGTACAACATCACCGGACATGGCACCCTGGATGCCAGCGGTGGCGCAGGAAGGGGCACCGGTGGTGGTGGTGGCGGTGGCAGAATCGGCCTGCACATCACATTTGGTAATCGATATGGTGGCAAGTACCTGGCAGCAGGTGGAGCCACTAGCACTGTCAACCGAACACTGGCATCAACGTTCGTTGGCGGCCCAGGTACAATCTACAAGTATGAGTCGAACCACGGGCCCCAGTACAGGGAACTAAAGTACAATCCACGTTTAAATGTGACCGCTGTCAAGCCGGACCACCGTCAGTTGACCGTTGACAACCTGGATCTTGTCACCAGCAATCCGGCCATTGTAATGGAGGCTCATAGTGACTTCTATGAATTTGAGGAGGTCCAGGTTCTTGGTCATTCATATGTCCAATTCTACCACCCCACCGGCATGGACAAGGTCAACATCATCGTCCATGAAGTGACTGGCAACAAGAAGGGGCGAATCCGAGTGCAGAGTAGACAGCATCTGGCAGTTAGTTTCGTCGAGTCAACTCACACATACCTGGACGCACCTTGTGGCTTCCATGTTGATGTTGATGGCGAGATTGTCGTCCCAACTGTGATTATCATTCTGGCCGAGTCGTTCATACTTGAAGGACAAATCAGTGGAGTAGAACAGTTGATTGTTGAGCGAGGTGGTGAGTTTGTCATTGCTGGTGAAGGGCACACGGCCGGTGACACGGCTGGACATGTCCAACTACAGACACTGACTGTCAACAATGCTGGTCAGTTGACAACCAGGATGGACACGGGCAAACCTCTGTTGGATGTGGCCATTGTGGTGGTCAAAGCTGGAGGAGTCGTTTCCACCCAGTCGCTGACCAATGAGATCAAGTCGAGTACAATGGAAGTGGAAAAGACGGGGCTAGTGACTGGGACTGGGTTCGGATACGCCAGTGAAACTGGGCCTGGGGCATCCCACAATGTTAGTGGCGCAGGACACGCTGGACGTGGTTAGTAGTGGCCTTTATTTATTTAATTTTATTGCACCATAGATAGTCTAATCTCTTTATGATACCATTTTGTTCACAAAACATTGGTACTGCTTGAAACTGATGTCATTTACCCTCAAACACCCCTCTCTCGCTACATAAAAATTTAATTGCATTTTAATTACCAGGTGGCATTTCAGCTGTCATACAAATGCAAAGCTCATATAGAAAGAACAATTAGGAAGTTCTAGAGTTAAGCAAGCCAATGTTGACTGTGAAAGTATTATGATAAAATATCCAATTAAGGTTTAAGTGTTGTAATTTTCTAAGATAGACTATCATCTTCATCCCTTGACCGGGACGGTCGTAGTGCACCATTCCCACACAGTCCTCGCCAGCGTTGTCTGTCCTCTGCTGTGTGTAGCAGGGTCAGTAGGTCTCGATGTGTCCATTCCTTTATGTTATCTAGCCAGTTTTTTTATATTTCTATAAATTAGTATAAATCCATCTTATGACAGCCATTTGTTCATTGCAATGGAAACAGGGGTCTGGACGAAAAAAATTTCAAAATATGTTTTACACAGTAAGACTCACTCTAAAGTTTGGGCTTAAAAAATTGCATTAGCTCCGCAGTTTAGATACAGATCCTATCCAGGTGGATGTCTGCCATAGATGGGTTTTTCCTAGTCGGTTGCAGTGACGCAGCAACATGTTCTATTGCTGTGCGTAGGTGGCTCATCAGGTGGAAACTACTACAATGACTTGTCCCAGCCGACGATGCCAGGCAGCGGTGGAGGCGGCTCCAGAGGCGGAGCACTGCTCATTATAACTGCTTCTAGGGTGAGTTCACTGTACTCACATACTGTACTAATGATCTGAACTTTTGAAAAATGTAGTTTCAACATTCAACTCCCTTCCTGGATAAACGTGGTTAGTTATGGCCACTTTTGCTGCAAAAAGTCCAATAATTATGAATTAATCTTTGTCCATATCAAACCAGAAGCTTCATGTTTCACATTATTCTACAGAAATATCAACACTGAAAGCAGTTTTAGCTACGGTTCAGTAATTAATATAAACCTTTCTAAAGCGAAAACATGACACATTCTATTGGCGAAAAAAGCATCTTGAGTTGTTTTCCAGCTGATGACACTCGGCGGCAATGTGAACATGGACGGTGCTGCTGTGACATCCCTCGGTGCGGGATCAGGTGGTAGTTTGATCATCAATGCCGGAGCATTGCGAGGCCATGGCACAGCCCAGACAAACGGTGGCACCTCTAGTGGTAAGTCAGATTAACTTCCCCGTTTCATCCTGACTACACTTCTAAGTGTGGTTTACTTCTGTTAAAAATATACCTGCCGGGTTAAGTCAGAGTGGAATAGGTTAAAAGTATATAATGGTAATTATTGTTAAATTATGTTAAAGGGGTCAGTAAGATAATTTTATATTTTTAAGGATTTGCAAATTGATTGATGTTCTTAGAATTGTAATGTTATTTAAGTTTTATATTTTTTTTCTATTGTTTTTATTGTATATTTTTTTCTAAAGTTATAGAACTGAATGTATGAGCGTATGTAATCGATGGCCCATTGAAAATCACTGTATAAACATAACATAATCATCTTCATGAAATAAAGCATTTACCACTAATTAGTGTTAGCTTAACATTTTCCACTAATTAGTGTTAGCTAAACATTTACCACTAGTTAGTGTTAGCTAAACATTTACCACTAGTTAGTGTTAGCTTAACATTTGCTTGCATATTGTTTGTCTCCGTAGGAGAAATAGCTAGACGTATATCTGCTGTCAATTAGTTTGTCATGTGTAATAGTTATATGTATGTGCATTTTCAGTTATCAGTTTGTGGGATATCCTAGTTAATAAAGTGTCACTTCACAATAAAGTGTCACTTTTATAAATATAGCATAAACTATTTAAAATCAAATTACTGTTGGTATTGTTTTTCTTTACACATTTTATATGATTTTTATGTTGGTTGTTTAAACAGGTGCATGTTGTCTGTGACTATGTGAATGAATGTCCTTGTCAATGGTGTTATACAGATGCTGTCATGTTGTCTGTGACCCATGAATGAATGTCCTTGTCAGTGGTGTTATACAGATGCTGTCATGTTGTCTGTGACCCATGAATGAATGTCCTTGTCAATGGTGTTATACAGATGCTGTCATGTTGTCTGTGACCCATGAATGAATGTCCTTGTCAGTGGTGTTATACAGATGCTGTCATGTTGTCTGTGACCCATGAATGAATGTCCTTGTCAGTGGTGTTATACAGATGCTGTCATGTTGTCTGTGACCCATGAATGAATGTCCTTGTCAGTGGTGTTATACAGATGCTGTCATGTTGTCTGTGACCCATGAATGAATGTCCTTGTCAGTGGTGTTATACAGATGCTGTCATGTTGTCTGTGACCCATGAATGAATGTCAGTGGTGTTATACAGATGCTGTCATGTTGTCTGTGACCATATGAATGAATGTCCTTGTCAGTGGTGTTATACAGATGCTGTCATGTTGTCTGTGACCCATGAATGAATGTCCTTGTCAGTGGTGTTATACAGATGCAGTCATGTTGTCTGTGAACCATGAATGAATGTCCTTGTCAGTGGTGTTATACAGATGCTGTCATGTTGTCTGTGACCCATGAATGAATGTCCTTGTCAGTGGTGTTATACAGATGCTGTCATGTTGTCTGTGACCCATGAATGAATGTCCTTGTCAGTGGTGTTATACAGATGCAGTCATGTTGTCTGTGAACCATGAATGAATGTCCTTGTCAGTGGTGTTATACAGATGCTGTCATGTTTTCTGTGACCCATGAATGAATGTCCTTGTCAGTGGTGTTATACAGATGCTGTCATGTTTTCTGTGACCATATGAATGAATGTCCTCATCAATGGTGTTTTACAGACGCTGGAGGTGGAAGTGGAGGTCGTATCGCTGTCTTCATCAATGAGAAGTACAACTTCCAAGGCTCCCTGGTGGCAGTTGGAGGTGGTGGGGCTGATCCCGGCGCCGCTGGCACTGTCTTCATCGAGTCAACTGTTGGAGTGAGCAAGCACCGACAGTTGCACGTGGATGGCGCTAACTTTGGAAATGAAATCACGTGTACCCATCCAGCCGTGGTAACGGCAGACTACAGCTTCAGTGAAATGCATCTGAAGAGACGTGGTTGTCTGTTTGTTGCTCAGGTATGTTGTGTGCGTGCGTGCATGTGTGTGTGTGTGCGTCTGTGTGTGTTTATATGTGAGCATGCAATGTTTTAATGCATTTCATACCACCAGATCACAGTCTTAAAACCTGCTCTGCTCATGTGATTTTTATTTTTTTTACTGACCAAGACAAAATGTAAAATAGATTTTGCCCATGACACTCTGCACTGCTTATGTGTGAGCAAACACTGCATGCATGCATGTTAAATGCAATGGTGATAATAGATATAAATTAACTAAACAATTTCTTTCAATGTAGCCATGTGATAGTTCAAGAAACAATATGTTGTGACACTATATTTCTCTATGTCACAGGGAACTCTCGATGTGGAGAAATTAACAGGAGATGACACAGGCCTGTTGGAATTGGAAGGCCACACCACTGTGAACCTGGCCGAGCATCTGCCACGCACACACCTGCATGCACACATGCGCATGCGCAAGACCAGCAAGGTTGTTTTGCCAGCAGTTGTCTACATTGACACAACCATGGATGTCAACGGCGGGCTGTTTGCTGCACAGAACATCTTTGTACGTGGTCACCTCATCCTACAGATGACTGGGTACAGCATTGTCAACATGACCGGCACTGCCCTCAGCGGTGAATACTACATGACATCTTTGACCGTCCTTGATACTGGGCGTGTCCAGACAATATCGTATGAACTAAACGACTTGAGGAAAAGTGTTGATTTGCGTGTCAATGTACTGGAGTTGAAGCATGTGTCGACACTGGCTGTAGATGGTGTCTTGACGGTTTATGCAAATCGGGTGAACATCGAGAATGCGTCTACGGTCGATGGCGAGTACCATGGCAATGCGCGTGATGGCGGTGGCTACAAATCAGCTGTCGGACCGGGAGCTGGGTGCACCAGAAATGGGGGTAGCGGTGCCAGCTACGGGGGCAAGGGAGAACGCAGTGGATATTCATCGTACTACTGCAACCCTGGTAGTCTGTATGGTGACCCAGTTACTCCTCTCTATCAGGGCAGCGGTGGCGGAAACTGCAACGGTGACTTGGCTGGTGGCTACGGTGGCGCTGCAGTCAAGTTCGCTGTTTACATGGCAACTATTGATGGCAACATTCTTATGGACGGACAGGACGGCGCACCCGGCGCTGGCGGGGGCAGCGGTGGCACCATCTGGATTGACAGCGTGTATCTGGAAGGTCGCGGTCGACTGAGCGCGAATGGTGGAAATGGCGTAACCAAGAGTTTCAATTCTTATACATGCTACGGTGGAGATGGTGGCGGTGGCCGAATACGTGTCTACACTGAATCATACTTGAACTTTGCGGTGCAGTTGCAACACACGATCAACTCGCCAGATGGCGACGGTGTTGGTAGTTGGACAGTGTCCCCTGGTAAGGAGTGTAATGGCATTGAACACGGCTCCTGGAACAATGTGACGGATACATGTGACTGTAATCCTGGTTACCTCGGGGATGACTGTCAGTTCAAATGTGAGGACACGACAACTTGTCATGGCCATGGCACGTGTAATGACCTGGGACAATGTTTGTGCAACGAGGGATACGTTGGGTATCGTTGTCGGGCAGAATGCGATGTGAACATAACATGTAGTGGCAACGGCGTGTGCACGCCATACGGGCTGTGCGTTTGTGATCCTTGCTACCATGGCGATGACTGTTCGCTGATGTGCGGCGGTGGAAATGGCGAGTGCATTGCAGACAAGTGCGTTTGTGACGCGTGTCATCTTGGCGAGTTCTGCGAATCGACCTGCAATGAACGAGGCACTTGTGTGAATCCAGCAAGCAATACAAGTTACTGCGAATGTGGGGCTCTCTGGTACGGCGCCCGCTGTACTGAGCCAGGGTGTCCAGGCGTGCAGTACGAGTGCACTGGGCACGGTGTCTGTAACGCTGCTGACCATGTCTGTTACTGTGACCCAGGCTGGGCCGGTGAGTCATACTGCAAACTTTACTTTTAAAACACAACCGTCGTGTACATCTGTTAATATTTGAATGGGTAGAGTAAATTTTATCTTTGTTCATTGTGACGTTTCGGCAGCATTTGGCTGCCTTCATCAGATTGATTATCACTAGATGGCAGCACAGTAGTAGTCGTGCACAGGTCCTGTCACTGGTGTTTGCACTGCTGCTATTGTTCCGCCATCTAGTGGTAGTCTGATGCTGAAATCTGTCAAAATGGCGAACTGTGGTAAATTTATTGTGAAAAATTATTAAAATATTAATAGATTACAATCACCACATTTAATCTCATCAGTAGGGTGACTGCCAGGCGGTAGTTTTACTATTGTGATAGTATTGCCATAGCTGTTTTACTTATATAGTTATGAGACTATCGCGATAATATCACAATGGTATCATAGGAGCTTAAGTTAATAGGCATCCATACTAATTTGACATGATATGAGTGAAGCTAAGTACATCTCGCATACAAAATCGAGCAGACATGTTGGCACGAACACTGATGGAATATAATCAAATATGTTGTGTTTCCACTGAATATCAGCACAATGTGACAAAGTGAACATCCTAGGTATGCCACTACACTGATTTAAACAACTATATCCTCAGGAACCTGAGCTCAGGTTAACAGGGATGTGCAAAAGTCATTATCAGAACGAAGCACAGCTAAAGATTTATGGTGGAAATGCAATTTGGAATAAATTAAATTAAACTGTCGATAGTTCACTGTACCATCAAATCAAGTGTATTGATTAAGGCATGGTCAAGGTTGTGATCTTGCATTATCTCTGGTGATGATGAAGCCATATTTAACTTATGTTATCTATCAGCATCTTTCCAACAGTTCTCTTCTCCCATAGCACATAAGAAACACTATATTTTGTTCGATTTTTGTTAATTAGATGTCCTAAAACAGTCAGGAAACACACTCCACTCCTAGTTTAGTTAGCTAAAATGCAGTGAAATTTACTCTATGTTTTAGTCAAATTGTCTTTTAGTTACTTGGCTTTGATTGAACACAGGATAATCATGATTGTGGTTGCAGGACTTGACTGTGCTGAAGCCGACTGCCCCGGGGAGCCAAACTGCAATGGACAGGGCTACTGTAATGCGACAGAGGACCCCCCACGCTGCAGCAAGTGTGACATGAACTGGTTTGGCGAGGACTGCTCCAGACCGTGCATCTATGGCGAACACAACCCCGAGAACACAGAGTGTGTGTGTAACACAACCTGTTACCATGGCGCCGGCTGTAACATCCAGTGCTCCGACAACGGGGTCTGTAACGAGACTTGGGACTGCTACTGTGACCCGATGGTTGGGTGGAGGGGCACGTACTGTGAGGTGGGCATATAATAGTATTGTTTTCCGATTTTAAAAGTTAGACAATTCCTTACAGTGTGCAAAATAACAATTAGGTTTTAATAAAAACTATAATTAAGTTTTTTCATGTCACCAACCTTCAGTAGCGTTTTCGTAAAATCCTGCAATTTCGTTTTCGAGAAAATCAACATGGAATATGCAGCCCATTATCTGTTGCCTACACCAACCAGATTATGTCATTGTGCAGGGACCCTTCTGTCACTGACCAGGCTTATGCTATCAACCAGCAAATAGAAACTTAATTGTGTGCACAGCAGAACTGTTGTAGTTTGTTCATCAAAACATTCTTAAATGGGGGACCATCTCAAAATCACTGCCACTTTATTCGTATGACATGGACCTAGAAATAAAACAATAATCTCTCCCCAGGTACCTGGATGCCCCCGTGACCCCGCCAGTGATAAAGACTGTACCGGTCACGGTGATTGTAACACGGAGGCAAGAGAATGCACTTGTTACGCTGGATGGACCGGTCTCGGCTGTCACATCCCTGACTGCCCTGGTGTGCCGGACTGTAATGACCGCGGGTACTGTAACACGACATTTGACACGCCCCAGTGCACAAACTGTACTGGACCGTGGATGGGTCCGGCATGCGCTGATCCCTGCGTTAATGGGGTCCAGACACCCATGGATTCTGGATCGTGTCTTTGCGATCCAGGCTGGGCAGGGGTTGGATGTAACTCTGAGTGTTCTGGACATGGAAAGATTGTCAACGGAGCTTGCGTGTGTGACTACGAGTCTGGCTACAAGGGGGCACTGTGTGACATCGCTGGCTGTCCCGGCCTGTTCTTCCTCGATTGCAGCGGGAGAGGTTAGTGTCTTCTTAGCTAGTTCATAAATGACAGCTGTCACTTGAGTGGTGCCAACCAGTAACGGTATTAACATAAATCCATTAGACCCACAAACAAACCCATATTTTTTATTTACATCCTCTGGTTCAAAAAGAGCTCACCATGCCAACACATTGTATATATATATATAATGGTTGTATGTCTGACAGCGCACAGTTAAAATATGTTTGAGAATTTCTCTTCAGGCATATTTTGAACTGCTATTCACACAGAATTATAAGCATTAATAAACAATGAATAAGACCCTAATTAATAACTGAAAATACGTTTTTTAATGAGTATCGTTCTGTTCCTGCCACCAGGTGGCTGCGATAGTGAAGAACATAAGTGCACATGCGACGCAGCGTGGACAGGCATTGGTTGCGAGTACCCAGACTGCCCTGGGACACCCGACTGTAACGACCACGGCTCGTGCAATGCATCAGTAGCAACACCTTTCTGCGACTGCAACGATGGCTGGATTGGACACGAATGTTCGCTGGAGTGTCGTCATGGATACAAGGACCCCCCTGGTAGTGACAACTGCGTGTGTGACGCGGGTTGGATGACCATTGAGTGCAACGTTGAATGTTCTGAGCACGGCCACATTGAGTCTGACGTGTGCGTGTGTGACGTCAACTGGAGAGGAACTTTTTGTGCCATACCTGGATGTCCAGGTAAGACGACACTATTTGTGGAAGTAATATAGTAGATGGCACTATTAGGGTTGGCTTCTGTTATGTAACTGTAATTGATTACATATAAAATTATGTACCGTATTCGACCTAGTAAAGGCACTTGTCCTAATTAGCGTACACCCCTTTTTTAATCAGCAGGATCCATAATTATTGTAATTGGACTAGTGTGGAACAATTGAAGTGTCGCCATCTTGTGTTAAACAGTTGGCACCACTTTTCAGTTGTTTTACGCTAAATGACACCACTAGTGTTAAACAGTTACCTTATCATCTAGAGAAAATATTTTGGTTTAGTAATGATGCCGAAATTGTAATTGATTTATTTCATCTAATTACAGCAGTTATGATTAATTACATTATTTCTTTCTTAACAAATATTATGTTAAAAAAACAAAAATACATAAGTCTCATACTGGTTGAAAATCAGGATCCAAATTCAACAAAACAAATATAATTAACAAACACTGAATACACTTTTGGAATAAACTGTGTTGGTCCTGCATAATGCATGTGTAGTTGTAATTGCAAAACACTTACCTATTCCACTGTCAACTTGATAGCAACACAAAACACTTTCCTATTCTACTGTCAACTTGTTAGCAGCACAAAACACTTACCTACACCACTATCAACTTGTTAGCAGCATAAAACACTTACCTATTCCAATGTCAACTTGATAGCAACATAAAACGCTTACCTATTCTATTGTCAACTTGTTAGCATCACAAACCACTTACCTATTCCACTGTCAACTTGATAGCAACACAAAACACTTACCTATTCTACTGTCAACTTGATAGCAATACAAAACTCTTACCTATTCTACTGTCAACTTGATAGCAACACAAAACACTTACCTATTCCACTGTCAACTTGATAGCAACACAAAACACTTACCTATTCTACTGTCAACTTGGTAGCAGCACATAACACTTACTATTCTACTGTCAACTTGTTAGCAGCACAAAACACCTATTCTACTGTCAACTTGTTAGCAGCACAAAACACCTATTCTACTGTCAACTTGTTAGCAGCACATAACACTTACCTATTCTACTGTCAACTTGTTAGCAGCACAAAACACCTAGTCTACTGTCAACTTGTTAGCAGCACATAACATTTACCTATTCCACTATCAACTTGTTAGCAGCACATAACACTTACCTATTCCACTGTCAACTTGATAGCAACACAAAACACTTACCTATTCCACTGTCAACTTGATAGCAGCACATAACACTTACCTATTCCACTGTCAACTTGATAGCAACACAAAACGCTTACCTATTCCACTATCAACTTGATAGCAGCACATAACACTTACCTATTCCACTATCATCTTGATAGCAGCACATAACTAGTCTTCATTCAGTTTACTTGGTAATGCACTTTGCAGATAAACATATTATAATAATGTAACAACAATAATGTTAAAGTTAAGGTACATGTACAAAATTTGCATTTCTGAAATACTATGCATACGTTTTAGGTTAGAAAATATTTTAACGTAACTATGAAACAATGTATATTATATCAATTATTATATCAATGATTACTGTAAAAAGAGGTACATGTAAAGCAGTTATTAAAATGTAGTAGGTAAATACAGTATTATCTGCATTATAATGCTTCAATTACATGTATTAAAATAAGACATTTGTCTGGTTTCCCCAGGTGAGAAAATTGACTGTTCTGGGCATGGCACATGTAACAGTGCCCTACACGAGTGCGGTTGTTATCCGGGCTGGACAGGAGATGCCTGTGACATCCCAGACTGTCCCGGCCCTGACTGCAACCACCGGGGCGTCTGTAACACAACCCTTGACCCTCCACGCTGCACCAATTGCCAGGTGGGTACATTAAATTGTACATTTTTACACAGTGCAATATCCAGTCAGATCACTTAACACTTCACCCCCTGGCAGACCTGTTTACATTGCACCCCGCATCCCCCCCCCCCGGTAGACCTATTTACACTGCACCCACCAGCAGACCTGTTTACACTTCAATCCCCCGTCAGATCTGTTTATACTTCACCCCCCCCCCCCCCGGCGGACCTGTTTACACTTCACCCCAAGCAGACCTGTTCAATCTGCAAATGTGTCCTTTACTCTGTTCACAAAGTATTTGTTCAAAGTACAAAGCACCCATGAAATGGGGTACAGTATCAAAACACCCTTGAAATGGGGTACAGTATCAAAACACCCTTGAAATGGGGTACAGTCTCAAAGCACCCTTGAAATGGGGTACAGTCTCAAAGCACCCTTGAAATGGGGTACAGTCTCAAAGCACCCTTGAAATGGGGTACAGTCTCAAACTACCCTTGAAATGGGGTACAGTCTCAAAGCACCCTTGAAATGGGGTACAGTCTCAAAACACCCTTGAAATGGGGTACAGTCTCAAAGCACCCTTGAAATGGGGTACAGTCTCAAAACACCCTTGAAATGGGGTACATTCTCAAAGTCACTGTTTGTTCGTATGATGTGAACCCAGAAGTAAAACACTGATCTTTCCCCAGGTTGGCTGGATGGGCAAGTCATGTGACGAGCCGTGCGTGAATGGCATACAGTCACCCCCAGAGAGTGGGGTGTGTGTCTGTCACCCTTGCTACGCTGGTAAGGGGTGTAACAGCGAGTGTTCGGGCGGTGGGCGGTGTGTGGACGACACACACTGTGAGTGTGACTCTATCCACCGTGGCAGTCTGTGTGAGATACCCGGCTGTCCTGGTGAGAAACACGACTGCTCTCTGCACGGCTCATGCAACAGCGCCGACCACGTGTGCATGTGCATGCCAGGTGAGTACTCACATCACGGTCGGCTCTTGTTAAGAAAGACCCTGTCTCATCATTGTCCGAAACTAATGTGGTATAAATGATGTCCACTAGGTGGCAGCACATACAGTAATGTTCTCATTATCCATTGTGGTTAAAATTTGTTTTTGCGACAGCACTTCACTTCACAGGTGCTTCAGATGGATCAAATGAAATGAAACTAAATAAGACATTTGTACAAACGAGTTAACATGTTGTAGCGGATACTAAATAGGTCAGATTTGTTGCATCTGATAGGAAAAGAGTGAAAACTCGAATTACAGAGGCAGCTTTATAAGAGGATCCAACTGAAGACGTCTGTGACAGCTTACTGACAACTCTAGCCTCGTTGTGTTGTTGTCACTATTTATTACAAGTCACTTGTTGTTGTGTCCGTCAGGCTGGGGTGGGGAGGATTGCAACATTCCCACCTGTGACAACGACTGCTCCTGGCACGGCTTCTGTAACGCAACTGGACGGGACATCCCAGAATGCAACTGCTACTCCGTGAGTACCTCCTATTAATTAGACATTAAGTTGTTATCTAAATTCCCATCCCTGAGAATGCTATAGCAATAATGTTACAGTGTAATTATAGCAGTTCATTTGATTGTAAATTATTACACGGGAGGTCAGTTACAATGATTACATGCTACAATGTTGTTTTGTGATAAAAAAGCCCTTTAATTGTACTTGTTGTAAAGAGTTATCATAAACTAGTTGACAATCGTGATTATACATTTACATCATTTGTACAACAGCTACAGTGTATATTGTAACAACAATGTCTTCTTGATAAATTCCTCTTTTTCGTCATTGTCCATGTCTGACACTATAATGTTGTGTGGTAGGTGATATCCACTAAGTGGCAGCACACAGTCTCATTGTCTTTTGTGGCTAACCTTCTGTAATATTCTTTTAAAGCATGACTTAGCTGTGTAGAACTTTAACAGCTCAAAAACACAGATTAGTCAGGTGACTGCCCCATTGACAAGAGTGCAGGGTGACATTGCCATACATGGTTGCAGGGCTGGTATGGGCGCGACTGTAGCAAACCTTGTGAACATGGAACTGTGGTGAATGAAGAGTGTATCTGTGACCCGTGTTACTCGAGTGCCTACTGTAACATCGAGTGTTCCGGACACGGCACCTGTGAAGACAACCAGTGTGTGTGCGATGACAAAGAGACAGGTCAGTTACCCACATCCACAGGAATGACGTTAGCCATTAGATATCATCATGGCACCATTTCGCTTGGTTCATAAGGTCGTTTCATAACTAATGTCATCCTTGAATGCATTTATGTTTCGCTTTCTTGGAATCTGAATTTTAGCATACTTTTTACCTCTCAAGAAATTTATTCTGTCTTCGAATATTTTACTGATGAAGACTGAAAACCAAACATTTAAAAGGAAACATTTTACTGCTAAACTAATTAACTTTCTTTTTAATTTTTAGACCAATAATTTGTGTGCTTTTTGTTTTTCCCAGACTAAGAGTAGATATATGGGTGAACATGTTCAAGTTGGGACATAATCCATTAAATTAAGTGTAGGTATATTGGTGATTAATTGAACATGTTCATCAAGTTGGGAGATAATCCAATGAATTAAGTTGAAGTTGTCGAAGAGTAGGACTGAGTTAAATAAATAGTTGTGTTGTAATGAATATTTAATTAAATAATTCTCATTATCAACATCATCTAGTTGTCCAGAGGACAGGTGCTATGAAAGTTGTTCACAACACTGTCCTGCATAATTCTTTGACTTCGTTCAGTAACTGTTGTCCTGAATTCAAACACAAGTAGTTGTAGACAAGTTAATTATGGTCTCCTTGGTCTCCCTGGTCTCCATGGTCTCCTTGGTCTCCCTGGTCTCACTGGTCTCCTTGGTCTCCATGGTCTTCTCTGTCCAGGCTTTGGTTGCCATGTAAGCAGCTCTGTGAGTGATCTTCAAATAGGGCTTGTCTCTGAGATCTTTGTTGTTTCTATTAAATACTTCATCAAATGTAATTATATTTCAATGAACTCCTGAGAGATGACTGTGGTGTGTTGACAGGCAACTCGTACACGGGGGAGGTGTGTGAGGACACGTCCTGTCCCCACGGCTACTACGGCACCTGCAACTTGAAGGGCACATGTAACCCCCAGACCCAGGAATGTGCGTGTGACGTTGGCTATGAGGGACCCGCTTGTGAGGATCCAGTGTGCCCTGGGGACCCAATGTGTGGAGGTAAGATCAGTCCCAAAGAAACTATTTTTTGGGGATAAAAATGTATTTCGTGTTTTGTTTAAATAAAATATGTGCTTTTTGTTTACTTATATATTTTACTAATATTGTAGTTTTAACAATATCATATTTATTATTTATGCATAAAAAGTAAGTTAATGTAAGTACTATATTGATTATTGTATGAATAGCTAACTCTTATATGAATGGTTAAATTGGAATTTTAATATGTAACTATTTCTTAGCAATGTGTAATTTTATAGATATCGATTTTAGTTAATATAATTTATGAATATAATGTTATGAAACTTTTTATTGTACTTTATTCTATTATTTCCAAGGCATGAAATAAGTTTATGTAATTATGTTGCTGCTGTTATGCAACAATTGTATTCTCTGTCATAACACATCATTCCTCTAACTTGTAGTTTTACGGGTTTTCACATATTTTTGTCACTTTGGTACATTCTCGTAACAGGGCAGTTTAACATGACAATATGCCCCCATGTCCTGATACATTCCCATAACAGGGTAGTTTAATATGACAGAATGCTCCCAGGACCTGATACATTCCCATAGCAGGGTAGTTTAATATGACAATATGCCCCCAGGTCCGGATCATGGCAACTGCACGTTTGCGGGCCAGTGCACCTGCGGCAAGGACTACGTGGGCGATCGCTGCCATATACAGTGCATCAATGGGGAGAACGTAAACGGCGGGTGCGAGTGCGAAGCGCAGTGCTACCACGGCGTCGGCTGCCAGTTGGAATGTGCTGGTCACGGCTCCTGTGGCACCACTGGGGCATGCGAGTGCAACTTCTACGATGGCTACACAGGCGAGCACTGTGATATCCCATCATGCCCTGGCTGGCCGCAGGCTTGCGATGGACATGGCGATTGTTTGGCCACGGGTCAATGCCTCTGTTACCCAGGTTACCATGGCCAGGCGTGTGAGATACTCGACTGTCCGGGCAACCCTGACTGTAACGGTATTGACGCTGTCTGCGTTGTCGTGGGCGAAGAACTCGGCCCTCGCTGCGTCAACTGCAGCGCCCCCTACATGGGAGACGCGTGCGAATCTCTGTGAGTTTTTAGCAATTACCAAAGTGTGTATTTTGTGAAAAATACAACATGGCTATGAAGTACTGTTTTTTTTTTATAGTTTTAGAATGTTAGTGTTTCATTAGTATTGTTTTATTATTTTTAATTCTAATATCTTAATCAGGTTATTTGTAACATCAACAACAAGAATCATTAAATGATTAATTAATTTTGATGGTTAATAATTATTAAATACATTGTTTCATATGGGCACTATTTTTGGCGGTTGTTTGTCTCCAACTGGTGAGGTTATGCCCCTACATAGAAGCAGTTGTATAATCTCTAACTGAAGGATGTAGTTTTAAAATCATTCAGTCCAACTTATCATGCTAATAAGCTAGGTGCAGCTTGTAAGTTCTCCTCATACAAATTCTCCTCACTTTGTAGATGTCATCACGGCACCCCACTTCGTCATGACGACGGCAACTGGGAGTGTGTGTGTGAGCCGTGTTACCATGGCACCACGTGTGACGTGTTCTGCTCTGAGATTGGCTCTCGTTGTGTGGAGGGTGTGTGTGACTGCGGCTACGAGGGGTGGACAGGAACCTACTGCCAGCTCCAGGGGTGTCCTGGCTACCCTGTAGGGTGCTCGGGGCACGGAGAATGTGGCACGGGTGGTCGGTGCTTCTGTAACACTGGCTGGGGTGGAAAGGACTGCAGTAGCGCCCTCTGTAAAGACAACTGCAACAAGTATGTCATACTTTGTTTTGTTTGATAGATGTCGTATCAGCCTTCTATTGTCATGAATGTCAACAAGTATGTCATACTTTGCTTTGTTTGATAGATGTCGTATCAGCCTTCTATTGTCATGAATGTCAACAAGAATTTTTAATTAAAAATTTCTATTAACTTTTAAAACATTCCGTAAAAAAATTAAGTAATTACATAACATACAGTTTGACCAGAAAATAACTATATATGTAAAATATTATTAAGACATTGTGATATTGTTAGCTTGGGAACCAAACAAAGTTGAGGAAATTCACACAAGATCAGTAGCTTTTTATAATTATTACTAAATCATGTTATGTGTATTAACTTTATTATTGATATGATATTTACAGTTGTTAACAGGTTGTAGTTTGTCTTATGGTGGCAAACATTCCTGGTCTCATCATGTAATGTCTAACACAGAATGTTTGTAACTTTAAAGAAGGGTAAGATACTAACTTAATGCTTTATCGCACTGCTGCCTGCATGATTGTAACATGTCACTTCACCCCCAACAGACGAGGCCATTGCAAACCTGAGACCCCGCCCCGGTGCGAGTGTGGCGTCGGGTACTTCGGTGACGCGTGCCAATACACATGCATGCACGGCAGTGTCATTGATGACTCGTGTGTGTGCGAACCTTGCTACCATGGCTTCTACTGTGAAGAGCTGTGCAACAGTGTCGGCAACTGTACGGTAAACGGCACCTGCGACTGCGGCTTCGACGGTGGACGCGGTGACTTCTGCGATGAGGCTGGATGCCCAGGACTGAACGGTGTTGACTGTTCTAGTCACGGCAATTGCCTCATTTCGACCACCGCTATCATGGGTCTGTGCATCTGCAGAGAGGGCTGGGTGGGAGACGGCTGTGAGGAACCCAACTGCCCCGAAGACTGCAACAACCGCGGAGACTGTGACGCGTCCTATGATATCCCACAATGCACTAACTGTGAGCGTGGCTGGATGGGCGGAGCGTGCGAGATCCCCTGCAACGGCACGGCCGTGCGCACCGACACTGGCTACATGTGTAGGTGTGACAACAACTGTACACACGGTGTGCACTGTGAGCATGCGTGCAGTGAACGAGGACAGTGCGTTGATGACCAGTGCGACTGCACCAATGTGACAACCGGATTGAACCCTGGCTATTACGGAGACTACTGTGAGCGTGACGGCTGTCCTGGTATTGGCAGTCTGGCATGCAATGGCCAGGGAACGTGCAACAAGAACACGAAGGAATGTGTGTGCAATGATGGCTGGTACGGAGATGCCTGTCAGTTGCCTGACTGCCCCGGGGAACCAGATTGCTACAATCATGGTACATCTCCATCTACTCTTTTATCAGAATTATTATTTCTTGCAAATAATAGTAACTTTTTACGTATAATGAACTCCAAAATAAATGTTGTTTGTGTTATTGTTAAAATGTAGCCAATATTATAAAATTCATGTGTAAGAAATAGTATCATGGTTAAATAGCAAACCTATTTGATATTGATTTGTGTTTATAAATTGTTATGATCTAGTCTTATTATGCACGTGTAAAAATGGTTTCCGACTGGTACTGTTAATATTAATGGTTCTTTTTGGTGGTATTAATGTCAATCAAAGGTGCAGTCTGATAGTGTCCCATGTCTCTCTGCGTAGGATCATGTGGAGCCGGACCAGATGGTCCAGTATGTAACTGCACTTCTGATTGGATGGGTCTGTCATGTGACCTGCCCTGCGTCCATGGCGACAAGCAGCCAGACTTCACTTGTGCATGTCACTCCTGCATGACAGGGCGCGGCTGCAATGACACATGTAACACCTACGGAACCTGTGACAATGACACGTGTAGCTGTGACCCAGGCTGGAGAGGTATGTCCAAAATATTGTCTGCAGAAATATCAAATAGCACGTCTAAATATGGTCATAAAATAGGATCATGTTGCTGCTCCAAATATGGTCATAAATGAACATGACTGCAAGTCTAAACATGGTCATAAACCACGATCATGTTGCCATTCCAAATACAAATATGGTTATAAATGAACATGACTGCATGTCTAAATATGATCATAGAACGGAAAATGGGATAATGCTGCAACTCCAAGTACATTTGTAAGTGAACACGTAGATGTTTTTGCGCAGGTGAGCGATGCACTATCCGGGGCTGCCCCGGGGATGGAGAGAGCTGCTCAGGTCGAGGCTTCTGTAACATTGCTGAGCAGGAGTGCACCTGTGACGACATGTGGAAGGGAGACGGGTGTGAGATCCCTGACTGTCCTGGCACGCCCGACTGCAACGGCACAGGTAAGGCCTTGTACATGGGTTAACAAGATTTAACACAATTGCCAACCAAAGCATTGACGTTAACGCCTATGATGTTTTACTTATTTAACTTTTTATTTATTTAACTTATCTGTTTAACTTAATGTTTATGCAGCGTATCAGCTTAATTGTATGGTTTATTTAACTTATTTATTTATCTTTGTTTACTTATCTTTTAAACACATTTTTTTAACTTGTCAACTTAATTTAAATTAATTTAATATTATCTCGTTAGTGCCTTTGAACTGGTTTTTATTTACTCATGACACATGGCACGTTACGAATGTATAATAATAATACCAAAGCAGAAAAATTCACATGGCAAGTAGACAAGGAAGCCATTGGCATATCGACACTCCGACAATTGTTCATCTATGTATCCGGCCTTCTGAGATATTTGTCAGTTTTGTTTTTAAACATATTCACGCTGCTAGCATTTATACAACTGAAAGATAATTTGTCTTCTTTATTGTCTTCTGTGATAATTAATACTTCCTGATATCTAGTCTACAGTGTTCCTTAACAAAGTTACTGCGTGATCCCCCCCACTCAGTTACCTCATTGATGGGGTGGTGAACTCAGAGAGGGGTAAAGTACATCTAGAAGTATATGCAATACTTTTTAAAGCATTGCAAATGATTCAAGTATTGGGTTGCATTTTCCTAAAGGTATTGCAAATACTTTTAAGTGTATGGCAAATACTTTTGCAATATGTTTTGCTGTATAATATATAGTATATGTTGTAATGTTTAATAATAACAAAACCAGAAGTTACAGAAGTTATTTTATGTTAGGTTTTACAGAAATGTTGTGTTAACTCAAACTTGTTGATTTATGAGTACTTGTTAACCTTTAATTTAAATAGAATAATTATTAACCCTGACTTGTAGACTGTTTGTTTGCTACTTGTTTTATTTTCATAACACGTTTATAGCATGTAAACATAACACGTTTATAGTATGTAAACATAACATGTTTATAGCATGTAAACATAACATGTTTATAGCATGTAAACATAACATGTGTATAGCATGTAAACATAACGTGTTTATAGCATGTAAACATAACATGTTTGTAGCATGTAAACATAACATGTTTGTAGCATGTAAGCATAACATGTTTATAGCATGTAAACATAACATGTGTATAGCATGTAAACATAACATGTTTATAGCATGTAAACATAACATGTTTATAGCATGTAAACAATATAAAGATTCATTACGGGTCACCTGGAAACAGTAGTATGTGTGACAGCACAGTGATTTGCCTTGTCTCTAGGCGAGTGTAACACTGACCTCTTTGATGAGCCTACTTGCATCAACTGCTACCAGTCGATGGGCCCAGCCTGTGAACTTCCCTGTATACATGGACACGAGGACCCACCGTTCTCACAGATTTGCATGTGTGATCCATGCTATGGTGGCACCGCCTGTGACATCGAGTGCTCACACCTTGGCAGTTGCTATAACGGAACATGCGAGTGTGAATCTGGCTACAAGGGGGACATCTGTGAACATCTTGACTGCCCAGGTACATATCAGGCTTTCTATCTGTCTACATAATGAAATGTATACGTCTAACAGTCAGCCTTTTCAGGTTTTTCTGCACATACCGGTACATTTTTCTTCATTATCTAATTTTTTTCTTTTAATATCAGCCAGCATTTGCAGGTTTATTTATGCCAAAGGTGTACATTTTATCCGTCATTCAGTGTCATTGCCAAATGGTTTAGTTTATTTTGCAAGACATCTGAACAAGATTGGCTAGAAAGGGAAGAAACACCCAACATTCCAACAGTTTTTAACTATAACCCCTCAACTGAAGCATTACATTTTAAATTTATTCTCTTACCATTCTTTTGCAGTGTTTTAAAATGACACTTCCTTTCATCAATTAAACAAATTGTCTGTACGTGATGGTTTGATGACTTACTGCCTCCTGTGCAGGAGAGCCAGACTGCATGGACCATGGAGTCTGTCGACGTGTTGGCAACCAGAGTCTGTGTACTTGCCGTCCTGGATTCGCAGACGAAGACTGCTCAGGCCTTCTGTGCCCTGGTCCAGACTGTGGAGGCAATGGTAGATATCAGCTTTATTTATTCATTCAAGTTATTTTTGCAGTTTTTTTTATTCGTATATATTTTCTAGATTTGATTTTTCCAGAAGTTCACAATTTGGTTCTTTAATTAATGTCTTTGTAATAATTGTGCCCATACACAGAAATTCGCAAAATAGTCCTTGAATACTGGTTGATTCTTTTTAATGAATGTAAGCAGGTTATTAAGATGTTTCATATAATTTTTAATGTCGCATGCTTAACTACCAAGAATGAATTTTAAATGACAGCCGTCTATCATCTCGACCTATTGTTTATTTATTAACCATATTTTACTTACTTCAATCTTGTTAGCGCTTTTAAGTAGGTTTATACCGAGATACACAGCATGTTATAAATGTCTAATTTATTAATTACTATCACCACAGGCAACTGCACCCTCCCAGTTGGGGCGGCTGCACCTATCTGCATGTGCAAACATGGAGTCCAGGGTCAGGCGTGTGACACGTGCACTGAGCACTTCGACCCTGCTCACCAGTGCGAGGCCTGCGAACCGAACTACATCGGATACAACACGGACTGCAATGTGCTTTGTATCCATGGAGAGGCGACGCAGCCAGGTCAGTTCATAGTATTGCTTAACTAATAATTAGGTCAGTTCATTACATTGCTTAACTAATAATTACATCAGTTCATGGCATTGCTTAACTGATAATTAGGTCAGTTCATGGCATTGCGTAACAGCTAATTAGGTCAGTTTGTGACATTGCTTAAAAAATCAGGTGAGTTAATTTTTTAGAAAAACTTTAGGGCAAAAAACATTTACAAAATTGTTGTAGAAACATAATTTTTTCACATTTAGTAGAAATGTTGCATTTATTTTGTATTAATTTGCTTGGAATTAACTGGAAGAAACAGTAAATATAGTACAAAATGCACATACACGTGAATGTGGTATTGAGTCCAGTGATTGGCATTAGTCATGTATTAGCAGCTGAAGATTTATCATATTGGTTATTCACTTGCATTTAACATGTAATCAACATTTAACATGTAGTCAACATTTAACATGTAGTCAACATTTAACATGTAGTCAACATTTAACATGTAGTCAACATTTAACATGTAGTCAACATTTAACATGTGGTCAACATTTAACATGTGGTCAACATTTAACATGTGGTCAACATTTAACATGTAGTCAACATTTAACATGTGGTCAACATTTAACATGTGGTCAACATTTAACATGTAGTCAACATTTAATATGTAGTCAACATTTAACGTGTAGTCAACACTTTAGGACTAGGACAGGTCTTCATGTGCAGTTACATTTTGTCAAGCATTATATTTAGTAACATGCCCCATTTTTTTGGTCATAATTGTTTTACTTATAAATTCTAGTCATACATTTTAATTTTAAATCTTTCATATCCCGAATGTGTGTGTGATTTCAACAAACTTAATTGTTATACTTTTACTGCATCTTGGCAATGGCAAAGAAATTGTTATTAATGATGTGACTCTGGTTGCAGGTGGAAAGATCTGTCGGTGTTATAGTGACGAGACAAACGGCTACTGGACGGGAGGAAACTGTGATGAGTGTGTGCCTGGCTTCTTGAAGCCAACCTGCACCGAGTGTGAATCTGGTCAGTACAGCGTCCATCTCTACTTCGTGGCTCTTGTCAAACACTGTTTGGTTTTCTCTCAGCATTTAAAGCAGGGCTCCCAAATTGGGGGCCGGGCGAGAATTCCAGGAGACCCATGGGGGCCACCATGTAATTCCAGGAGACCCATGGGGGCCACCATGTAATTCCAGGGGACCCATGGGGGCCACCATATAATTTCAGGGACCCTAATTTTTAGCACATGGCAGGTTACACGCTGCTTGTGGAATCGAGCTATAGACCCTTGCTTCATTGCTTCAGTTGTTTCAGTATGTTGATTTAAATCACATGTAACGTACACAAAATATGAAAACAGACAATACAGTACAATGTGTACCGATAGGTGTACATTATTTGAAGTTGTGACACACACCATACAGTACAGTATATACCAATAGATGTACATTATTTGAAGTTGTGACACACATCATACAGTACAGTGTGTACCAATAGGTGTACATTATTTGAAGTTGTGACACACATGATAAGTACCATGTGTACTGATAGGTGTACATTATTTGAAGTTGTGACACACATGATAAGTACCATGTGTACTGATAGGTGTACATTATTTGAAGTTGTGACACACATGATAAGTACCATGTGTACTGATAGGTGTACATTATTTGAAGTTGTGACACACATGATAAGTACCATGTGTACTGATAGGTGTACATTATTTGAAGTTGTGACACGTGATAAGTACCATGTGTACTGATAGGTGTACACTATTTGAAGTTGTGACACACATGATAAGTACCATGTGTACCGATAGGCATACATTATTTGAAGTTGTGACACACATGATAAGTACCATGTGTACTGATAGGTGTACATTATTTGAAGTTGTGACACGTGATAAGTACCATGTGTACTGATAGGTGTACACTATTTGAAGTTGTGACACGCGTGATGCAGTAACTTGTGTACTGATAGGTGTACATTATTTCAAATTGTGACCGTTGCAGTTTCTAGAATGCATTGTGCATCCTAATGTACATATTCATGAACTGTCACATATTCATGAACTATTATATGTTGTCACAGGTTTTGTGGGGCCTGGTCACTGCACCATCCCTTGTGTCCAGAACCACGGAGACTACAAAGACAAACAGGACGGCGAGGGAGGCACCGAGTCCGTCACTGTCCACTTCCACTGCGTCTCTCAAGGCTCCAACGGCGCCCTCTACGCCTGGTTCGGCTACGAGAACTTCAATGCACACAATGTGTATCTGACTTTACCAGCCGATAACACAATCACAACAACAAACGGTGGGGCCATTGTCGAGAACAAACCAACAAGATTCCGTCCAGGCTTGCATGATGACATCATCAAAGTCGGGTGAGTTGATCGATGAGATTACATTGCAGTCAGACTGTTGCATGTAGATGTTGTGTAGTTCCTGCAATGTGATTTTTTAAATTTGGCAGTTTTATTTTTCAATGCCATCAAATTTGTCATCTTTATGAAAACAACTTTGTCATATCATATGATAGGGTGCTTAAACTGGGGGTCGGTGACCTCTGGAGCACTGCCATATAATTCTAGGGGGTCTTCAGCAAACATGCTAAATTAATTTGAATGCCACATTTGATGTGAAGCAGTGGGTTGTGTGGACCCACCCAGAAGGCAGACGTTGGGGACCTGGAGCTGAACAAGTTTGGGAATACTTGTAAATTTGATTTTTACATATTTCAAGATGGATGTTTAGTATGTGCCACTTTTACTCCACAGACCACTCAATATAACCGACAGTGTCACATGGTATATCACATATACCAAGTCGAACTCCATCAGCAGTGTGATGGTTTCCATGACAACAGCCAAGGTGTGCACAGAGGAACCACGCCTGGTAAGTGACTTCGGTGCAGATTCAATATTTATACATTACTGTTTACTCATTTGTTAAAATATTCTGATGTGTAATTTTTATGTGGATTACAAATACACTATTAATGATTTAATAAGATTGCCATCCAAAGATTGCCACCCAAAGCAAGAAGCTTAAGGTGGCAAGTGGACAAGGAAGCCATTAGTTCATTGAGAATCCATCAACGTTCATCTACGTATAGGCCGCCTTTATCAAATATCTGTAAATTTAATTCTTAAACATATCAAAGCTGATAGCATTAACACAATAACATGATACAACATAGAGTAATTAGTCTCAGAGTAGTGTCGCACGAAGCCTGTAGGGACTATTTTTGACATGTCTGATAATACAATTTGTTTTTACATATCCCAAAGTTTTATTTACATGTAGAGGCTTTTGCCTCTCTTATCAAGATGACTTCTTTTGTTTCAATGAGAATGACATCATGGTATGATGATGTCATCGTAGACATGTAGAATGACATCCTGGTATGATGATGTCATCGTAGACATGTAGAATGACATCCTGGTATGATGATGTCATCATAGACGTGTAGAACATCATAGTTTTCCTCATCACAAACTTCCTTGCATCAACAAAAGAATTATATTATCAGGAAAATGAACTATCCTGCTGAGAAATGTTCAACAATCTGACATGTCTGTGTTGCCCTCTTACAGCCGGATAATAACATCACCCAGGCGGGATACTGCGGCTGCTACAGCGGCTACTGGGGACCGCAGTGCAAGAACGAATGTGTAGGTGGCGCCAGCAATCCTTGCTACGGCCACGGCTCATGCAATGTGACAACTGGCGCCTGTACGTGTCGACCACAGTTCTCGCCAGAGAGTGACTGCGAGAGCTGTCTGGACGGCTATGTTGGCAGTGACTGTTCTGTGGCTGTCATCTCAACAATCAGCAGTGGCAAGAGAGCTTCAGCAGCACCCAGTGGAATGATCTCCACCTTTGACGGGTCGGTGTACAGATACTACGGGCGGGGAGAGACAACCCTGATGATAGCAACGACGAATGCAGGAACTGACTTCACGGTCAACATCAGAAGCATTGTTGCTTCCCCTGATGGCCTCAGCATCGGCACTGATGCAGTGGCGCTCTCTGCTGGTGGACACAAGCTCGAGATCTATGCCGGCGACGTCAGTAGTGTAAACAGTGGTGTTGTGTTAATCGATGGCAAGGAGGTGAGTTTGTATGCACCGGAAACATTCAGTGGTGATCTCATCATCGAGATGGTCAGCGTGAACAAGTATCGAATCTCCGCTGGGGATGGTCTGACAATCGAAGTGAGAATCGACGGGAGGTACGTGTACACGACTGTGGAGGCAGACCCTAGTGTCTGCGAGGACAGTTTAGGGCTCCTGGGAAATTGCAACAGTGACCCGTCTAATGATTTCACCATCAAGGATAGTACCGTGTTGACTACATCTGGTGCCAATGCTACACTTGATCAGAACTCCATTCATGATATCTTTGGCAAGTCATTCCAAGTGACGCAATCATCGTCCTTGTTCACTCTCGCACCCAAACAAGATGAAATTCCATCAGGCACTGGGGTCTATCTTGACGGCTCAAGCTTTGCCACTGACAAAGGCCTGTGCACTTTCTCTGCCGCGGACGTCACATTTGAGATGAAATTCAAACCGAAGTCTGTGTCCGGCTCATCGGCTCTCATGTCATACCTCAACCAGCCAGATGGCACCACTACCACGGTCATGATCCGTGACGGCAAGATCGTTGTCAACTATGGCGACATCTACCGGGAGACATCGCTGACAGTGGCTGTTGACCCGTGGTATCACATGAGTATTGTGTGGAAGTCCTCAGATCGTCTTCTCCTCATCTATCTAGTGTATGTAGATAACTCTTACTTTATGGATGTCGTCAGCTTCACAGAGCTTGAGGTCAACGTGTTCCGGCCATGTGGAGCACTGTCCACCGGTCAGTGGAACATGGACAGTCTTGACTCAGAGAAACTCCGCTGGGACTATGACGGTGTCATAGACGAAGTGCGCATCTGGAACACGAAATTGGCTCGGGCAGGCATTGTGGCAAATGCTTGGACATATGTGGAATCTGATGCGCTAGATCTAGCCAACTACTGGCGATTCAACGAAGGGGAAGGCAGTGTGGTATATGACAGTGTCAGGGACATTGACATGAACGTGGTAGGCACCGGCGAGTGGTCAGTGCCACGGTGGGTCACGTCAGAAGCTGTAGTAACAGTACCTGGGTCGCTTGACAAGATCGCATATGACGTCCTGCATGACACAATGTATGAATCTGAACTGACTCGATTAACTGTTGCAAGGACATTCTGTGAGTCCGTGTTCGAGAGGGGTGACATCACGTCAAACTGCGGCGGTGTCGGCGATGCTGTCCATGACAGCTTCGTCAACCAGTGCGTCTACGACATCTATACAGTTCGGAACATTGCGGCCTCATATTCGACTGTCTCAGCATTCCTTGACCTGTGCCGTGTCACCACTGGCTGGATGCCACAACGGATCCTGTGTGAGGTCTATGGTACTGGCTGCACATGGAAGGGAGACAACTGTGATGTTCTGTGCGTCTCAGGCACTCTGAATGCCAGCAACGCATGCATGTGTCTGGATGGCTTCTGGGGCTCGGAATGCGAGCACCGTTGCCAGTCGAGCTGTGCAGGAATCCCATGCAACAAGCTGAGTGGACAGTGTGAATGCCCTCTGAACCTTGACCCTGCTACGAACTGCAGCTCGTGTGCCATCGGTTGGCATGGTGACGACTGCTCATCTGCACGCTCGGACATCATAAATCACGATGACTTGACCATGTGCCTTGCATACGGACACACCTCTTATGTCATGTTCGACGGACAAACGTTCTCACTTGACCGAACCAGTGAGTTCCTCTTCATGAAGAACGAGGACATGGAGGTTTATGTTCTACAAACAAAATGTGACTCACCCTACACCTACTGTGTGGCCGAGGTGGCGATACAGTCTTCCACAGATGTCATTGTCATCCGCGCACCCGAAGACCTGAACCCCGCTCATTACACAGTTGTAGTGAACGATGTCCCCGAGACATTCGACATCAGCTTGCAACTCACGGAGGTTAGCCTCAATAAATATCCAAAGAATAGCATTAAGGTCACTAATGATAATGGATTGGTGGTGAAGATGACATCGTATGCTAATTACCTGTCTGTGGCAGTGATCGCCCCACTCAGTGACTGCGCCAGTGCAGAGGGCGCTTGCGGTAGTTGTGATAACAACCCAGATAATGACTTCAGCACCACTGCCGGTCCGTCAGTTGGACTCGATAACATCACTGCCAACATCGTCAACACCGATTTTGCAGACCAAATATTGCAGCCCGGTATTGTGAGATTTGTCTACACAGATGCGATACGTGCAGCAGTGGGTGATTCCGCAGGGGACTACTGTCTATACTTCCACCACACCAGTATCCTGTCTCCACCCATCAGCAAGGTTATCAACCCTGACAGTGATGTAGTTACCATGGAGACACGCTTCAAAGTAGACAGCAATGCCACCAGTGGCGTGCTGCTGGGCTACACAAGCACCAAGGCATTTAGCATCTCTACCGATAGCACATTGAAGTTGACTGTAGATGGCACGGTCTATGATCTCAGCATGGAGGCTGACACTGAGTGGCAGTACCTGTCGGTGTCATACAACAAGACTAGCGGGGAAACCACAGTGTACCACATCAATGGTGAAGGTGTAATAACAACGAAGACCATCAACATTGGTACTGGGTTATTCACAGATGGTGGGTCGGTGGCGGTTGGGGCACAGGCCCCCTTCCCTGATGACTCCGCAGACACAACATATCCAACAACCTTCGATGGCCACGTCGATGAGATACGCATCTGGAACCGTGGCTTCAGTCTGATGGATGTACTGCAAAGCTCACAGAAAGACGCAGCGCCAACCTTCACCGATCTAGCAGCACAGTGGAGCTTCAGAGAGGGTTCTGGTGATACGACCTCCGACAGCGTCAGTGACATCACAATGACACTGTCCAGCGATACAGTGATGTGGATCGTGTCTGATGCCGAAGTGACAACTGCTCCGAGTGTGTCATCCACCGCAGAAGTTCCTGAAGAATTGAAGGCGTTATGTGTAGAAGTCATTGATGATGTTGCCACTTCATGCACTGCCCTTGGCATTGCCATCAAACATTCATTCCTCATGAACTGTTTCGATGCAGCAGCCATTACTCCAACATCTGATACTATTGTTGCCACGGCAACGGAGTATGCGTATTATTGTACCTACATGCTGGCACCTGCTGCCCTGGTGGGCGAAACATGCTCCCTGGAGAGTTCCATTGACCTGGCTAGTGTGTGTGTGGAGGATGTGAACTGCCAGTTTGGAAGTAGCAGGGCAAACAAAACATGTGCCTGCTTCACAGGCTACTGGGGCGAGACATGCGACCAGGACTGCCCTGGTGGAGCAGAGAACCCTTGCTACGGACGAGGACTGTGCAGTGAGACGACAGGAGACTGTGCCTGCGAGGCGACATGGAATGACACATCGGATTGTACCGCCTGCGTCGATGGGTGGTCCGGACCAGACTGTTCCGAGTTCCCTCTCGACAACGATGACACAAATCAGACGACTTCAATACCCGGGCAAGAAGTGGCGACGGTCTTTGGCCAGGGTCACGTGCTCACATTCAAGGATGCTCTGTTCAAGTTGAATGCATTGGGTGTGTTCTACGTGCTGCATGCGAGCAGTGGCTTGCAAGTGCAGGCGAAACTGGTGTCCTGCTACGACCGTTCCGTGTGTATCGAGGCTGTCGCCATCAGTCATGGTTCTGACACTGTTGTAGTGCGCAGTGGTTACACCAATGAACAACAGCCACTGGTGAACCACAATGGGCAGTCAGTGATATCAGGCAACGCCGGTGTCTTCTCTGTGGGACATGACTCTACGTTCGTCGTTGACGTAACCCGCAACAACACCTTGATGCTGGCTGTCAAACAGGTGCATAGGTATATCACATTCACGTTGACAGTCAGCACCGATGACTGTTCCAACCAGGTGTCTATGCTAGGCGACTGCGCAGAGACAGCCAGCAATAGCGTTGATGTGACCGGCGAGATCTGGCGTGTGTCCCCCGAGAATAGTCTGTTTGGCATTCTTGACTCGACGACATCTCCAATGGGCTTGTCCAATGTTGCTGTAGGTGGAGGTTATGCGCTGAGGTTCGACTCCAAGACGTGGATGGCAACAGATGTCCTCGATAACGTCTTCCGGTACATGCAAGACACCAGCATTGAACTGTTCGTGAAGCCGGAGTCCACATCTGGTGTAGTGGTGTCATATGGGATCCATAGTACTCTCTGTGTATACCTGGACACCACACTGCATGTGCAGGTCTCAAAACAGTTGTTTGACACAGAGATAGAGCTGGCAGCTTCAGAGTGGAACAAGGTGACAGTTGTTTGGGACGCTGTCAACAAACAACTCACTGTGTACATCATTAAACCGGACGGCATCGTCAGGTATAAGTCATTCAGCGTGGAGCGAACGGACTTCTTCACAAAGGGTGGCAGCTTTGCCGTTGGTCGCTGGGTGCAGTCTCGGGATGTGCTGGCCAGAAAGCCTGTCACTGCAGGATTTGTTGGGATGATCGACGAGATCCGAGTCTGGAAGGTGGCTCTGGCATACCAGCTAGTCCAACAGATGTACAAGAAGAACGTATATGAGAAGCACGTGGATCTCGTGGCGGCATGGAAGTTTGACGAAGGTGAGGGTGATGTGGTACGAGACCTAGTTTGCTCAAGTCACCTCTACTTTGTGAGGTACTCGTGGACATCCCATGTTCCACGCTGGTCCTTCTCTGATGTTCCTCTGCCACCAGCACCGCTGAAGATGGCGCAGTTCTTTGCCACAGATGCTGCAGCGTTGGCAGCCGCCACCAAGTGTAAGTCAGTGCTAGAGACTTCAGCACTGGCCACAGAGTGTCTTGGTGCAACCGCACAACGTGTATACACCAAGGTTTGTGAGTACGACATTGCTGCAAGTGGACGACTCGATACATCTCTCCACATTGTTGCTGCTGTGGCTGATGTCTGCTCCCAGAAGATGGCAGCACCATCGTGGCCAGCCCAATCACTGTGTGCTGCCTACGCCCCAGGTACATTCCCATACTATGCCGGACCAACATGCACTGACAAGTGCTACTTCTGTTCTTTTGACACGACCCCTGATGGTGAGTGTCGCTGCTATAATGGCTACTACGGAGCCGACTGTTCGCACACATGCCCAGGTGGCCCTATGAATGCTTGTAGTAAGCATGGAGTTTGTGAGCAGGCTACAGGCACATGCACATGTGACTCTAACTGGGCAGGCGATGCTACATGCAGTAAGTGCACACTGGGATACATAGGTTCTGATTGCTCTATAGTTGCGACAGCGACACAGACAAGCTCACAGAGAACCGCTGCGGTCAGTGTCGGTGGTCACTGGACCCTACTGGACGGAACAGCTATGCTATTCCGCGACGTTGGTGTGTTCACTTTCTACAAACAGTCGTCCGCGAATCTCCTCATTGAGGTAGCGCAGGCGCAGTGTGCCAGCTTCGACGTGTGTGTACGAGCTGTATCTGTGGACGTTGATGGACACAGTCTGGTGATCAGTGGGAACTCTGGCCTAGATCCAGCCGTCGTGTATTTGGATGGTAGGAAGACATCAGTGACATCTACAACACCCGTTACTATTACAGCTGGTTACCAACTGTACAGGACTGATGTCTATCAGTACAGGATCAACGGCACGAATGGCTTTGAGGTGACAGATCGCTTTGAGGTGATCTTTGACATCCAGGAGTACAACTTGGATGTGCATCTTACTACAGGAACATGCAGCGAGGTCACAGGATTGGTAGCAGCACCATGCAGGCCGCCAGTCACGGTTGACTGCAGTACACTGCAGTGTGAAATAGCGTCACTTGGGCTCGTTGAATACATAAAGCAAAACCCATCAACACAACAGCTGCAGATTGCAGACTATGGCTCCACCTACCGGGTGACATATTCAAATTCGCTGCTCAATGGGGTGCTGGGAGAGAACTGGTCACTGCGGAAGGCATTTGTATTTGACAGAACCACAGCCTTGTCAATGTCTCTCAACAATGTTTCCAACGACGACCTCATGACAATTGAGTTGATATTCCGCATAGACAGTATTGAGATGTCATCTGTGTTACTTTCCTACAGCACAGCAGGGGAGACATTTGCCATATCACAGGTTGGTGGCAGGGTTCTCATCCACTATGATTCACAGACATTGGAGTCAGACATAGCTGTTGAGGTCGGTGTTTGGGGCGTGCTGGCCCTGGGTTACCAGAAGTCAACACAGCAAGTCACACTCGTGTATATCAGCGACCCTGGCACCATCAACTATGAAAGACACACAGGCTTTAGCCTTGGCAGCTTCCCCTCCTTTGGTACGCTGGTTCTTGGCGCCTACCACGGCTCGACGGACATGAACCTGATTGGTGCAGTGGATCGTGTCACGATCTGGGACCGCATGTTCTCACTACAGGACATTCGCTACCACTGGCAGACGAACATTGTCTACGGCGAGCCATCAGTCACCTACATGTGGACGATGAGCGAGGGCAGTGGTCACAGTACCATCGACTCCCAGCATGCAACGCTACTGTACATGCATCCTAAGACGACATGGGCAAACTCTGACGTGGTGATGTCACAGTCGTACCCCGCGGAAACCTACCCTGCATCACCAACGTATGTCTCAGTAACAGCAAAAGAAATTGCGAAAATTACATGTGAGTCACTGTACCGCGACAGCATTCTAGCACAGATGTGTGGGAAGCTCAATGCGACCACATCGTATTACTATGCTGCGTGTCTGCGCAGTGTTTCTGCCACAGGTGTCGCCAGCAACAGCTTGGACTCAGTGCTGGTGTATGCGTCAACATGTCAACAGGTCCTTGATCTGCCTGAATGGCCAGCCAGGTCACTTTGCAACGCCTTCCCCAAGCGCCACTTTCCTGTCTGGGTTGGAACCCAGTGTGATGTTCGCTGCATATTCGGCCACGTCGACCCGCGCTCGCCTGAGACGTGTGTGTGCGACACCGGTTACTGGGGCACAGACTGCAGCAGCGAGTGCCCAGGGGGCGCCATCAACATGTGTAGCGGCCATGGCGTGTGTGGCGCTGACGGAACATGTCGATGTGAAGAAGGCTGGCAAGGTAGGCTTTGGGTTTCCTTGTAGCTGTCATTTTTATAAATGGGCTTAAAATGACACGCTGTGGTAAGCAGATTTAGATCATGATTGTGAATGCATGCTTTAACAATACTGTTATTATAAAATAATTTTTAGGATTTGGTTTTTGGTTGCCATGTAAGATCTGTGAATAACACAATGGAACTAACTGTATTGAGACCACCCCCAAAAGTTTTTCCCATTACTTGTGATATTATGAATAACGACTTTCTTCTAAACACAACTATTGAGATCACTTACTCATTGTTTTAGCTTTGAAATCACTATTAAAACAGCATTGGAGACTCATGGGGGTTTTGTCCAAGGTTCCACACTGTGTATAAACCTGTGCCCAGGCAACAATGTTCATGATGGTAATAAAAATATTAAGTGCATTTCTGCAGTTTAACCTTTATAAGTTTGCTTAATAATAACATATTATATGACACATTAAACTTGCATAATCTACATTTGATTTCCCTGTGAATCAATGGTCTGTGGACTTATGAATGTTACACAACGAAGAATTGACTCGTGTCCGTAGCAGACCTCTAGATGTGAGTGAAGTATATTTGAGTTAACCCGACCATGTTTTGTTGTGTGCAGGAGACGAGATGTGCTCCACATGCACAGAGGGTCACGAAGGTCCTGACTGCAGCTTCATCGTGCAGGACATCCCCCCAGACCGCAAGACCATGGCTTGCTCTGTGTCACCGGGTAAAACCACCAACTTCCTCGGATACACGTTCTCCGTGTCACAGCCAAAGTCTTACTACATGATGAAGACACAGCACCTGTCTTTCTGGGTAAGCTCATGTCTTCACTGAATGTGCTTTCATTAGTGCATTGATCTGTCTTAATGTCCTGCCATGATGTGCACTTTCTTGGTAAGTTGATGTCTTCACTGGACAACTTAGAGTGTCCAAGTAAAAAATTTCTTCATACAACTAAAAATGGTGGGCAAAAAATGTGAAGTTTGAGGAGAAAACAACTGTGTTAAAATTTCACAGCAATCCATTAAAAGGAAGTGACTGTTCACATAACACAAATTATATATATATATATATATATATATATATATATATATATATATATATATATATATATGAAGACATTTTTTCCCCAATAAAAACTTACCATCCTACTAAACATATTTTCATTAGTGCCTTGTCCAGTCTTAATGTGCATTTTCTAAGCACTGAGCATATTTAATACTGTTATTATTGTAATGTGTGTGTAATAAAATTTTATGTGAACAGTGTACAGCTTAAATGAAAGTTTACAGTGAATAAATATAGTTTTTTTTACTTTTCATGTTGGTGTAATCATGCACAATTTGCATGCATTCTTTATAAACCTTAATTAAAACCTATGATATCATATCAACTATCTGATATCATAAGATAACTTATGAAGTTATTTCCTCTGAGGTAATGATGTTATTAGCCTTACTAACAGAATCATCAAATTGTTGTCACTGTTTTAAAAAAACATTCCAAAAGTAAACATTGTCACAACCGACTAATGATTCCGTGATACTTGCAGATGCAGCAACAGGGCATGGGCCTTGACCTGACCATCTCCAAGGCAACGTTCACCTACTATGACCACAACGTGACATTTGTGCCGACCCTCAGCTACGTGGAGAAGGACGGGGAGACAGAACTGCAGTACATTCTGGAAGCCTACCTGAATGGAGTGAAACTGATGGAGCGCTCAACCACGGTCCCCATTAGTGGTGACTGTGAGATGGTGCTGCGTCGCCGCTTCGAAAACAGCTTCATCATCTATGTAAAGAAGATCGGACTGCGAGTACTCATTATGCAGCTTAAGATGACGTTGTCAATCGCGACACGGTTCAATCGAGCCAACTGCTGTGACCTGAAGCTGGCCGGTCTCTGCGGCGGCTGTGGCGACTGTACCAATGAGCGCACCGTAGACGCTGACTGCCCAATGCTGGACCCCGGCTACCCGGAGACAGACGATGGTGTGCTGAAGATAGAGAAAGACGACACAGAGAAAACACTGAAGGAAAAGATCGAAGGAACGGTCGTGTCACCGGAAGTCAACAAAGATCCGGTTATTGGCACCGAGATTCCAGGATATCTCCTTGATGGTATCGGTGCTGGGAAGTGCGTGTGCTTTGCAGACTGCAGTGCCCTTTCTCAGGATGTTCGGCTGTTCACTAATGACTTTATGACTGTTGAGTTCCTTGTGCGTACGTGTATCAATGAGTCGTGCCATGGAACCATGATGTCATACTCAGGCAGCAATCGCACACTCGCTGTCCTTCACCTGGACACTGTCCGAATTGTGCAAGGAGACCAGTACATGTTTGACACCCACATATCACTGCCGGATCTTGCCTGGTCTCAGATCTCGCTGATCATTGACAATGTCAACCAGAGAGGCCAGATATACATCTTCCGTAATAAAGACACCCCAGAGATGAGCGAGTTCCAACTGCCTGAGCCACTAGACGATGCTGGTAACCTTGGTCTCGGCCGATGGCAGCCGTCCGCTGATGGCACGATGCTCGGTGAACTGGACCATTTCACCGGATGCCTGGACCAACTCAGGATCTGGTACAGGTGAGGTTATGATTTCACAAAGATTGCCATCAAAAACATCAAACTCCACAACATATTCCAAGACAAATGTAGCATGTAGTTATTATTGTCACTGCTGGGCTTATGCCAATACTATGGAATATTATATGGGCAAGACTCATATTTCTTTTATTTTTTTTACCAACCAATATATCTTAAAACCAGTGTAATATTTTTCAGGCACATGGTTACAATGTTACATTTTGTAAAATTAAATATATATTTTTTTCTTAGTGAATAATAACTAATAATCTTATATAGGCATGAAAAGCCTTTAACAATATTTTTAATGACCAAATTTGAGTTGTCATGGGTATTGGAACAAAGTAGTGGTCTTGATTTGGTCGACTAATTATTGTAACCATAATTACACACCCAATTATGTGGTATAGAAACATAAAGAATGTCAGAAGTAAAGTTGTTGGTTAATTCTGTCCCAATATGACACTGTATGTAGTGTATTCTCGTTTTGTCCTCCAGAAACTTTGGACCATTTGAGATTTGTGACAACTGGAACTCTACTCTCTTAGGCAATGAGAAAGATCTTGCCTATTTGTGGAAGTTTGATGAACTTACAGGTAAGTTGAATAATTTTAAATATTGTTAAGATCATTACATCTGTTTTTAGAAATTTTTTTTTAGTAAAAGCTTGTAGTAATGTTTAGTAAATATACACAATACTATTGATTTGGCTTGGTTTATGAAAAATAAATTTTTATTGAGTTGATGTTAGTGTACAAGCAATACAAGATAATGTGTACAATAAGTATACTGTTAGTATACAAGCAATACAAGATAATGTGTACAATAAGTATACTGATAAAAACAGTAATAATGCACAGATGTGCCACAAAGTGTGAAATTAAGACTAAGCTTCCACAGCCAATATTTCTGACTGGACAGCTTCTTATTTGACACAACATGACTATTGAGAGGGTGTGACAGGGCCTCAACTCCTATCTCCCACCTGTTTCGGGGCCGACCTCCTACCTGTTTTGGGGGCCAACTCCTCACCATATTTGAGGGTCTGCCAGTCCCACCTAACATCTATTTTTAGGACCTCCCACTTCCTGCTAGTGCCAGGTACTGCAATGTAGTTTCTCTGTGCAATAGGTACCACCAGTTATGATGACATCATCAACAAGGAGTTTGTCATTCCCACGAAGCCATTCAGTAGCCCAGACCTGCAGGCATCTGACGCCCCCGTACCCTACTCCGAATCAGACAACTCTGTAGCCCCGGAGGAGAACTCATCACCAAGCCGACGACGTCGCAAGAGAGAGTTTGATCCAACCCTAACTGTGAGGGACATCATTGATTTCTGTGACAAACTCTTCAACACCGGCCCAATGTACAAGTAGGTATCAGTAAGGTTCATTGACAACACACTGTTAATCACAGGTGTGTGTAATACTTCTTAAAACTTACCTCAGTTAATCTTTCCCCTGCAATTTTCGTAAATGATGTGTTATAAATACCAAGCTTATTAACAAATGCAAATGCATTTGAATGTTGAACATTGAATGTGCATGCAGCTGTGACATTTTCAGTTCATTTGCATTTCAATGCGTATCTTAAATATTTGCATTTCTGTGCAATTCCCAGACATTTGAATTGTCAAATGCCCAATCAAATGCAGACATAATTTTTTTAATAATTATTGTTAGATTCTGCACCTGATATACAATTTAACAAGATTTAACAAGATTTGCCATCCAAGCCAAAGGCCCAGATGGCAAGTGGACAAGGAAGCCATTGGCTTATCGAGAGTCCAACAATGTTCACCTACTTATAACCCGCCCTCCTGATATATGTGTCAACCTTGTTTTTAAACATATTCACGCTGCTAGCAGTTACACAATCTGTAGACAATTTGTTCCATTCATTTATTGTCCTCTGTGAGAACGAGTGCTTCCTGATATCCAATCTACATTGATCCTTTACTAATTTTACCTCGTCCTCTAGTTCTGCTATCCTTCTTGAGTGAGAAAAACATATTTCTATCAATATTTTCATACCCATTCAATATCTTAAAAACTTCAATCTGATCTCCTCTTAACCTCCTTGTCTCTAGAGTTGTTAAACCACATTCTTTCAGGCGTTCTTCATAACTAAGGTCTCTAAGTTCTGGAATCATTTTAGTTGCTCTCCTTTGTATGCGTTCAAGCGTATCTATATCCTTCTTACGACATGGTCTCCATGCTTGTATACAGTATTCTAAATGAGGTCTAACTATTGCTTTATAAAGAGGTATAATTAACTTTTTTCCCTTGTATGTTATGTTTCTTCTAATCAATCCAAGAATTTGATTACCCTTTGAAGCTGCAATACCACACTGCTCTGAAACTTTCATATCAGCGCTTATTGTAACTCCTAAGTCCTTTTCTTTTACAGTAGTACCCAGAACAGTATCTCCCATTTTATAGTTTACATTCAAGTTCCCATGTCCTGTATGTAGGCATTTACATTTCCCAAAATTGAACAACATCTGCCATTTCTCAGACCATTTCACTAATCTGTCTAGATCGTTTTGTAAATGTTGTTTATCACCATCAGTATTAACCTTTCTAAACAGTTTTGTGTCATCCGCAAATTTCAGTACATTACTTGTTATACTGTCGTCCAAGTCATTGATATAAATTAAGAATAATATAGGTCCTAATACTGATCCTTGAGGTACCCCACTCAAAACCGATTTCCAATTTGAAACTTCTCCATCTACTACAACTCGTTGTCTTCTGTCAGTCAGCCATTGTTCTATCCAGTCAGTTATGCTATCGCCGATACCATGGGCTTTTAATTTAAGTAGCAATCTTTGATGTGGCACTTTGTCAAAAGCTTTCTGAAAATCTAAGTAGATAATATCTACTGGCGATCCCACGTCTATCCAATATTATTACTTAATAATCCTCATACTGTGTGCCATGCATAATCGTTTGATTATTATTCATCATTAATAGAATCTAAACATACATTGTTTAACTTGTGTGAATTCAGTTTCTCCACAAGCTATTTGTTATGAGAAAGTGCTCTGTAGTGAGCATATGATGGAATCATTGCTTCACAGGCCTGTGGATCCTTATGATGGAATCATTGCTTCACAGGCCTGTGGATCCAGATGATGGAATCATTGCTTCACAGGCCTGTGGATCCAGATGATGGAATCATTGCTTCACAGGCCTGTGGATCTTTATGATGGAATCATTGCTTCACAGGCCTGTGGATCCAGTTGATGGAATCATTGCTTCACAGGCCTGTGGATCCAGATGATGGAATCATTGCTTCACAGGCCTGTGGATCCATATATAGGAATCATTGCTTCACAGGCCTGTGGATCCACTTTCACAACCATTTCTTTTAACATGTGCTATATAAGGATTTGGTGTACAATTTATAGTTGTATTGCAAATTTACGATGTTTAAGTTAGTACATGTATAACTTTGCTGTTGTAGTAAATTCATAATGTTCTTCTGTAAAAAAAAATTAGCATGCACATTTTGTTATATTTTCATTTAACCTTCTTGCTTGTTGTGCTCATTGGCCTTCCTAAATAATGATGTCTATAATACATACAGTTTATTGAACTACCGTAAATACTGTAAATGAAGCCGCATCTTCATAGAATCCACACACCTAATGTTCACATAAATCCTGACTTGGCCCAGCACTGTTTGTAGCAGATTTATTTTTACAAATTGTTTCGTTGTTTCATTAGTTACTTGGTTAGCGACCTTTGACATTACCCGACCTTTGACATTACCCGACCTTTGACATTACCCTATATCATTGACACGTCTGTTTTCTTGCAGCATGTGTCTGCCTGTTGGGGAGTCACTGATCAAGCAGTACACATTCGAGTGCGTCCTGGCGGTGTACTACACGCACGACAAGAACGCTGCAGTGGCGAAGGTCGTCACATTCTCCGACTACTGCCAGCTGGCCCTTGACTACACACTGTGGCCCGCCCAGTCCCTGTGCAACCAGTTTGACACCGGCTTCCCTCTCTGGATCGGCGACATCTGTAGCACCCCATGCTACTTCGGCAGCCGAGATCCGCAGAACCCTGAGACGTGCGAGTGTCACGATGGTTACTGGAACACGACGTGTGACGAACAGTGTCCGGGCGGCGCTGACAGTCTGTGCTCGGGCGTCGGGCCGTGCGACAAGGCGACCGGCCTCTGTGACTGCCCCATCAACCGCCGTGGCTCTAACAGCTGCTCCCAGTGCTCGGACGGTTGGATCGGAGACGACTGCAGTGTGACGTACACGCGGCCAGCCGATGTCCAGACTGCGGTGACCGCCAAGTTGACCGATATGGGTCAGGTGCACACCGTCGATGGACTGCACTTCCGACTGACATCAATCGGCGAGTATCACGTGTTCGAGATCCACCCGTACGTGCGCATCAGTGCGAAGATGATCCGCTGTCACGAACGCTTCGCATGCGTCACGTTCGTTGCCTTGCGACTCGGCGACGACACGCACGGATACGCTACACTGAGCATGTACGTGACGGCTGAACTGAAGCTTGAGTTCTCGCTGAACGGCGTCACTGGTGTCCTAGATGACACTCTCTACTTCCACGGGTTCTCCGTCCAGCGTGTATCGCGGACGGAAGTCGGAGTGGACGTGTCGCCCGACCTGCGCATTGTGGTCCGTGCCATTGACCGCTATCTTCATACGAGCATCACAACGCCGCGACGACTGAGTGTCCGCACCTCGGGTCTGCTCAGTGGCAATGGCACCAGTACCGTGGACGAAGCCGTCGTGTATGTCCTCAACTCAACCGGCTACGTCGGTGTGTCCCTAGGAGCCTGTGGAACGCCAGCAGTGCAGGCCCCGCAGTCAGCCCCCGTCATTGGCTCTGATCTTCCCCTTGACAGTGCAGTAGTACCCACGGGAAACACGGCGTCCAATGGAGAGTCTCTCAACGTCGCGACGATCGAGAGGTATGCACATAACTGGAAGGTTGACTCGTGCTACCGTATCATCAGCTACCCGTCGGTCGAGTACGAACTTCAGGGCAGCGGAGGCTACTCCCTCAAGTTCACAGGAGCAGCAGCGTTCAGCAACTTCTCGTCGAAGGCCGTAGTCGGTGGCAATGTGAGCATCGAGGTGTTCGTAAACACGAACAGCTCGGCCGGTGGTGTCCTCTTCTCGTTTGCCAACGAATACACACTGGCGGTGCTGGTGACGGCGAACGAGTTGTTCATTCACTACAACGACACCGTCTACAGCTCTCACCTGACACTCGAAAATAACACCTGGAACAAGGTGGTGCTCGCCTACGAGGGAGCCACTGGAGGTCTCGATGTCTATGTGTTCGGTTCGCGTGGAATCCCTCTACGCACCATCTTAAACCTGCCACCAAACGTGTTCAACGAGGAAGGACTGTTGGCCTTGGGCCAGTGGCAGCCGCCGCGGAATTGCAGGCGACACGACCGACTACCCAACTTTGTCGGTTACCTTGATAACTTCCTCGTATGGGACATAAAGGTGGAGGCAACCGTCATCAAGGACCTGTGGAAGATGAAACTGGAGAATGCAGCGATCAAACTTAACGCTGGCTGGCAGTTTGACGAAGGAAAACACAGCCTGGCTAAGGATATGAAGCAGGGCCACCGATTGGAGCTTCCCGGCCTGCCGTGGGTCTCCCCCGACTGGGTTCCTTCCTTCATCCCTGACCGAGAGGCTAGTGTGAGCACTCCACTGGTAGTTAACTGCCCGGATTCCGCGTTCCTTGAGCAGGCTGAAGCCAAGTGTCGCTCCGTCTTCTCCTATCCGGCCTTACAGTCGGCATGTGCCTCTATCAACAACGCTTCCATCGACATGTACATTGTGTTCTGCACACAGGAGGTGTGCATGACTGACCGTCTGGACACGTCCTACAAGGTTGTGTTTGACTTGGCTGACCTTTGTGAACTTAGCGGGGCCACCGCGACTTGGCCGATGCAGGCAGTGTGTAATGAGTCCGCTGATGCCGCAGACCTGCGCCACGGCACCGACTGTCAACAGCAGTGTGTGTTCGGTGACCTGTCCGACAACGGCACGTGTGTGTGCGCGGCCGGCTACGCGGGAGAGACGTGTTCTCTGGTGTGTCCGGGCGGCACAGCCAGGCCATGTTCACTGCACGGCCGATGCAGCGCGGCCGGGACGTGCGAGTGTGACTACAACTGGAGCGGCGACAGCTGCGACACGTGCGCCGACGACTGGCACGGCACTGACTGCAGCGTGCTGTTGGCGCCTGTCGTCAACTCGACGGCCAAACTCGCGTTTGTCACCCCGACAGCCACGTATCACACGTTCGACAACCTCCAGTTCCCCGTCGACAACCGGGCGGGCTCGTTCCAGGCCTTCGTCTCGTCCGCCGGCGACGTCCGCATCCAAGTCCACCAGGTCATCTGTGAGTTTGGTTCGTGTGTCGACGCAGTTGCCATGGCGACTGATTCAGCCAATGTCACCGTGTTTGCCCAGCTGGATGATAAGGGCTGGCCCCTGGTCTACACCGATGGACAGAAGCTGGAAATGAGCGACATGGCTGAGCAGTTGGGTGCCAATTTCCGGTTGACGATGAGGTCACTGCACGAGGTGGCGCTCGAGGTATCTTCACCGCACCTCGTGCGATGCAACATCTATATCATGGGCCAGTTCCTACAGCTAATTGTCGAGACGGACGATTCCTCCTGTCAGACTGCGCAAGGCATGCTGGGTTCTTGTGACGGCGACTCCGACAACGACGTGCCTTTCAACAAGACAAGCACGACCCTGGCTGACATTGCCGACCGAGTCAGCATCGCCAGTCTTCTTTCTGTCGAGCTGAGTCTGTTCAGAAGCAGCTCCATCAACTTGGACCTGACGCAATTAACCAAGGCCGGATACTCGTTGTCGTTCAACAACACGGCTGGCACATCTGAACCACTCACGTATATACCCAATGGCGAGGGATCTGACACATTGCCCAGTGCTCGCGATATTACGATAAGTCTGCTTGTGCGACCCACCAGCTATGGAGGCATCCTTTTCTCCTACGCCAAGAACAAGACTTTTGCGTTGAGCAACGATTACAACATCACCATCCACTGTGGCCAGACGTCTGTGTCGACCGAGACCAGTAACACACTGGACGCGTGGAACCAGATTGTGTTGGCGTACGAACGTAATACTGGAAAACTGCACTTCTACCACTTTGGTCCAAGCAGCAGTCTCGTCTACGAGACATTCGACGTCGACTGTCCTGACCTGCTGGACGTCGGGGGCCGACTGAGCCTTGGCTCGTGGCAGGGGGCACCGGACGGGACCACGTTCGAATTATCATCATTCCACGGCCAGATCGATGAGTTGTCCGTGTGGTACGAGCAGTTGCCGCACACGGTGATCTTCCAGGCGTACCATCTCAACATCAAGCCGACCGCATTCCGCCGGCAGCTGTCATACTTGTACAGGTTCACAGAGGGTGTTGGTTTTACCGCCAACGAGCTGATGCGTAACTCGGACGTCCGTATGCCATACACGCCGTGGCAGCACCCGACTTGGGAGGCGTCGGACCTCGAAGTGACCGACCTCCCAACCTACGCTCTCGCGCAGATCTACACGCCAAACGAAGATGTGCTGCTGAAGACGACCGAGCTGTGCGATTCCTACTTCGGCTCCGCTGCTGTGCGAGCAGCGTGCGGTGACTTGGCTGTCGAGGTGCGTGAACACTACCGCAGTACGTGTCTTCTCAGCAGCGCGCAGACGTGGAACGTGCAGCACGGCTATTACGCCATGATGGCGTTCACGCATCTGTGTGAGATCGCCGGCTCCAGAGGCGTCGACTACAAGTCACTGATGTGTGACATGTCGGTGACGTCATACCCGGAATGGCTGACACCAGAGTGCACCGGATGCATATATGGATCGTCGAACGGCAGCGCGTGTCAGTGCTACACTGGTTTCTGGGGCGAGTCGTGTGACAACGTCTGTCCTGGCGGCATTGACAACATCTGCAGCGGTCACGGCGAGTGTCAACCAACCGGAACCTGTCTCTGCCATAGTCACTTCAGTGGCGCTGCGTGCGCCTTATTGAAGTGCGCCGCCGGATGGGTCGGCGACGACTGCGCCGTGTTGCCGTCTGACATGTGGAGCGTCAGCTCAGGTAATCTAGTTACGGCGCAGCTACACGGCCAGGCCACGGTGACGACTCTAGACGGGACCACCTTTGAACTGACCGAATACGCCATCTACCGAGTCTGCCACATCCAGTCGAAGTTCACCGTTTGGGTGCGGCTAATCGACTGCCATACATCGGCGGGAGACAGGAAGTGCTTTGACTCCATGATGCTCACGTACGACGGACAACACGTGTTTGTGAACAGTAGCAGTGCGAACCCGGACAAGATGGTTGTGTGGACGCTGAGTCAGAGCCACGACGTGCTGTCGGCGATGGCAATCTCGGACATCAGGGTGACACGTACGACAACGCACTCGCTACAACTCAGTGTCTCTGGCGTACAAGCCACTGTCGACGTCAGCATCAAAGACAGCGGTGTCGATGTAACAGTGTCGACAACGAAGGAGCTGTGGAGGCAATCGACGGGTCTTGTCAGTTCATGCAACACGACCCTTGCAGTACAGGCGCTCGAGTGCACCAACGTAGATCTGTGCTCCTCCAACGTTGACATCTCCAGTTGTAAACAGCCGGTATCAAAGTCCGCAGTCGCCACGTTTGCATCTCGCTCAGCGGAAGAGAACCACGTGTATGATCGGTTCACTGGAGGGGCTTCGGACACCGATAAGGTCGGCGTGTGTCTGTTGTTCAACGACAATGGCATGAATATCAATGGTTTATCAGCCTTGCCATCTATCAGCTTCACGCTCGAGATACAAGTGAAACCACTATCGTATGGCGGCGTCGTGCTCTCATACCACACCACGGACACATTGTCTGTAGTGAACCGAGAGACCGGACTAGAGGTGCACCATGGAACGACCATCTACAGCACCGGTATAGTGCTGGCGTTGGACACGTGGTCGCAGCTTGACTTGTACTGGGACGCTGAGATGTCAATCCTACACGTCTATGTCGTTAACTCTTACACCGACACCCTGGTCCACGTCGTGCGCCTGCCATCTGACGCGTTCACTCCCGGAGGCGCCTTGACTCTTGGACAGATAACCCCGCAGGCTGAGCGCCTCACGTCGACCGGGATCCCGTTCAACGGTTACCTGGACGAAGTGCGCGTGTGGACGCGACCACACAACCCGACGGTCGTCTCCCAGAACTACCGACTGGCCGTGACGACCGCCACGCCCAACCTCGCCCTGTACTGGGCCTTCAACGACGGCAAGGGCACCGTCGCGTCCGAGTTGATGCGAGGTCAACACATGGAGGCGACGTCGCCCGCTCGGCCGCCCAGCTGGGTGGCGACGGACTTGGAAATGACACCGTCGGCTGAAATAACGACGTCGGTGTTCGCGGAGTCGCCGCGGGAGGACGCCGAGAAGACGTGCAAGGCTCTGCTACAGACAGAGGAGCGGCTTCAGGGATGCGCTTCACTCGGTAGCGCCGTCTTCAGTTTGTACCTCCAGCAATGCATCGACGACGTGGTGCTCGCGAACTCCCCGTCTGCCGCCCATGCGGCCATAGCTCAGTTCGACTCGCTCTGTTACAAGTTGCTCAACTGGGAGAAGCCAGAAGTGTGTAGCGATCCCATTTGTTGCACGTTCGGTTTCTACGATGCTGCCACGCAGTCGTGCAGCTGTCCGCTGGGATACTGGGGACCGTTGTGTGAAAACGTGTGCATGTTCAGCACGCACGGCGCGTGCGACATGCACGGAGAATGCCAGCCGGCCGACGGCACGTGTCTGTGCAAGTCACGCTGGATGCACGTGCCACTGCCGCTGAACCAGTTCGACACCCGGATGTCACTGGTGCCCGTCGACTACGCGTGTGACGGCTGCACGGAGGGCTGGCACGGCGTCGACTGCAACATGGCTGTTCTCGACATATCAATGCTGCGCTATGCCGCCGTCATCACCGGCATGCACTTGACGACCTTCGACGGCCTCTCTTTCGAAATGATTCAACCCGGCGGCTACGAGATGCTGCGTCTGGCCGAACTGTCTGTTCAGATGCTCTTCCTGCCGTGTCCACACTCCTACAGATGTCGCCGCCTAGTCGAGGTGTCGCTCCAAGCGAACGACTTCGTCTTCGCGGTTCAGCTGTCGGAGAATCAACTTGCGGCGTCAGTGCTGGTCAAGAACACGATGACACAACTGACACGTGACGGAGACTCTGTCACCACGTTCGCATTGAGCGGCGCTGAAGTAGAGCTGAGAAAGGACAATTATGCTCGAGTACTGTTCGCTGACAGCAGCTTCGAAATGCTCGTAGGAGTTGTCGGTGGAGAACTCGTCTGCGGCATCGAAGTGCCACTCGACAAAGCCAGCACATCGCAGGGCATGCTGGGTAACATGAATGGAGTCTGGTCGGACGACGTTAACTTTGGCATGATCAACGTGACGACGCACGAGACAGTGGCAGCGACTGACCGGGCGATCATCGACGATGTTCTCAGCACTGTCTACGTCGCAACAAACATGGCCACCAAGTTCGCGGTTGATAAGTCGACCACGTACCTGTCACACGAAGGCGCCACTCTTGAGATGTCCGGTGCCGGCTACATGCTACATCTCGACAACAGCTACGTCTTGTTCGAGCCACTGAGCACGACGACAGACCTTGCAGAGTTCACAGTCTCGTTCTGGGTGATGCTATACACATCAGCCACGACGCCAGCCGGCGACAACCGTATCTTGACTGTCAAATTTAGTGACGGCGGAGAACTACAAGTATTCACCCACGATGGTTACTGGCGGTTGTCATGGCAAGACGAGGTGACGATAGACGCCCAGGCTGTGTATGACATTTGGCAGCGAATCACGGTTACGTGGTCCTCCACGCTGGGTCAGCTGACATTGTACGCGAGTGGAACGACCGATAACTCGACAGTCAGCGGCGGGACGTCTGACGTGCATGCGGGTGTCTCTGTGCAGATAACGTCGGTGAAGTTGGGTGCTCGAGCGCCGTTCGCGATGGACTTGGACCTGCTGCAGCTGTGGCGCTACAGCAAGGCACGGTCCGTAGTGGAGACGGAGACGAGCGACTACACGGACGTCTACGACGGACATCTGCTTCTGTGCGCACTCTTTGACGACGGCGAGGGCGACCAGACGAACGCTACGATGTACGACGCCTCGTTGAATGCAACAGACGCACCGACAGCACGCAGCTTCTACGGATACGTGCACGCTTACCCGTCGTCAACGTTGCGCCCTGAAGAAGTATGGCAGCCGTCTTCGCTGCCTGTCGACCACGATGCCGCACCCGATGCTCTTCCGCTCACTATCGCTCCTGACGTCATCGAGGTGTGTATGAATGCCACCGACAACGACCTCTTGCGGCAGCAGTGTGGCGACCTGGGCAGTGTGCAGCAGTTCTACTTCGAGGCGTGTATCAGGGACGTGTTGGCGGGCGGCAAAGCAGCGGCCGAGACGGCCCAGGCAGCCCTAGTGTTCTACTGCCGCGCCGTGCACGACGCCGACGAGTGCGTCTTCTCTGGCTACCTCGACCTCTGCGTTGCCCGCACGGACAAGAGCACTGGCGGAAAGTTCCCCGCATGGGCAATCTCTCTCATCGTCCTGCTGCTCCTTGCCGCGCTGGCAGCGCTCGTGTTGTGCTGCTGTTGGGTGTGGATGGCGGCCGGGAGGAAGAAGAAGAGGAAGGAGAAGGAAGAAGGGGAGGACGAGATGATGGAGACGTGTCTCATTGACGCCAGGAACTACCCGTATTCAAAGGCACAGTACGACCGCCGTGATTCGCAGCAGACGACCAGTTCCTCGTCTGTGGACATGGAGGACGACGGCGGCGAAGAGTATGAAGGAGCCCTGCGGACGCGGGTTGCTTCCCTGTGGAACCGAGTCAAGCATCCGTTCTCTAAGGCACCTGCAGAACAGACCACGGAAAGCAACACCCTGCACGCAGAAGTAACACTATCACCAGACGGTCGGCGGAACTCGAGAACATCGTCTGCTGACCAGATCCCCAATCACGACAACGGCGGGACAGAGGGAGGTGGCCTGCGTGGCCGAGTCAGTTCGGTCTGGGCCCGCGTGAAGGGTCGGTTCTCGACACAGCCGGTGGAGACAGCGAGTGGAACTTGGCACTCAGGGGTAGTCACCTCTCCGGACGGGAGGCGCGATTCAAGAACTTCGACCGAGCACAGTTTCCAGGCGAGGGAGATTCACGAGAGCGGGTCTCGCAGCAGCATTGCGTCGCTGTGGAACCGAATCACGAACCCATTCTCCTCCTCCACGACCCCAACGGCCGAGTCACAGAGCGACACCTGGCGGTCGGCGTCACGCAGTCACAGCATCGCTAGCATCGAGCTGGGCAGTCTGCGGACGTCGAGAAGTTCCACCCGTGTCGGTCCTCTCGCCAGTGACGGTCCACCAGAAGCAGGTATGACGAGGCAGCCGTCACAGCCCGACATGATCCAGTTTAACCCGACCAGTGACGACGACGATTGGCCGGACGTGCCCCAGCAGCCGCTGCCGGCAAGAACGCCATCACAACGTAGCGTTGAGTTGGGAAATCCCCTACCAGTACCAGCGAGGACACCGCCCGATGCCAAAGAGTCGGTGCCCAGACCCTTGACGGCGAAGCGAGCTATGAGTGAGCTCCGAAAGATGACCGTGTCTCCCGCACCAACCAATGCGCCGTTCCCATTAACAGGCGCCCCGCTTGAAGGCAACATGAGTCGTGGCAGTACCGTCGTTCTCGACGAGAACGCCGAACAGACCAACAAGCAGCCGAAGCAGGCAAGCGGCCGAGGCACGAAGAAGGGAATATCGGCGCCGATCTTGCCGACTCGACACACGGGCACCGGCAGCGGCACCCCGCGCGTCAACCGCCGACCCCCTGACCAGCCACAGATCGCCCAGTGGGGACGCCTCAGTCGCGACTCGACGATGGCGTCAGTCGGCGAGGACGACGGAAGTCTCAACATCCGGCCGATGTCGCGCTATGATACGACACCGATGCGCAGCAAAAGCCGTGCCGGCTCAAAGATGTCGATGTTATCCCTCGACTCTAATGCCGACCGCACAAGCCAGGCATAGAGCGCTGACTGACCAGTGGACTCACAGGGATGGTGGACAACACCAACTGTGTTGTACACTCTCCCTGTGCAAACGGATTCCGATTGTTTTATGTGTGTTAATTTCAACTAGCCGACTCTTTAACTCTCAAATAAGTTTCACCAGAATGTAAGCAAAAGCAAAGCAAGAAACTGCGACATTCTCAAAGCGGCAGCTTGTCTGCCGGTGACTGTTATAGGACTATACATTCTAAGTGTTTATATTGTGAAAATACTCGCATGAGATTATCTATCATGCAATTGTGGTTAAAACATATTTAGGTATATGTAAGTCATGATATTTCTCTCATGTTTGACCATATACAATATTCTTGTGATACAGTGATGAATTAATTTTCACGATATGTATAATATCATACTGAAAACGTGTTACAGTTTTATAGAAATGGTGTTAGAAAAGAACGGGTATGAGACTAATAAGTCACTGTAGTAAAATTTACATTTCGTTAACAATATTGTGTAACATGCTTTGTTAAGTATATTGAATGCATTCTTGTTGCCATACTACCTCTTTCAATTCTAAGTATTACTTGTTACTATACTACGTCTTTCAATTCTAAGTATTACTCTAATAAATTATATGTTGCATTAAATTGTAGTTGGTGTTGTAGCAGCTGACGAAGTACCATTAGAAACATGGAGAAGTTGTTTTTATAATAACCCATGATATTGTACACGACTTAACAGCCACAGCGTTTATCTAAATAATAACACAATTGCAGAACCTTAGAACCACAGCAAACATATACAATTTTAGTGGTGGTACCACACATTTAGTGGTAGTCCTACACATTTAGTGGCACTCCTACACATCTCGCCAGAACATTGATCGTATTTAATGCCCAACAAATGCCCTATTTAGGGGTCGTTCACAGTTGTCGACATTTCTCTGTTCGCACATAACTAATTCTAAGACCTCAATTATTGCTCGAAAAGTTATCAAAACAATAATACTCCTAATTACTGTCAGGAATCTGAATCTCATTTACAGTCATTGTGACTAATAGACACAGTCACAGTGACACAGACACGTCTATTGATTATAAAACAATTCTAGCATTATGTCCAGTCTGTTTTTGTGAAATGTGGTCACATCTCTATATTTACCTTTACACAAATTTCTCTTCCATTATCTGTTTACAATGATTTTACTTTTATAAATAGATCTGGTTATGATCACTGGACGCTCCTATCAAGCCAGTGCGGTTTAGTTTGCAAAATTCACACAGTTAGACCAGACTGACAGACACACTGACACAGAAACGCATACACATATACATGCATAATTTGCATATATCCACCTACCACACGGGGAAGGTGGGTTGTGTTCTCACCCCTGAGTTACAGTGCGCCCTGGCTAAAAAAAAAAAACGATTAAAAAATATATAAAATTTGACCTCGGTAATTATCGTGTGTAGTTACCAGACTATGATTCCAATAAGAAAGAAATATTTAACAACAGTTGTCTTGTGACGTTATGCCCCGTTACCCTGGCGTTACAGGTGTGTGCACATGTGTGTATGGAAACGAAATTACTCAGCATATAATGAAAATTGCACTGGAATTATTTGTCATGGATAAAAGGAGCGACGTCCGCGTCACAGAAGCTGTCAGAGCCATGCGCCACACGGAACAATATAAGCCAATGTTGTCGTTCAAAACCAACAATTCACACCTGTTGTCGTGGTTGACTTGAACACCGGCGAACTACTTGACGACATGTAGACACGATATTATAACAATGTCTACATCATGCCACCGCATTATCTAAACATAATTATAATCATTCCAACTGGAACACAGCTGTACAGATTTGTCCCACGCTACCAGTTTACAAAGATAAAAAATCCAAATTGTAACGTTGTATGGACATCACATCTCAACGTACATGTAACGTTGATGACCATACGTTGTAAAGACGCTCGGTTTGGTCAAAATAATTACCAACGCTATAGATTTCAATCGAAACAATGGTAAACAATCGATCCATACTTTAGTCATGATAACTATCACAACAATGTTGTTTTTTAGGAAAGTTATATTTTAAAATGTGGAAGTTATATTTTTATGAAGGTGTGACCCAATAAAATAATTGAAATTTGTATGAACGGTCGTAATTTTAGACAACTTGCATTATTTGGGCTGCTTGGATTATAAGATATTATTAATTTGTGACAACGGAAAGACACGGTTTACGTACTGATCTCCGTATTTCCCTTCTCCAAGGTTTTCTAGCTTCTGTGATAGTTGGTTTGTAGCTATGGAATAAATAAAAAAATGTCAAGAACAGTATTGTCACATCTTTTAGACTAGCATTTAGAAAATAACAATGTACTCGTCAGTGCTTGTACCTTAAAGATTCTGTTTTGTTGCGCCTCTGAGCTCAGGTTCCTGAGGATATCGGCGTCATAGAAGTTAATTATTATTATTATAGCTGGCTTGTTATTGCTGATTGTAGTTTCAAATGGTTATTTTTATTAACTCTTATAGGTGCGTAGGCAAAACACTTATGTTTCGCCTTAACGGTTCTCACAAAGAACCTTCATCCACGTTTCGACCACGTAAGTAGTCATACAACTACAACTTGTCTGGCTCTGACATTGTGAATTAACACCTGAACACATATAATATTTGGCATTATTGCAAACATACAAAAACTGTGGATGTAAGCGTATCATTGTTATATTTGTTAGCGTTTTGGTTATATGCCAATTTTGTAGTAGTGGAAGTGTTCATAAATTTATACTTCTAACCTTTCCGTTTCCAACATATTTATAACATTGATGGCCTGCATTTAAACAGAATGTTGATTACCATCACAAATACAATCTACGCCTGGATATTTCACAGATATGCAATGAACAAGCAACTTTGTTGCTTGTTCATATTATATCAGTAATAAAAGAACATGTTGGCTACATTTTACTGAAGTGACGCTACTTCCTATGTCTCAAATATTGAATGTTGTCGAAATTTAGCTAAAATATGGTTTCCCGTGATTTAATAAATTACATAAAATAAATAATGTTACCATTTATTAATGAATATTTCACATATTCGCTTTATATAATTCGAAAACGTCAAACTGCAATATTCCTGCAAGATTTATATTTGAAAAATAAATAAGGATACTAATAATAGTACAAACGTCTATAGCGCCTGTGTCCTCGGGAACCTGAGCTCAGAGGCGCAACCAACCAGAATCATTAAGCATTATCATGAACAGGGACGCGCAAAGATCATCATCTCGTGCTACGACTGGTTGAGATGAGAGCACAATAATTGGTTAATTGATGAGGTAGGGGTCTCAAAAAGGCATAACTTAGCTTACTTCATGGATAGCGTGTTACTATGACGTCTGAGCACGGACGTCATTGTAAAACGCTACGTAACGTTCGCACGTGGACGTCATGGTAAAACGTTCTGAAACGTCCACGCATAGACGTCAATGTAAAGAGATGACGTCAAATAAACGAAGACAACTTTTATATTAATATGAAGAACATCATATAAACTTATAACCTTTCCAGTGATCAAGAGGCGTTTATGGCGTTTCCAAGATCTTCGCAAAATATAGAGAGGCTAAGGGGGGCAAGCTGTGTCATCCATTAGTTTACTATGCTCCCGTGTGGTGGAGCAACATGTGACATTGGAAAAAACGAAATTGTTAAGCCAAGGGGGATCATGGCCGAATGTCCCCACAAATATGCGAATTTAGTAACTTGGGCCCAGTAACGTAAACGTTTAGAGTGTGTAAAGTATTGAACTTCTGAGATAAGGTTAGTTGCTCAGGTTTGTATTCTTTTCAGCTTAATTCATTAATCATCCGTTTCTTTTTTGATTCTTTTTAAACCTAGTTACTGCATTTCACAAAGATTATTTTGGTGTTTCAATATGGTTTATATATGTAACGATTAACTGGTATATTGCAGGTGCGCTTGTTTGTGTCAAGTTCACCTTACAAATACTAATCACATGGATCGTGACAATTGTGAAGATTGCGACAGTTTGTTACCCTAGTTATCAATAAATCAATGTACAACCACGTATCAATATAAAATATTATAAATTCATATTATGCAGCAATTATACAAGAGCCCGTAAAACTTACCAAGTAGGCGGAGCTTAACAACATCCACTGCGCATGACACGACCCTGCCAATATCCTCTGTAGTACAGACGAATAACCCATTGTATGGCTAACTAGAGTGAACTGTGGAAACGAGAAAGATTGAAGGTGGTAATGTTATCAGTGTCTCTGAGGCTGGTTGGTAGATTGCTACACAAGTGTACTGCCAGTTTTTTGGCAAAGGTTCTTTCGCCGTAGGTGCCTGTCTGTGCGTGGCACGGTCAACTACTGGGGATACTGTTGGCGCGTCAACAACTTTCAAAGATATTTTAACACCAGGATAACCCAACGCTGCCATCTTCTCCGGGTGGTGGTATGAACAAGTTTGTGCTTCGGCGGCATGAAGTTTGAAAGCTTTATTTCCACGAGCCATTTTTTTTTAGCAAAGTTGGCTGCGTAGGGAACTTAAACGAAATGCATATTACTCTATGTTTTACTAATGTTTCCATAACAAAGTAGAACATTAATTAACTAAGTTATCTTTAACTACTTTGATTCATTCCTATGATATGGCAAACTGCTTGTTTCTTTTACTTATATAATATTAACGTTATCACCATTTTAATTAGGAAATTCAATTGTAGAAATGGTAACATAATATCTGCACATCATAAGTGCAGCTAAGAACTGCAATTTAAGTAATACTTAGAAACACTGTACATTAATGAATTTTAGTGTAATTAAATGGTACAGTAAAAAAAAGTAATTCATCATAGTAAATAGGTTTAATTTTAAAATACAATACATGGAATAATAATAATCGTAATAAATCAATAAAGCGATATTCACATTACATTTACATTGTCACGATCATAGAATGTAGTTTACAGCAACAAATAAATACATTTTGTGACCGTGTAGCAGCATTTGTAAGTCAGTCTTGCTCAGCGCCATCAAATTAAAACATTCGTAGTTCGATAGCGTAACAAGTTATTCCTTTTGTGAATGTAACGAATTCAAACGGTGACAGTGTTAAATGACGTTACCTGGCGGTACAGTAAGCGACAAGATAATTCGGCATTTGCGAATCAAAGTTTGTAGTTTGATAACGTTTCTTACCAATCCCACTGCGAGAGAGACGATAAATGTTTTAGTTAATGCTACCTTAACGCAACACAGTAGGCGACGGCCTGCAGACCACACATAGATGACCTCGGGCATTATGCAAGCGCGTGCGGCAAGCAAGCGCGTGCGGCAAGCAAGCACTTGCGACAAGCAAGCGCGTGCGGCAAGCAAGCGCGTGCCGCAAGGAAGCGCGTGCGACAAGGAAGCGCGTGCGACAAGCAAGCGCGTGCCGCAAGCAAGCGCGTGCGACAAGCAATAGCGTGCCGCCAGCAAGCGCCTGTGACAAGCAAGCGCGTGTGACAAGCAAGCGCCTGTGACAAGCAAGCGCGTGCCGCGGAGACCTAGATGCACAGGTCTAGCTTAGTGTGGATTTGACGAATGATCATATTTTGGTCTTTCACCAGAATGTTTCTGCTGTATAACCAGCAGTCAAATTTTTTTACCGGCTTTCTTTAGCTTTATCAGTCAGTATAACAACTCCGAGCTTAGCTTGGTTAAATCTTAATTTTCAAAAATACGATTTGAAACCAAAGTTGTACTGTTTGTCTTCAAGTTGCTCCGATATTTGCAGATAGCGTCACTGTGACGTTCACACTTGAATCGGACAATAACCGTGCGGGGGGCGTCCATAGGGAACTTGGCGGCCGATTTTGGTGCGCGCGCTCTGTTTCCTGAACCTTTTGGGGGTCATTTTCATCTTGTTATTTATGATGCAGATCAGTTCATTTTCAATCTCCGCAGCCCCCACCACATCTGATATACCTTCAAACCTAATGTTATGTCTACGACTGTATTGTTCTAGTTTATCATTGTTAGACTTCGGCAAGTCGATTCTTTTTTCTAGTTATTCGCTCGTATTTTCTTTCTATGACTTTGTGTAACTGTTCAATGGTCCAATTGGTAGTCGGGACCTCCAAGTTACCACGACGGTAGCCGAGGGGCATGGGGCGGGAACTACCCAGACCGCCACTCGTTTCCACCCCAAGGTTCATAGATGTGTGACATGAGATTGGGCGTAATGTCTTGGCTTTCTGTATATAGGATGTGGAGCAGAGTTGTCATAGTATTAGCATCGAAGTATACAATCCATTGTTTCTCTATCATAAAGAGTTTGTGATTCTGTCTGTCTGTCTGTCTGTAAGTGTGGTCATATCTCCGTCAGTCTCGCATGTCTGGTACTGAACTTTTGTAGGCGTGCCCAGCTGTCCACGGGGATGGTTCATACGTTAAGCAAATCTAAAATTGCCCCGGGGTGGGGTCATTATGTATATGGATGTTTGACGTAGATTACATAACTGAGAACAACAGCAGTTCGTAGTTACGTACACTTGTTTCCAACGATATTTTCTAGGATTCTTCAGAATTACGTAATCTACGTCAAATGATACGAATGCTGCGTGAAACCGGCTGTTGTAGACCGTTTTAGGGCACGAAGATGGCATTGCACTGCCAAAACTTGACTGGGTAGTGCAAGTTGTCATAGACAATTCAATTCAGCATGGCAACTTGTGGATTATTTCCATGAATTGTCAAATATTTTTATACATGCTTTGACACCCCATATTACTAGAAATGGCATAACGGTTATTTATGTTTCATTGCAGGAGTCATAAACCCTAGCAGCGACTGCCTTTACTCCCGTGCAATGTCAGACAACTCAACTAGTTTATCATAAAGTCATATTATATAGTGCACTGAGTAACTATATATCTAGACAAAGATCTCGACCACACACGTCCTTCCTCGGAGGGGGTGCGTTCCTCTGATGACGGACACCCCCCTCCCCCGAACAAACCCCCTTTTGAGATAATTTCTTTTAATTGTAAAAAAAAATTTCAGAAATAATCTCGGAAGTCCCCGCCTGATTGTATACGCCCGATGCCCCTTTACAAAACCCAGAGGACTTGTCTACCACTGAAATATTTGATTATAAGCCACTGAAATAGTTTTATTCAACCACAATCTTTGTATCGTTAAATATAATATATATATATATATATATATATATATATATATATATATATATATATATATATATATATATATATATATATATATATATATATATATATATATATATATATATATATATATCAACCTGGCCATTCAGCATGTCCTGTAAACATGGTATTCAGGGCGAAACATTCACATTCGTTAAACGAAGCAGCTGCTTTACCAAGAAACCAATTTTGTTTCTATTCGAACATCTGTGTATTGAGATCGTCCCTCTATTGTAATCTGTCTTGATGCCACGACAGCTTAGGCGTGATTCAAGAACGTCGACCGAGCACAGTTTCCAGGCGAGGGAGATCCGTGAGAGCGGGTCTCGCAGCAACATTGCGTCGCTGTGGAACCGAATCACGAACCCGTTCTCCTCCACGACCCCAACGGCCGAGTCACAGAGCGACACCTGGCGGTCAGCGTCACGCAGTCACAGCATCGCTAGCATCGAGCTGGGCAGTCTGCGGACGTCGAGGAGTCCACCCGTGTTGGTCCTCTCGTCAATGACGGTCCACCAGAAGCAGGTATGACGAGGCAGCCGTCACAGCCCGACATGGTCCAGTTTAACCCGACCGATGACGCCGACGATTGGCCGGACGTGCCCTAGCAGCCGCTGCCGGCAAGAACGCCATCACAACGTAGCGTGGAGTTGGGAAATCCCCTACCAGTACCAGCGAGGACACCGCCCGATGCCAAAGAGTCGGTGCCCAGACCCTTGACGGCGAAGCGAGCTATGAGTGAGCTCCGAACGAAAGATGACCGTGTCTCCCGCACCAACCAAATGAGCCGTTCCCGTTAACAGGCGCCCCGCTTGAAGGCGACATGAGTCGTGGCAGTACCATCATTCTCGACGAGAACGCCGAACAGACCAACAAGCAGCCGAAGCAGGCAAGCGGCCGAGGTACGAAGAAGGGAATATCGGCGCCGATCTTGCCGACTCGACACACGGGCACCGGCAGCGGCACCCCAAGCGTCAACCGCCGACCCCCCGACCAGCCACAGCTCGCCCAGTGGGGACGCCTCAGTCGCGACTCGACGATGGCGTCAGTCGGCGAGGATGACGGAAGTCTCAACATCCGGCCGATGTCGCGCTATGATACGACACCGATGCGCAGCAAAAGCCGTGCCGGCTCAAAGATGTCGATGTTATCCCTCGACTCTAATGCCGACCGCACAAGCCAGGCATAGAGCGCTGACTGACCAGTGGACTCACAGGGATGGTGGACAACACCAACTGTGTTGTACACTCTCCCTGTGCAAACGGATTCCGATTGTTTTATGTGTGTTAATTTCAACTAGCCGACTCTTTAACTCTCAAATAAGTTTCATCAGAATGTAAGCAAAAGCAAAGCAAGAAACTGCGACATTCTTAAAGCGGTAACTTATCTGCCGATGTGGTGACTGCTGTGAGACTATACCTTCTAAGTGTTTATATTGTGAAAATACTAACGCATGAGATAATCTATCATGTGGTTGTGGTTAAAACATATTTAGGTATATGTAAGTCATGATATTTCTCTCATGTTTGACCATATACAATATACTTGTGATACAGTGATGAATTAACTCTCACGATATGTATAATATCATAGTGAAAACGTGTTACAGTTGTATGGAAATGGTGTTAAATAAGAACGGTATGAGACTAATACATCACTGTAGTTAAATTTACATTTCGTTGTTAACAATGTTGTGTAACATGTTTTGTTAAGTATATTGAATACATTCTTGTTGCCATACTACGTCTTTTAATTCTAAGTATTACTTGTTAATATACTACCTCTTTCAATTCTAAGTATTACTCTAATAAATGTATATTGCATTAAATTGTAGTTGATGTTGTAGCAGCTGACGATGTACCATTAGAAATATGGAGAAGTTTTTTTAATAATAACCCATGATATTGTATACGACTTAACAGTCACAGCGCTTATCTAAATAATAACAAAATTGCAGAACCTTAGAACCACAGCAAACAAAATATACAATTTTAGTGGTGGTACTACACATTTAGTGGTAGTCCTACACATTTAGTGGCGGTACTACAAATTTAGTGGTAGTCCTACACATTTAGTGGTAGTCCTACACATTTAGTGACAGTCCTACACATTTAGTGGCAGTCCTACACATTTCGCCAGAACATTGATCCAATTTAATGCCCAACAAATGCCATGTTTTGGGGTCGTTCACAATTGTCGACATTTATTTGTTCGTACAAAACGTACTAATTCTCAGACCTACCTCAATTTTTGCTCGAAAAGCTATCAAAACAATAATACTCCCAATTACTGTTAGGAATCTGAATCTCATTTACAGTCATTGTGACTAACAGACACACTCACAGTGATACAGACACATCTATTGATTATAAAAAAATCCAGCATTATGTCCAGTCTGTTTTTGCGAAATGTGGTCTCATCTCTATATTTACCTTTACACAAATTTCTCTTCCATTATTTGTTTACATTTATTCAATGATTTTACTTTTATAAATGGATCTGGTTATGATCACTGGACTCTGCTATCAAGCCAATGCGGCTTAGTTTGAAAAATTCACACAGTCAGACTAGACTGACAGATACACAGACGCGAAAACAGATTAACGCACATTCGATATGCAAGCACATGTGCCCGCAAAGAAACGCATACCGACACAAGAACACGCACGTACGCACGCATGCACCCACATAGAAACGCGTACACAGACATACATCGGCGTACGCACATAAACATGCATAAGTTGCATATATTCACCTACCACACGGGGAAGGCGGGGCATGTCCGCTCCCCGAGTTACAGTGCGCCCTGGCTAAAAAAAATAAAAAAATATATATAATTTGACCTCGGTAACTATCGTGTGTAGTTACCAGACTATGACTCCAATAAGAAAAAAATATATATAATAACAGTAAAAAATATTTAACAACACTAGTCTTATGAAGTTATGCCCCGTTACCCTGGGGTTACAGGTTTGTGCACATATGTTTACGGATATGCAAATGCGTAGCTTAGGCCAGTATATAATGCAAATTGAACTGGTAATTATTTATGTCATGGATAAAGGGAGCGACGTCCGCGTCACAGAAGTTGACAGAGCCATGCGCGATACGGAACAATACAGAACAATGCTGTCGTTCATAACCAATTCACACCCATTATTGTGGTTGACGTGAATCCCGGCGAACAACTTGGCGACCTGATGGGTGGTGACAATTAAACATGTAGGCAATATATTACTACAGTGTCTACATCATGCCACCGCATTATCTAAACATAATAATAATCATTCCAACTGGAAAACGCGGCTGTGCAGATTTGTCCCACGCTACCAGTTGGCGAAGATAAATAAATGCAAATTGCAATGTTGCATGGACATCACATTTCAACATCCTTGTAACGTTGGTGACCAGACGTTGTAAGGTCGCTGGGTTAGTTGTCGACTTGATTTCAACGTTGTATCAACGTCAAATTTCCACGTCCTTACAATGTTGATGACCACACGTTGTAAATGCGTTGTAGCTACGTTGTTCGACGTCAGTAGTAGGTAAGTATTTTTCGATACGCAAGAGCGGTGGTTACTAAAAATAGACACTGGGAAAAAAACCCACATATCGCTGACGTAGCGGTTAATTGGGGAAAACCCACATATCGTTGACGTGACGGTTAGTTGGGGAAAATCCACAAATCGCTGACGTGGCGGTTATTGAGTACGGTATCAATGAATGAGAGAGCTAATCAATCAGGATTCAGAACGTTATCGGTGAATGGTGTAAAGAGCGATGATTCGTCGGTTATAGTTTCATAAAGGTTATGCGTATGAGTTTCATAAAAATCGTGGATGATTAATGAGGTGAGGAGGATGAATGACTCGTGTGTCCATCTCGAGAGAGATGGGTATATGCTCGCATTTCGGTATGCGAATAATTACCCTCCGATGTGGACATACTTGCCGCCGAAACGCGGCCATCTTAAAAACGGAACAAACGCAGTCGGTCGTGTGCACACACACAATCATCTTTTAATTACATCGCAATACAGATACTATCACCTGGTAAGTATTACCATATATATATATAATATTATATATAATTATATATATATATATTTATATTTAACATTTTTAATTAAACAATTTCTATGTTTTATTATGTCCAGGCCCAGCCCAAGCCCGGCCCGGCCCACTCACACCAGGCCCAGCCCAGGCCCGATATGTTTAATTTTTTTTTGGACCTAAATCCTGGCCTGTGCAGGGCACTAATATATATAATTATAAATACATAGTCGATCAGATCGAAAAGCCACCAATATATATATATATACACACCATAGAGTTACATCATTAATCACCCCCTTATAAACTTTTACTAATGGGTGTTCTATTTATGTCTATGCTACACACACACACATATGTAATAGTATACATGTATATATACATGGATATGTATGCCAAATATATATATATATATATATATATATACTGTTATATATATATACACATATATAAAATTATATAATATATGTATATATATATATATATACACATATATATATATTATATAATATACGTATATATATATATATATATATATATATATATATATATATACGTACGTATATATAATTATATATATATATATAATTATATATACATATATATATATACATATATATATATATATATATATATATATATATATATATATATATATAAACAGTATATATATGGCATACGTATGCATGTATGTATGCATATATATAATGTATACTATTACATGTGTGTATATATATATATAATATATATAATTATATATATATTATATATAATTATATATATATATTGTGTGTGTGTGTGTGTGCGTGTGTGTGTGTGTGTGTGTGTGTGTGTGTGTGTGTGTGTGTGTGTGTGTGTGTGTGTGTGTGTGTGTGTGTGTGTGTGTGTGTGTGTGTGTGTGTGTGTGTGTGTGTATTAGTGCCCTGTGCGGGCCTAGAATTTGATCCCAAGCCCGGCCCGCAATTAGCAGTTAGGGTCCAGGCCCGGCCCAGGCCCACAATATTTTTTCAAGCCCGGCCCGGCCCAGGCCCGCAAACTAGAATTTAGGCCCAGGCCCGACCCAGACCGTGAATGTGTGGCCCAGGCCAGGCCCGCAAGTTTCAGGCCCACGCCCCGCCCATACCAGCGGGCCAATAATGAGTAAGCATGGTGCCCGCAAGCCCGCGGCCCTGGGATCCATGCATAATATAAATATAGCAGGGTATATCAGCTTCATCCAGTTGATATCATATTTATTTTAATTGTATTGTGATATAAATACATAACCATATATTTTTTTATTCCAATACCCCCAACTGAAAACCGGCGAAATGCTTTAATAACATTAAAAAAATGGATGGTGAAAAAATTAAATACACACTAGAGTCTTCTAAATAGGCCACCCATATGACCAAGATAAACTGGTCTGATTACAGAGACTGGTGAGATGTACAAATGTGTAGATCTGACAAAAACACGGGGTTTAAGGGGTGGCTGCTTCCAACGGGTGCTTTGTGTAACTGGTTCTACTGTATCTATGGAATAAACCTTTTAGCTAGGACTTAACTGGATGGTGTAAGATACAACTACACACACCATTCTTGAAACCTAAACCTAAATATTAGTTTACCACATGTTGCATTTGTCTTTTTGCATGCTCTTCGTTGATTGCATTAAATAGACACATCCTTATGAGACAATGAAATATGTTTTGCTAGATTTGGACCACCATTTGTAAAAAAAATTATTAAATCCAATTGCTATCTCTTTCTTTTCTGAAAGTGGTTTGTTATTCTTCGTAAAAATGTCGGGATAAATTGGTGTGTTGAAATGTTTGTTAATTACGCACTTTAATATTTTCCAGGTACCTTTAACATTGATTTTCTGTAGTGCTGTTTTTAGTGGGTCTTAATATAACTGTTAATTTGCTTTTATAAGTTTTGTATATATGCACAGATTCAGAATATATAGGTATAACAACTGCTTTATACAGCCTCTTTTTCTTGACACCAGCACGTTTTAAACTTTGGTGAACCAAGTTGTCTTGTTACTGCTACGGTACTCTAGGATATGTTCTCAGGCTAGTGACTGGAATACTTACTGCAGGCCTTTTTAGACACCTGGGTAACACGACTGTGAACTATCCTGTAATACCTACTGTTAAGCGAGCACTTAATTCAGAGTTAATTGCGAATTTGTCAAAGAGATTAAATTATGCTGTAATTTTCTTGACTGGGTGTATGGAAGAAAAATAACAAAGAATGCGCAACGAATGCAATGACATCAGCAACTATTTTAGTATTCGTGTTTCATTGGTAGTCTCGTGAATGGAAACATTGTTACAAGCTTTTAAAATGTGTATACGTTCCCGCCGGTAGACACACACGATGCGACAGTTGACATTTTCTTTAACTGCGAGACATTTCACAGTAATTTTCTTTAACTACGTGACCTGTTATTTTCGTTTGTTGTGACATTTTTATGTATTTTTATTTACCAGTCTTAACTAATGCGGTTTGTCACTTACGTAACGCTGTTTTCTAAGTGTGTAACACATTCACTATGTAGTAACGCGTTTAGCTATTCTTCCAATGGCATACACAGCGCTGTCTCCACAGCATGTACCATCCGTTGGCCTTTTTTTCCATTACTGGTCACCACTTCCACCATTTACCTCCGTCTGACTGTCCCTAAGAGCAACTCCGTACATCGCCCCTAAATTCACCTGTGTCCGTAATTTGGTTAGTTAACGACATTTGATACATTGTTACTAAGTACATGATTAGCTGCTATAGAAAAAAAAACGTTACTGCTCATTAATTTCAAAATATCCAGTTATGCACTTGGGTTACTCCGGCAGCGAGATAAAAACGCCGGACGAGAGTGCATTCGTCAAGAAATCGCTTTCGTAATGGGAAGTAAAAATCTAGCTGTAGGAAAAACACATGCCTTGCAGCAGACACGGTTCCCCATGACACAATAGCTGTCACTGTCAGGTGCAGGCTCCAACGTCCAACACACAGAAGTAGGCATCTCAACTTTAAATTATTTCTGGTGAAATGAAGAAGGAAGCACTGTTGAATAAGCACAACTAACACACTGTGTTGTCCTCCCTTGTTTTTCTCTTGACTAACCCGAGTTGATACAAGATGCACTCTATAGAGGCAATATGTCTATGTTATTGCAACAGCCTACCTGACACGTACAGTGTTCAGTGTCACCTCACTAACCATTACAGGCCAATACTAACTGCGTATGTAACGCTTTTTACCAAGTATGCAATGCATTCGGCTGTATAGTAACGCGTTTAGCTATGCATGTCCGCCTGTCTGTTCGCTATCTTCATTTCCGTCCACTAACATCTTCGTGTACAGTCCTGTATAGTCACCCCCATGCACCAGAATATTCATTCATTACTGGTCAGTGCACCCCATCCACAATTGCCCTTCGTAGTCTCTTGAAACATTTTATTTATCACTAATCTCTTCTTTCATTCATCCCCTCCCACTACCCCCTACATTGACCGCCGTTCGTCTAACCCTACAAGAATATCCATCCATTACTGGCCACCTGCATCTCCATCCACATCCGTCCGTTGACTCTTCATCCAATTAGGTCAAATATCATATGATTTGAAGTCAAAACACACACTTTTCTAAACATAATGGAGCGTTTAGGATGTCGCCATCGTATCCGTTTCGCTAGGAAAGGGTCAGGGTTAGGGTAGGGTTAGAACAAGAGGGTAGCGATAGGAGGGGGTTGGGTTAGGGTAGGGTTAGGGATAGGGGGTAGCGTTTCTATAGCAGCTAATCATGTACTTAGTAACAATGTATCAAATGTCGTTAACTAACAAAAAATTACGGACACAGGTGAATTTAGGGGCGATGTACGGAGTTGCTCTTAGGGACAGTCAGACGGAGGTAAATGGTGGAAGTGGTGACCAGTAATGGAAAAAAAAGGCCAACGGATGGTACATGCTGTGGTGACTGCGCTGTGCGTGCCATTGGAAGAATAGCTAAACGCGTTACTACATAGTGAATGTGTTACACACTTAGAAAACAGCGTTACGTAAGTGACAAACCGCATTAGTTAAGACTGGTAAATAAAAATACATAAAAATGTCACAACAAACGAAAATAACAGGTCACGTAGTTAAAGAAAATTACTGCGAAATGTCTCGCAGTTAAAGAAAATGTCAACTGTCGCATCGTGTGTGTCTACCGGCGGGAACGTATACACATTTTAAAAGCTTGTAACAATGTTTCCATTCACGAGACTACCAATGAAACACGAATACTAAAATAGTTGCTGATGTCATTGCATTCGTTGCGCATTCTTTGTTATTTTTCTTCCATACACCCAGTCAAGAAAATTACAGCATAATTTAATCTCTTTGACAAATTCGCAATTAACTCTGAATTAAGTGCTCGCTTAACAGTAGGTATTACAGGATAGTTCACAGTCGTGTTACCCAGGTGTCTAAAAAGGCCTGCAGTAAGTATTCCAGTCACTAGCCTGAGAACATATCCTAGAGTACCGTAGCAGTAACAAGACAACTTGGTTCACCAAAGTTTAAAACGTGCTGGTGTCAAGAAAAAGAGGCTGTATAAAGCAGTTGTTACACCTATATATTCTGAATCTGTGCATATATACAAAACTTATAAAAGCAAATTAACAGTTATATTAAGACCCACTAAAAACAGCACTACAGAAAATCAATGTTAAAGGTACCTGGAAAATATTAAAGTGCGTAGTTAACAAACATTTCAACACACCAATTTATCCCGACATTTTTACGAAGAATAACAAACCACTTTCAGAAAAGAAAGAGATAGCAATTGGATTTAATAATTTTTTTTTACAAATGGTGGTCCAAATCTAGCAAAACATATTTCATTGTCTCATAAGGATGTGTCTATTTAATGCAATCAACGAAGAGCATGCAAAAAGACAAATGCAACATGTGGTAAACTAATATTTAGGTTTAGGTTTCAAGAATGGTGTGTGTAGTTGTATCTTACACCATCCAGTTAAGTCCTAGCTAAAAGGTTTATTCCATAGATACAGTAGAACCAGTTACACAAAGCACCCGTTGGAAGCAGCCACCCCTTAAACCCCGTGTTTTTGTCAGATCTACACATTTGTACATCTCACCAGTCTCTGTAATCAGACCAGTTTATCTTGGTCATATGGGTGGCATATTTAGAAGACTCTAGTGTGTATTTAATTTTTTCACCATCCATTTTTTTATGTTATTAAAGCATTTCGCCGGTTTTCAGTTGGGGGTATTGGAATAAAAAAATATATGGTTATGTATTTATATCATAATACAATTAAAATAAATATGATATCAACTGGATGAAGCTGATATACCCTGCTATATTTATATTATGCATGGATCCCAAGTTCACGGATGTCTGTGTATGAAATATACAGAAACAAAATGCGATACCAGGCCAAGGCAGCTGTACGGGTAGCACTTTGGAAGTAGAATATAATACACAACATATGATGCAATACGCATACATACACCCAGGATAATTCAATAATAGTGTTGTTGAGATTTTTTTTAGATTGCTCAAAGTGTGCAGTAGGAAACAATATCTAAGAAAAACCTTTCATATGTTTATATTGTAGGTTAGTGATGTTAAACATATGCTGTCATAGCATCATTACTTCAATGACGCAGCAAATCAAAGAACGAAGTAGTGCAGATGACAAACTACAGCTCCGTATAGTGCTTACACATTTCCAATAGTTTATATTAAATGCATATTCTAAAACAATAGGTAAAAATAGATCACAACTGTCCTAAGACAAAGAAGAACAACGTACTTTGGGAACAGTATGTGATTGGAATATGATGTACTGACGAAGATAGCTATACAATGAGTCATGGCACACATAACTTGGATTAGGACATGTTGAACAGCTGACCGATATAGTTATTCTCGGTAAAAGAGTATGACAACATAAAATAACCGTGTTTGCCTTGTGAGCTTAAAGCCAGTAACGTGGTAGTGAAGAGAGCGACAAAGTGTGATGCATACACCCAGAGGGTATGTAATAGTAACGTATGTTGCGTACATTGTCTTGTGCAGTAACCTATTTCAAGGCATTGCTTAGACTAACAAATAATAATGACTCTACAATGTGTCTACATATATCCGTAATAATTAATATTTTGATAGATAATAAACCAAAAATAGTACTAATACAATTTTAAACAGTCAAGTGTAAATTGGAAGAGTAGACTATGTTATCATTGATTTATAGTAGAGCCTTGGGACCCAATGAAACATGCATACTATCTCTTTAAATATACCAATGAGTTTATTTTCCAACAAATATTCACATAACTGCTTGATTTTTTAAACCAAATATGCCATAACTTTGTAAGAAAATTTTTAATTGTGTCAGTTTTAACAGAATGTCGGTTAAATTCCGGACTTGTCAAAATTTATTGTTTGGGTGACTGCTTTTGTACTTCTAGTTGATAAGATACAAGGTGAGCGGTTTAATTTCGATACGCCACCATAAAACGGTATCATATGACCAGATACCCGGTGCGGCCATCTTTTATACATTCAATAAAAATGGTACAGCAAAAATAACACATGATTTAGAAAATGGTAGAGAAATGTCATACAGTTTTAAAAAAGACAGAACTATCACAGGGCTAACGTCATGATGTTATGACGCTCGTATATACTGTTAGCAAATTAAAGTGTACCACAATTAACTAAGCTTGGTTATACCATGCAAGTGTACCAAAACAAACATAAACTATACGTGCCACATGCAGTTCTTACAACTATGCAGGTTGTCACATCGATCATACCAGCGCTAGCCGCACCCCGTTCGTTGCTAAGGCAACCGGAGTCCACAGTCCACTCGTTGGTCTATGTGTTTGTACTTACCTCGCCCAGTGTTTTAAGTGCAAACCTTTCTTCTGTAGCCCGCTCCGAAAGGCGTGGTATTACAATAATAATTCATAATCATAATAAGTAATACTTGTAGTGTTATTTGTTTATATAACTAATTATGCTGACGATTATGTTCATAATTAATTGTTATGTACATCTTGTAGTGTTTGGTTAGTTATAACAAATATATTATAATCATTTGCAGAGTTTGTTCTTTTCTTCACAGAACCTAGCGTGAATAGATTTAAGTGCAAATGACCGGCTTATCGTTAAACTTTGTCAGACTTGCATACGTCCAGTGCGCGAACCAACGCTATAACTACACCACTAATATCACTACAGAAAACCGTGTTATTTACCACGCGTATTTCCCGAGTACCTTAGCACACAGGTGAATGTGGTAAATACTTAGTTTCAATGCGTTAACATGCAACTAAATAGGGTAATTACTTAGTTAAAAAGCGTTACCATACAGCTAAATGTGGTCATTGCTTAGCTAAAAAGGGTTAACATGCAACTATATGCGATAACTACTTAGTTAAAAAGCGTTAACATACAGCTAAATGTGGTAATTACTTAGCTTACAAGCGTTAACATACAGCTAAATGTGGTAATTACTTAACTAAAAGTGTTAACACGCAACTAAATGTGGTAATTTCTTAGCTAAAAAAGGTTAACATACAGCTAAATGCGGTAATTACTAACATAAAAGCGTTAACATACAGCTAAATGTGGTAATTACTTAGCTTAAAAGGTTAACATACAGCTAAATGCGGTAATTACTTAGCTAAAAAACAGTAACATACAGCTAAATGTGGTAATTCCTTAGCTAAATAGGGTTAACACACAGCTAAATGCGGTAATTACTTAGCTAAAAAGCATTAACATAGAGCTAAATGTGGTAATTACTTAGTCAAAAAGCGTTAACGTACAGCTAAATGCGGTAATTTCTTAGCTTAAAAGCGTTAACCTATAGCTAAATGTGGTAATTACTAAACTCATTAACATGTAGCTGTGTTTGGTACTTACTTAGCCTAAAAGCGTTAACGTACAACTAAAAGTGATATTTTCTTTGCTAAAAAAGTTAACACAGAGGTAAATGTGGTACATACTTAGCTAAATACGTTAGCATACAATTAAACGTGATACTTAATTTGCTAAAAGCGTCAACACACAGCCAAGCGTGGCAATTACGTAGCTAAAATGTGTTAACATACAAATAAAAGCAATATTTACTTAGCTTAAAAACGTTAACATGCAGATAAATGTGGTAATCGCTTAGCTTAAAAGCATTAAATACGTAACGTGTGACAAAATACATATAAAAGCGGTATTTTCTTAGACAAATCTTTACACTTTCTCATTACTCGTGCTATGTATGATTCATACGATAACCAATACCCTAAATATGTTAGATGTACGCATACAGGTCAACTCGTCGATGCATACCCGCTGTCTTTATTATCCAGGCAGGACGTCACGTGGTCTATTCTTCTTAGAGAAACGACAAACAATAACAATAATGAAACCCGAATTTCATGATTGCTGGCATCGAATAAAATACTGCACAGCATTATGCAAATGACGGGTTTATCGTTCAACTTGGTCAGACTTGCATACATCCAGTGGGCGAACCAGCGCTTTAACTACAGCGCTAATATGACTACATATAGCCAGGTTATTTAAAACGCGCATTTCCCGAGTACCAAAATCCACTAGTCAGCTGTTAGTGTCGCCTTAATGCGTTCTTTCGGGAACGCGGTAGAGCGGTGTCATATTACGGAATACAACACAACCGCATTCCTAACATGGTATGTAGCCCGAAACGCGAGCATATACCCATCTCTCTCGAGATGGACACACGAGTCATTCATCCTCCTCACCTCATTAATCATCCACAATTTTTATGAAACTCATACGCATAACTTTTATGAAACTATAACCGACGAATCGCAGCTCTTTACACCATTCACCGATAACGTTCTGAATCCTGATTGATTAGCTCTCTCATTCATTGATACCGTACTCAATAACCGCCACGTCAGCGATTTGTGGATTTTCCCCAACTAACCGTCACGTCAACGATATGTGGGTTTTCCCCAATTAACCGCTACGTCAGCGATATGTGGGTTTTTTCCCAGTGTCTATTTTCTTGCGTATTGAAAAAGACTTACCTACTACTGACGTCGCTATGTATATGCAACCAATAATCTACGTCGTACCGACTGTGTCATATGCCGATGACAATCGCAACAGTTGTTGAACCGATTCGAAAATTTAATCTCGGCAACTCATGTTGTGTGATGTGCAAGATGTCTCGCAGAATCAGTCAGTGTACGCTGGTCAGCAATTCAACAACAACAATTCAACAACAACAATCAGTCCCAGCAACGGGCCAATTGCAGCGCAGTGGCAAAGCGCACTCACGATGTGTGGCAAAGCGCATTCACCTGTACAACATTTTTCACAACTGTTAGTGGAACTCCCACTTACGCCAACTGACTACAGTCAAAACTGCTCAAGCGACAACCTGTGCACATTAAGGGACACCCGCCATGAACGACCACAGTCATCTCCTTTCACAAGAGTTCCATATGTTCAATTACTGGCATTAAGCGACCACTTTTCGACCATCGTGACAGGTTTTACTGTAATAAACGGAGGTTCTGATCATGCGCTGGTTTTCTAATAGTTTTATCAGGTTTGTTTGAACATTACCTCTAATTAAGGGGCCGTTCATAATTATCGACATTTACCTGTTTGTAGAGAGCACACTGAGGTCAAGTACTAACTTAATTTCGGGAGGGGAGGGGAGGGGAGAGGAGGGGAGAGGAGGGGAGAGGAGGAGGGTCTGAACATTAGTACGCTTTATACGAATAGATAAATGTCGACAATTGTGAACGACCCCTAAATAGGGTATTTGTTGGGTATTGTGTAGGACTGCCACTAAATGTGTAGAACTTCCACTAAACGTGTAGAACTGCCACTAAATGTGTAGGACTGCCACTAATTGTGTAGGACTGCCACTAAAACTGTATACTTTGTTTGTTGTGGTTCTAAGGTTCTGCACTTCTGTTACTATTTGGATAAGCGTTGTGACTGTTGAGTTGTATACACTATCATAGGCATCGCACCAAACAAAATGGGTTAAGCAGTATTTAACCGATAAGCATTTCCAGTTGTAAACAGTTATATTGGTACACTGGGGAGCTATGGGGGATAAGCAAGTTTAAACAGGTGGGTTTTTAGTTTACGGCGAAATGTTGCTAAGTTTCCTACAGACTTAACACCAACAGGGAGTGAGTTCCACAGAGTCGATGCAGCAACCGAAAAAGCTCTAGTTCCGACATTTGCCTTCACACTGCGAACAAAAAGTAGATTAGAATTAGATGATCGAAACTGTCTGAGCTGTCTTGCAGGAGTGAGCAGTGAATGTAAATATGCTGGTTGCTTGGATGAAAGAGCTTGATAGGTAATTGTACAGATCTTAAAAATAACGCGATATCGGACAGGGAACCAATGCAATGATTTAAGAAGTCGCAATGAGTTAGATAAATGAGGAAACCGGGAAACTACCACTGCCAAACAATTTTGCACACGTTGAAGTTTCAATATTATGATAAAGGGAATTGCAATACTCAAGTCTACGGCAGACGGGAACATGCCTACATTGTTTACACACGACTGTTCTCGACATACAAAAGCTGTGTCCCGTGAACATAGCCTAACATCTACAGACACGGATCCGTTGATAAAGATCATACCACATTATAAATATACTGCGTGGCAGTTTGGTAGCCTCCTAATATACTGCGTGATGAAGCAAAGCAAAGTAAAGGGAGGAAGCTGAGAGGAGGGAAGGTCGTAGGGAGGCAGGACTTAAGGAGACGGGAAGGAAAGGAACGGGAGGGAAGACAACCGGAGTGAAGGAGAGGGGAGTAGGGGAGACAGGAGGGAAGGAGAAGGGAGTGGGGGAGATGGGAGGGAAAACAACCGGAGTGAAGGAGAGGGGAGTAGGGGAGACAGGAGGGAAGGAGAAGGGAGTGGGGGAGACGGGAGGGAAAACAACCGGAGTGAAGGAGAGGGGAGTGGGAGAGACAAGAGCAAAGGAGTGGGAAGTGGGGGAGACAGGAGCGAAGGAGACAGGAGGGAAGGGGTCAGGACAGAATGTGATGGAGGGGATCGAAAGGAAGAGTTATTCTGCAGCAGTGATAGAGGGGGTGAGGAAGAGAGCGAGGGTGTTTGTGGGGGATTCGATAGTTAGGAAGACTGACAGAGTCTTAAACAAGGGAGATGATGTGGTGGTCTGCTTGCCTGGAGCCAAAATAGAGGCGATAACTGAGAGGATAAAAAACATCGTAGGCTCGGGTAAGAGTGGATCTGTTTTAGTACACGTAGGGACAAATAACGTAGAGAGGGAGGGTACAACTGCCATAGTTAGGAAATACAGGCAGTTGGTCAGAACACTAAAACAGACGCGGGTTGAGCAGGTAATACTGTCAGGGATTTTACCTGTAATGGGCAGGAGGGGTCACAAATATCGAAATTGTCGGGGGATGGCAATTAACATGTTAGTCCAGAAGCTATGCAGGGAAGAGGAATTTGGATTTGTGGATTTATGGTGAAGTTTTGTTGGGAGGGCTGATATGTACATGAAGGATGGGATTCATTTAAGTGGAAAGGGGGCGGCAGTATTCGCGGACAAACTTTCAGCAGCAGTAGATAGTGACTTGGGTACAATGACAAATATTTTTGGAAGTAAACATTATTTAAAGTAGAAGTGCAGGGGGTTACCTAGAGGTGTCTCAAGCAGAACAAGAGGTCACTAGCACAGATAAACCAATATCAAATCATCCGAAAAACATCTCTGAAAAAGATTATAGATGCGTATGTTTAAATGCAAGGAGCATCGTAAATAAGAAATATGAATTAAACATTATGGTAGAAGATATTGACCCTCACATAATTGGTATAACTGAATCATGGGCCAACATAGATATAACAGATGCTGAATTAGGACTGACAGGATACGTAATGTTTATGAAAGATCGCATAGGAAGAAGGGGCGGGGGAGTTATTTTATATGTTAAAGAATCTATTCAGGCTTATGAAATAAAACTAGAAAGGGAAGCAGATTGCGATGAAGCTGTTTGGTGCAAAATTGTTTCAGGAAATTCAAAATTAACTATTGGATTAGTTTACCGAAGTCCAAACATAAACGAAGAGGACAACACATAAATAAAAAACGCTACAAAGGAAGTTAGTAAAGGGGAATGTATCATAATGGGATATTTTAACCATGGACACATACAATGGAATTCTCTAGAGAGCACAGGGATTGAGGATCAACAATTTCTATGTTTAATCCAGGATAGCTTTCTTACTCAGCACGTACTAGAACCAACCAGGGGAGAAAATGTATTAGATATAGTTTTGTCATCACAAAAAGAATTAGTGGACAATGTAAAAATATTTGAACCATTGGGTAATAGTGGCCATAATCAAATACATTTTGACATCAATGTAAAATCAGAAAGAAAAAATAAGAAAACGTACAAGAGAAACTTCCACAAAGGTAACTACAAAGATATGAGAAAATACTTAGCAAAGCTAGATTGGAATAACATGCTGATGAATAAGACCGCAATTGAATGTTGGAATATTCTAAAATATGAAATTGAGAGTATCATCGATAAATTTGTTCCCTTCCAAAAACAAGGAAAACGGTGTAGAAAGAAACATTTGTCAAAAGGGGCAATTAGAAAAATAATGCTAAAACAAACTATGTGGAGGGTTTATAGGCGTACCAGAAAGGAAGAAGACTATGCAAAATACAAAGAGGCACTTAATGCAGCTACAACTGAAATCAGACAATCTAAAAGAAGCTATGAGCAAAAACTGGCATGTAACATAAAAAATGACAGCAAGAGTTTTTATGCATATGTCAGGAGTAAACAAAACGTACAAGACAAGGTTGGACCTCTAGAAGACAGTGCTGGAAATATAATATCACAGGGGTTTTTAATGGCGGAAGACCTAAACGGTTACTTCAGTTCAGTGTTTACCAAAGAAGATATTAGTTCATTACAAGTTGCTGATGCTAAATTTCAGGGGGCTAAATCTGACTATTTAGGTCCGTTAGTTGTAACTCCAGAATTGGTAGCTAAGAAAATAAAGGCAATGAAAGATAACAAATCACCGGGAGTGGATGGGATTCCTCCAAAATTACTAATGGAAACAGTAGAACAAATCAGTATACTACTTGCAAGAGTATTCAACTTGTCATTAAAAGAGGGAGTTGTTCCGTTTGAATGGAAAGAAGCCAACATCATACCATTATTTAAAAAGGGTTCGAGAAATAAGTCAGAGAATTACAGACCAGTGAGTTTAACGTCAGTGATTTGTAAATTATTAGAAAGGTTAATTAAAGGCCATATGGTGGACTTCCTCGTTAAGCATAAATTATTAAATTCATCTCAACATGGATTCCTGAAAGCATGCTTAACAAGTATGTTATGTTTTTTGTAAGAAATCACTAAGTGGATAGACGTGGGATCGCCAGTAGATATTATCTACTTAGATTTTCAGAAAGCTTTTGACAAAGTGCCACATCAAAGATTACTACTTAAATTAAAAGCCCATGGTATCGGGGATAGCATAACTGACTGGATAGAACAATGGCTGACTGACAGAAGACAACGAGTTGTAGTAGATGGAGAAGTTTCAAATTGGAAATCGGTTTTGAGTGTGGTACCTCAAGGATCAGTATTAGGACCTATATTATTCTTAATTTATATCAGTGACTTGGACGACAGTATAACAAGTAACGTACTGAAATTTGCGGATGACACAAAACTGTTTAGAAAGGTTAATACTGATGGTGATAAACAACATTTACAAAACGATCTAGACAGATTAGTGAAATGGTCTGAGAAATGGCAGATGCTGTTCAATTTTGGGAAATGTAAATGCCTACATACAGGACATGGGAACTTGAATGTAAACTATAAAATGGGAGATACTGTTCTGGGTACTACTGTAAAAGAAAAGGACTTAGGAGTTACAATAAGCGCTGATATGAAAGTTTCAGAGCAGTGTGGCATTGCAGCTTCAAAGGGTAATCAAATTCTTGGATTGATTAGAAGAAACATAACATGCAAGGGAAAAAAGTTAATTATACCTCTTTATAAAGCAATAGTTAGACCTCATTTAGAATACTGTATACAAGCATGGAGACCATATCGTAAGAAGGATATAGATACGCTTGAACGCATACAAAGGAGAGCAACTAAAATGATTCCAGAACTGAGAGACCTTAGTTATGAAGAACGCCTGAAATAATGTGGTTTAACAACTCTAGAGACAAGGAGGTTAAGAGGAGATCAGATTGAAGTTTTTAAGATATTGAATGGGCATGAAAATATTGATAGAAATATGTTTTTCTCACTCAAGAAGGATAGCAGAACTAGAGGACATGAGGTAAAATTAGTAAAGGATCAATGTAGATTGGACATCAGGAAGCACTCGTTCTCACAGAGGACAATAAATGAATGGAACAAATTGTCAACAGATTGTGTAACTGCCAGCAGCGTGAATATGTTTAAAAACAAGGTTGACACATATCTCAGGAGGGCGGGTTATAAGTAGATGAACATTGTTGGACTCTCGGTAAGCCAATGGCTTCCTTGTCCACTTGCCATCTGGGCCTTTGGCTTGGATGGCAAATCTTGTTAAATCTTGTTAAAAGCCGTAGCCCCGTTAAATCACCAGATGGCACTACGGGTCATAGAATGCTGGGGTAGTCCGCCGGATGGCGACTCTAAATGGAGTCGTAGCGGATTCAATCAATCATCGCGCACGAGAAAGACTTATACTATTAAATCTGCTGCACGTATAACAATAACCAACTCATCATCCCCCCCTTTGTTTAAAGTTGATTAAGTTTTGATTTTTTCGTTTATAACCTGTTGGACCACGCTTTGCCGCCAGGAGATTTTGACTACATCAGTACCCATGGGAGATTGACCCGTTGAAACGCTGATTTTTTAGTTGCTGTGTAAACAAATAATATTGCTCGCTGGAATCTACGGGGCTCACATACGGGAACTTAACTTTAATTGGTTGTAGACCCGGCGTCACTGGTCGGACGGGTAATGACTGGAATTTTCCGGAAACGCTCTTTGAACTTTGGGCGCGTCTCATCCGTCTGGTTCACAGAAACTCGTCGACCAAGACAGAAAGTGGGACGAAGTAAAAATTATTTGGCGCACTTCCATTATAGTGTATATGATGCTGGCTCGTGGGGATGCTGCGTGGTAGCATGGTGAATTAATGGGTGACTAAATTTTGCAAGATCCTAGATACGTTACTAGATGGCATCGTAAACGCCAGACAAAGACGGCTACGTTGTAACGAACTACACCCGTAACATTGCAGGTCGCTGTAGTAGTCATATTAACCTACGTCGTTACAAACTCCCCACTAGAGGCGCCACTCACCATTTCACCACTGCCAGAACTAACATGTTTTCTTCTATGTGTGCTTCATTGGCAGAGCAACTGTCCCTCTCCGGCACCAAGGAAGGCGTTGACTTCTGTCTTGAATTTGATGTGCAGACTGTACACAACTGTATTTCATTTGGTAACCTCCTGACAAGGTTTTGTCAAGAAATTTTCAGTTGCAGTTTCAATTTCATACAATTGTGGATAGTGTTTGCATTGAAAATGTGTCTAGATACACAATAACGTTCGTTTTTGTTTGAGACTATGATACGTTGTTCAAGTGCACAGTTGTAACGACGTAACAAGTCGTAAACTACACTGACGTTGTAACACAGTTGTAACGACGTAACAAGTCGTAAACTACACTGACGTTGTAACACAGTTGTAACGACGTAACAAGTTGTAAACTACACTGACGTTGTAACACAGTTGTAACGACGTAACAAGTCGTAAACTACACTGACGTTGTAACACAGTTGTAACGACGTAACAAGTCGTGAACTACACTGACGTTGTAACACAGTTGTAACGACGTAACAAGTCGTAAACTACACTGACGTTGTAACACATTTGTAACGAGGTAACAAGTCGTAAACTACACTGACGTTGTAACACAGTTGTAACGACGTAACAAGTTGTAAACTACACTGACGTTGTAACACAGTTGTAACGACGTAACAAGTCGTAAACTACACTGACGTTGTAACACAGTTGTAACGAGGTAACAAGTCGTGAACTACACTGACGTTGTAACACAGTTGTAACGACGTAACAAGTTGTAAACTACATTGACGTTGTAACACAGTTGTAACGACGTGTAACAAGTCGTGAACTACACTGACGTTGTAACACAGTTGTAACGACGTAACAAGTCGTGAACTACACTGACGTTGCCCATCCAATCAATCCTTTTTACCGCTCCGCAAATATCCGGGGGGGGGGGGGTGATATGCTGAGTGGTGCCAATGTTGAGGAGTGTAACGCCGCTACACCTGTCTAGGAAACCTCACCCATGCCAGGGTCACCTCGACTTCCGTGTCGAGCGGGTCAGCAAAGGCAGAACTAGCCGGAACACAATCACATCGGGCATAAAAGTAGCCGGAACACAATCACATCGGGCATAAAAGTAGCCGGAACACAATTACATCGGGCATAAAAGTAACCGGAACATAATCACATCGGCCATAAAAGTAACCGGAACACAATCACATCGGTCATAACAGGAAGACAGGTCTACGTTGACAAGCCAAACTTTTCTGCGCGACTAAGGAATTCCGTCTGAACATAATTATAATGGTCCGAAATTCAATAGACCGCACATTTGGATCAAAAACACCTTGAAAATATACCTTCTTGGTTTGAAAAATCACTATGCTTCTATCAAACCAATCCCTGAGGGATGTGTGCTTCGTGTGTTACCGTTTACTAAATATTATTTCATAGCTTAAAGGTTTTACGACAGGTATGTCGAAACACATTGTTAAATCCGTTATGATATGCATTGGCTCCATTTCTTTAGCAATGTACAACTATCTTGTGTGTTTTTAGTAATAAACAACACCAGTGAAAGTCTGTAGGTAAATGTTTTTACACCATTCTTAATAACGGAATCAACACATTTACATAACATTTACTGTTCAAATGTAAAACATTTATCATAATTATGCTGCTTTATGACAGCAACTACAAATGGCTATAACATCTTAATTATGTATTTGTAAAGTGTGCAATTTAGGATAGTTTTAGGGCACGTGGTTGCTGCTGTTGCCGCTGCTGCCGCTGCTGATGTTGTTGCTGCTGATGATAATGTTGATGCTGCTGATGTTGCTGCCGCTGCTGATGCTGTTGCTGCTGATGATAATGTTGATACTGCTAATGTTGCTGCCGCTGCTTATGCTGTCGCTGCTGATGCTGTTGCTGCTGATGATAATGCTGCTGCTGCTGATGTTGCTGCCGCTGCTAATGCTGTTGCTGCTGATGATAATGCTGATGCTGCTGATGTTGCTGCCGCTGCTAATGCTGTTGCTGCTGATGATAATGTTGATGCTGCTGATGTTGCTGCCGCTGCTAATGCTGTTGCTGCTGATGATAATGCTGATGCTGCTGATGTTGCTGCTGCTGCTGATGCTGTTGCTGCTGATGATAATACTGATGCTGCTGATGTTGCTGCCGCTGCTGATGCTGTTGCTGCTGATGATAATGCTGATGCTGCTGATGTTGCTGCCGCTGCTGATGCTGTTGCTGCTGATGATAATGCTGATGCTGCTGATGTTGCTGCCGCTGCTGATGCTGTTGCTGCTGATGATAATGCTGATGCTGCTGATGTTGCTGCCGCTGCTGATGCTGTTGCTGCTGATGCTGTTTTCGTTTGAGACTATGATACGTTGTTCAAGTGCAAGGGGGGGTGATATGCTGAGTGGTGCCAATGTTGAGGAGTGTAACGCCGCTACACCTGTGTGCGTGCGTACGTGCGTGCGTGCGTGCGTGCGTGCGTGCGTGTGTGTATGTTTCGAAGACTGAATTTTCGTTGGCCTTTCTGTTATTTAGCAATCAGCAATCTTTCTCGTTGTGTCCTAAAATGAATGGGCTATTATGTTTGAAGGGCTGACTTTCAAAACCAAATAACCTCCTTTACAATTTTTTGTAGCACACCCCTTTATCAGACTATTATGTTATTCGTAAGATTGCATGTCATGAGGTAACCTTTGCAATCAAGCCCAGACACGTTCCCACACCAATGACACGGCAAAGATATGCTCGTCGTTCAGAAAAGTCAAATCCATTGGAGAGTTTAATTCAAAACCATTTCCAAAATTAGCCAATGAGCACATCGATTTGTGTCATGTGACTGCGTGCTGTTAAAGATGGCATCTTCCGTGGTTTATGTAGATTAATGTAGTATGTAATGGCGCGCGAAAAGTCTGTATGCATAATAGGTTGGGCGGGTCTTTCTCAAAACGAACGCAGTTTTTGGGGATATACAGGGCAGCGTTACGAAGCGTAACGACTGACGAGGGGCCGGGGGTTTCAAATAGTACAAAATACCTTTATGTAGTTCAGACGAATTTTCAATAATGATACATTAAGTGCCACCCCACCCACTCACCCCCCCCCCTCCCACGGATATTAAGCCTACCCACGAAACCCGCTGCGAACCGTGTTTCAGACTACATGTGAAGCATGTACGTGCCGGTAGCCAGGTCGCCTGACGTCAATAACTTACGTAAAGGGTCAGTGCAGTCAAGCGCTAGGTGCCTCGGCGTTTACGTACAGTTCTGGCAGATGTTACCGCTTTTGTTCAAACGTCTTGGCACCGCACATAAACATATCTTTTTATCATAACGTGTTGAGCCGGCGGCAACAGGAGACGCATTCAATAACGCAGTTCGACGTCAACAATTGTCTCTATGTTTTCTTAGGGATAAGGGGAGTATTATGAATCGGACATTCTATTTTGGCCGACTTCGAGCAAATGTTACCTTTATTTGCCCTTATCTTTTCCATGCGCGCTCTTAGACTATCAGCGGTCTAAGATCGCACACCTTTTATATGGTCCATAAAGTATGCCTAACATTGTTGCATTAGTGCAAACAATGGACGTTTGTGAGATAGGTCACACGTGCAATCGATGTGTACAATTTGACAATGCTTTGGAAACAGAAAGACCTCAATTAAAATGGTAAATTTAAAACACTAACTTGTCCGGCATGCACGGTTGCCTATGCCTTAAATAAAAACATAAATCGCCATTGAAATCCACCTCGCAAGACATATCAGTTGTGTATATAACAAAGCCACAGATATTTATTTAAATTAATTAAACATTTCTAATTAGTAAGGTTATGTACGTATTAATTACAAAACGTGGCTGCAAACATAGACTGAGCCGCATATATGGAGAATATGGTATGCTCGGCAACTTAATTTATCAGGGTTATTGTGTACCAGTCGTATCCAATTACCGTGTACGAATCGTATCCAGTTACTGTGTACGAATCGTATCCAGTTACTGTGTACGAGTCGTATCCAATTTTTTTTATTATTGTACACAACAGCACACCTGCGGTAACACAGGCTAGGAACGCGCATTCACTCTTGCCCGGTTGTGCCTAACGCGCTCTTGTCGTACATATATTTTGTAAGATCCGCTTGGATTTCTCTGCTTACGCCATGTGTTTAGCTTACAAATAAACAACGAGTTCACCTATTCTGATTTAATATTCACAAAATCGTCATAATGTGGACAACAAACTTCACGTGTAAAAGCAATTACAGTAAACATGTCGAGAAAGTTCATTTACCTCTCGAAATCACAAAATCATTTGCACGCTGTTGGAATTTTTGGTGCCGGGATGTCAGCCTTGTCACGCAAAACAGTGGTACTTTGATGGCGTTGGCTGGTATATAACATATGGAAATAGACTGTGCGTGCACTTATCGGTTGCGCGTTCTTACCCGCACAAACGAAACAACAAACCCATAATACTGTTTGCTAATCATAATGTCTTCAATAGATATAATTTTATTTAATTAATGTCCCAACAATGGCGAACGCGATGTGAAAACCCTTCCACTTAATACGTTTTACCACAGCTGCGCCCTCTGGTAGTTTGATGCACAGCACCAGGCTCCAGGCGGGTCCGCAACTGATGTGACACGGTTACACCGAATGTGGAACCGAGTTCCCTAAGCCAGCTCTACTTTCACTAACCAGACAACGTCGTCATTTACTGCACATGGTTGTCATGCCTGTAGGCAAACTACCAGATATTTTGATTACATATAATGCTACATAATGAGACTCGACGTGGTTTGTTTTAAGCAGGAGCTGACGTGTAATTCTGATCTCCTGCCGGGAAGAAGCACCGAGAAAAACCGCCGAACTATCTTTCTTGTCTGTATACTGGATTCTTGAATGAAGACGGAAGCTTGGCTGCTCAACGAAGACGGAAGCCAGCGTGCTCAACGAAGACAGAAGCCAGGCTGCCGTTGTAGCTGAAGTGCGCGTATCCGCAATTTATAGCGGATAGCGGGTGGCTGCGGCGACAATTGATTAGCCAATCGAAATGTATGTTTTTGGTGACGCACAGGAGACGATCACGGCGCACACGTCACACAAGGTCACATTGACATGGCGTGATATTTTTTATGATAATAGAACTATAACATGTATATAAGAATGAGAATAATAGACCTGTAACGCGCAGTCAGTGACATTGAAACTGTTATGTAAATACCCATGGATCCGCCATCTTGTCCGAAGTACCTGACACGTACGCACTTTTTTATTAGCACACGAACGTAAGGATGTGTTTGCATGAATAAGTGACGGCGAAATTTCCTTATTGCTCTGTCAGCACACAATGCATCATTATTGAAAAGAACTGAAATGTTATAAACACTTATGTCTAATGAAATGTGTCATTATGAGGTAACATGCAGTTACTGCTTTCGTTAGCTGGCAACGATTGGTAATTAAGTACGGGTAAATTCAAGCATAATTGTAACACTCAAGTATATGTTATTGGGGAGCAGTGGTCAAGCGGCTAGAGCACCGGACTGGGGAGAGAAATGACGGCTCGATTCCACCTGCTGCCGTTTCCAAGTTTGAACCGTTTTCTGTCACTCCATTTTTCGGGAGAGGCACTAAAAGCTCCTGATCCCCTCTGCCTGCTGCATATGCCAAGGGAAGTAAAAATCTAGTAACGTAGAGAAAGACAAGTGAAAATAATCCACTCTTGTGTTAACCTTGTACAGTTAAATGTCACGAGTCATTGCAATACCAAATCACGACTTTACATCGTGACATACATCCTTTCAGAAATAAGTATTCAGTGTATTATTATTGCTGAATAAAGGTAGATATATTTTTTATTATCGTCAGCAAAGTCATAAATGTTTGATAGAGAATAGCCCTCACATGATGGCGATTTAAATCAAGCTGATTTAAATCATTATTTAAATCAAATGATTTTTTTTATTAAAATCATTGATTTAAATCAGATCACTTTTTTAATCACTAAACTTTTTAAATCATTGATTTAAATCACTTGATTCTATTATGATTTAGCCTATTTCAGCATTAATTACATTATCCTGCCTAATAGTAATACTGCTTATTAAAGTGAATATATGGATTTCCTGTTTGAATCTGGTGCCCTAACAGTGCCCTGAGTCCTAGCCCCTGGGTGTGAATGCAGTTTGGCATTGTGATGATAGCTGCCAGCCTGGGTAGCAGAGTGCTACTGCTTGCAATGTGATGATAGCTGCCAGCCTGGGTAGCGGAGTGCTACTGCTTGCAATGTGATGACAGCTGCCAGCCTTGGTAGCAGAGTGTTACTGCTTGCAATGTGATGACAGCTGCCAGCCTGGGTAGCGGAGTGCTACTGGTTGCAATGTGATGATAGCTGCCAGCCTGGGTAGCAGAGTGCTACTGCTTGCAATGTGATGACAGCTGCCAGCCTGGGTAGCGGAGTGCTACTGGTTGCAATGTGATGATAGCTGCCAGCCTTGGTAGCAGAGTGCTACTGGTTGCAATGTGATGATAGCTGCCAGCCTTGGTAGCAGAGTGCTACTGGTTGCAATGTGATGATAGCTGCCAGCCTGGGTAGCGGAGTGCTACTGGTTGCAAAGCAACTACTCATTCGGCCCCATTGTTTACTTGGTAGGCCTAATGGCTTCTATCTGGCCTTGCTATTAGGCTACTGATCCCATCCATACAAGCCAGACAGTGAATACAATGATGGCTCCAGTTAGTCCAGTGCAATGATCTTCACAACCTGTAAGAGCTGGTCACAGTGAACAATTCAGTCAGTGCAACAGATAACAAGTGCACAATGTCTGGTCGCAAGCAGGACGGTGTGTTTGTTTGCAAAATAGTCATTCCTGATAAAGCTGGGTGTCGTGTTGTGTGCAAAAAACGCAACAAGGACATGCATGGCTGACTTCACGCATGAAAGAACATCACAACATCTGCCTCATTGACACACCAGCCGCCGGCAATACGGACAATGGTTACAAAACGCGCCTTGCAGAATCTTCTGAATGAAATAAAGCCAGCACTGTATGTGCCATTGACAACTTCAATGTAGGCTATTACTGCAGAGGTGCCAAGTAGAAATATACTGGAGGAGGTAGATCTACCTCCTGGAAGGTGGTGAAGGAGGTAGACAACGCGCGGCATGCGCGGAGCGTATCCTTGTGGAGCGTAGCCTCACGAAGCAAGGCGGCAAAGGAGGGGGTCCGGAAAATTTTGAAAATCTAGATTGCAAATACTGCAATCTGAGTAATTCTGTAGCCTATTTTGTGAGTAATTATGTAGCCTAATTTGTCTTTGTGATATAATTTTAAATTAAATTTTTTTGGAAAATAAAAAAAATTACCCCCAAGATATCATGTTGCCTCAACATGCAGTCAGCAGAATAATGTGTTTGAAACTATCCACTCACAATGACAAATACCAAAGTTGTTGAAAAGAAAGGATCAGGAGCAAAGAATGTAAAACAAATTTATGCAACAAAATAACATACAATAACCAAAGGGAGCAGATATCATACTAACTAACTCTACAGCCAATCGTCATCACTCTCATCATCTGACCCGACTGCAACCTCGTTGGCAGCTGCAGCCGCTTCTTCCCTCACAACTCGCAAGTCATTATTGCGCTTACTTGCAGCAGCTCTAACATCACGTAGAAGCTGCTCACTGACATTGAGTTGTTGGCATGGTACACCACTGTTTATCTTGCATGCGGCACACACAGTCGTGCTTCCTATCGATGGCCTAAACTTTTTTGTATGAGATAAAATAATAATAATGGGTAGAGTAGCCTACCTACTGCATGGGTAGAGTAGCCTACTTACTGCATGGGTAGAGTAGCCTACTTACTGCATGGGTAGAGTAGCCTACTTACTGCATGGGTAGAGTAGCCTACTTACTGCATGAATTCATCGACCGCGGCAAATAGATTTGCACCAGCAGCTTTGTTGCAGATGGGCGTGTCCAGAAACCTATTCTGAACGAGACCGCTCACAGGATTAACCATGCGGAGTAGAATAACGCAACCTTTATCATTGTTTCGTTTGTTTGACTCATCTAACATCAAAGTCACAGGCCCCTCATTCGCGTATTGGACTGTCTTCTTGATCTCGTCTGGGGCCAATGCTTCCGTCACCACCGCTGCGGTCTTCGTCCGACGGCAAGCGAATTTGCTGGCGATGGAGCTGTCCGTAAACACGATAGGGACCAATTCACAGAAACAATCCGACACCGCAAATGGCAAGTTATGTTCTGTGATAAACTTGCACCACAAGGCTTCCGCCTTCGTCAAGTGTAGCATTTGCCCTCGGCGGACAGCGCATATCTGAAAGCCTTACTTGCCTGTCAGCTTTTTTCGCGTCCGCAACTGCACTGCTGTGGGCTTCTCGCTCCACATGGCGCTTCAAGTCGCTTCGCCCGCCGTGCCCAATGCCAAACTCTGTGTTACAGTAGATACACCGCGCCTTTTCTGCACTCATATTGCATTTCACGATACCCGGAAATTCCGCGGACCATTCTGAATTGAATTTGTTGCGGTAACGCGCTTTCTTCCGAGAGGTAGACATTTTGTTTCACAATCGGTGTCGCAAGAACGATCACTCGCGAAATGTTAAACAATTTGGCCAATCAGAATCGTCGATGTAATTGAACGCAACAAAATATATGGCAGAAGTTATTTCAGAGGTGTCTCCGGCTTTTAGCCGCTGACCCACTGAACTTTATCTGACCCTGTAACGAAGTAGGCCTATCTGGTGACCACGAATTTTTCCCAAAAAATATAAATTTGGCGGTAGATTTCAGAACCAAAGCGGTAGATCGGTAGATAATCCTAAAATTAACGAAAAAGCGGTAGATATACCGCCAAAGCGGTAGAGTTGGCACCTCTGTTACTGACAAGTGCGTACAATAAAATGTATTTCTATGAAAGAAATATAGTTAAATAAAAATCGATATAAATAAAAACTCGATTTTTTATTAAAAGAAAATGATGAATTTTTTTCCATCCCTGAATATAGCACATATAGCACATATACTAAGCCAATTGTGTTCAGAGCTTCGTGAACATGAAAACATGGTCACAATCGTGGAATAAAGCGTTTACTACTGCTACTACCTGTTTGTGTTACCTTTTGCTTGGTTCGGCGGGATGTTGATATTATGTGCTGTCTGTGTTGTGTTATTCAGGGACATTGTCCTTGTGACACGATTACAGATATTATACGGGAACATTGTCCGGTGGTTGTGTAATGATATTGCAATAAGGCAATATCATTATGCAGGCTGTGGCTAAATATTCAAGAAGATTTTAATTCAGTTCCAGTCCTGCCCAAAGTAAAAATCAGATTACTGCTTTGAGCTGATAGTGAGCCACAACCCTACTGATAGTGAGCCACAACCCTACTGATAGTGAGCGACACCCCTACTGATAGTGAACCACAGCCCTACTGATAGTGAGCCACAGCCCTACTGATAGTGAGCTACAGCCCTACTGATAGTGAGCCACAACCCTACTGATAGTGAGCCACAACCCTACTGATAGTGAGCCACAACCCTACTGATAGTGAGCCACAACCCTACTGATAGTGAGCCACAACCCTACTGATAGTGAGCCACAACCCTACTGATAGTGAGCCACAACCCTACTGATGGTGGGCCACACCCCTACTGATAGTGAGCCACAGCCCTACTGATAGTGAGCTACAACCCTACTGATAGTGAGCCACAACCCTACTGATAGTGAGCCACAACCCTACTGATGGTGGGCCACACCCCTACTGATAGTGAGCCACAGCCCTACTGATAGTGAGCCACAGCCCTACTGATAGTGAGCCACAACCCAACTGATAGTACACCACAACCCTACCGACTAGGCTTGCTTTCTTGTTTTTATCACCCTCGCAGTACAAAGTGCTTGTTTCAAGCTGACTGGCCCACAGCTTTCTACTTAGCACTGCTTGGCCAGCACCAGTGGCTAAACCTTCACGTATAGATACAGTGTTACACGTGAAAGCAGTGTACATTTATTACCCATATCTGTGTGACACTTTAATAGCCCAGTGTACACCATGTTGTCATTGTGTCAAAGTGCAGACTAATGGAAAGGCTGTTGCAATGCGAACTCTGTTCTTACCAGATGTCAACAAACTCTGTTCTTACCAGATGTCAACATAGTGTGAAAGAATGCAGATTCGTCACAACAAGTGCGGCCACACCACTATTAATAAATGAATATATTAAGTGAAAATATTAACTAAAATAAAATGTTATATAACATTATTCGTGATTTTTTTGTTCTTTCTATCCATGAATAATGTATATAACTTATATTCAATAGGCCATATAATTAGCAATACCATTCATAAATCCACAAGAGAGATTAGATACTGACAGTTTCTGACGTCAGAAACCTGTCAGAAAGTAGTTTCTGACATTGTCTCGTCAGAAATACCTTCTGACGCTCAGAAAGCCAACCCTGGCCAAACGATGAGGATAGTTCACCGCCACAACGTACAGTGCACATCCACAACGTACAGTGCACATCCGCAACGTACAGTGCACATTCACAACGTACAATGCACATCCACAACGTTCAGTGCACATCCACAACGTACAGTGCACACCCACAACGTACAGTTAACATGCACAACGTACAGTGCACATCCACAACGTACACGCCAAATCCTCCATCAGCAGTGTCATCACTTCACGTCGCAGGATGGTCGTGTTCATGTCGTTGGTGTAAGCATTGTCTTCGCCTGACTCGCTCCCTGCAGATGGCCGATGGAACTTGAACTTCCTCTTTGTCGCTGAAGTCACTGACGATGGGGTCGTTGATGAAATAAATGTCACCAATCAATGACAATCTGCCCAGAAAAAGTGCATGAGCAAAACGTACCCATACCATCTTATATACGCATGCACCAAATGCTTGTATGCTGCCGTACACCTACATAACTGAAATGTATAATTAAACCATAATTCAATGTCTATGTAAAATCCTATTTTATGACAGATTTAGTCTAGGGTAGACTCAGTCTCATGCCAGCCAGGTCAGGCACCTGTCATTGTCAGGGATACAGATGATTTCGGCCCGCGAATGTGATGACTTCGGCCCCGAGCACAACGGGCATAGTGATTTTGGCCCAAACGATTGTGTTCCGAGCACATGAGGCTTAATGTTTGTTTTATTGTGAATAAAGCATATTCTCTCATTTATTAATTGACTATTTGTTTCATTTATTGACCTAGTTCCACGTTAACCCAAAATGGTTTGTAACCAGTTCTATAGGCTTCCTTTCGTATTTCGAGTCATTTACCCTAAAATAAGGCGCTATTTTTTACACCCAGCCCCTGAGACGATCGCTATAACTTATACAGTTCGCTTTATTATTAAAATTTAGATCATATAATATATAAAAAAATATACAGCTGAATAACATAAAGATGTACAATTACTATTATCATAATATATTGTTTCTATAGTTTAGATTTTCATGTGTTACCTCCCAAAAATCAGGTGAAATTCTACTCACTGACAGTGATAACGGACCGTTGTTTGTGAATGCAACGAAGCCACCCTCGTAGGGTCTTTGATCTATGCAGTGTTTTTCTGTTATTCATACCTGCCCAGTGTACCAAACAGACAAAGCATAGTACTTCAGCAGTATCCAATTAAACCACCTTTGGTGAACAGTACGGGAATATAACAAACCCTTAAACTGAGGGCTAATCCATTACTACCTACAACTGAGTAGATCTTGCATGACACCTCAGTCCAATCCAAGTTCCAGACGTTCCGATTACAGTAATATTCATTGACTGTACCCTTTATTCACCAATAAGTCTTTTCAGATGTTCTTAATTGCTATTGTCTAATCCTCCAACAAATAATGATAGGTGGAAAAAATATCACAAGTGATAAATATATTCTATGTAATACTTTAAAATTCTTCGTTCTGAGCATGTTAACAATAAGGCAATCGCATAAAACACATGTAATACGCATTAACACGAATCGACCCTGAATAAGCTATATGGCAAATCAATCTATAAACCGTGCAAAAATCGCGCAGTGTTCTTGGCGCAGATATTGGAACTAGCAGCAGTATAATGGTATCTACCTACACAGGTATAATCGTAAAATCATGTTATACAGTATTATATACACGCACGCATGAATACACACTATAGATTTTATAAATATGTATTCTAGTCATAAATAATAATTAAATCCAAAAGCGCTAGGAAGTGTCGCTATCCTTGTGAACGGTGCCAAGAAGAATGTGTACGGGACGTGACAGAGTGTTCAGAATGCGAAATGCACAAATGCGGACAAGACGATGCTGCGAAACTGGCGCCGCGCTGATAGACTTCCTTCGCTAATCATGCGAGTTCGCTGGTGGCAGCTACGACACGGTAAAGGCTCTGCAAGTACGTGGCATAGTTCATAAACTGTTGTGTATTTTATTTTGCCTATCGGTAATCTCTGCTTCAAGTATTTGTCTAGGGTGCATATAATTACATAGATCAGTCTAACAGAAACTGGTATTACGCACCCATGTAAAACGAGTCGGTCAAGTTAGAAGAGCACCAACCTTACTTTCTGATCCCGCATTCATAAAGACAATGATCGCTAGATGGCAGTTCTATCGCGCCACATTGGTGACGCTGGTGGCCTTGGTGTAAATACACAGATTTACCTTTCCTTGGCTACTCCGGATACAAATTGTTCCTTAAACCAACTCATGGATTGTCTCCAGAATGTATTCCACTGGATGATTAACAGCAAATTAAAGTTGAATACAAATAAAACAGTTTCTTATTACTGGTACACAAAAGCAGCATGGTAAACTTGATTGTTTTTTTCCAACACTTATGCTGAGCTATAATTTCACACCGGCCGTTTCAGCACGGAATTTAGGAGTCACCATTGATAATAATTAAAAATTTAGACAGCATATTTCAAAACTTGTCGTTGCTGCTTTTATCACATTCGTGATCTTCGTCATATTCGCAGGTATATGTCTTTTGCTGTCGCCCAAACTATTGCAACTGCTCTTATTAGCAGTAGACTTGATTATTGCAATTACCTGTATCACAATATTACTCTCAAGGACAACTTGAAACTTTAACTTGTGCAAAATTGTTTGGCAAGGGTAGTTACCCGGTCTCCTCTTTTCTCTAACTCAATACGACTTCTTGAACGATTGCATTGGCTCCCTGTCCGACATCGCATTATGTTTAAGATCTGCACAATTACCTATCAAGCACTTTCATCCAAGCAACCAGCATATTTACATGCACTGGTCACTCCTACAAGACAGCGTCGATAATCTAATAATTGTTCCCAGTGTTGAGACAAATGTCGGAACAAGTGTTTTTTTCGTTGTTGCACCGACCCAGGAACTCACTCCGTGTTAGTGTTAAGTATAGGGTGTATATGTGTTTTAAGGGTTCGTTGATACGAAGGAAGAGACAGACACATGCGTCCTTGAACAGCCGATAAATCACTCTGTTTAATTTCCCCTCGTGTCACCGGGAATAGTTGCCCACCAGAATGCACAATGCATATTACAATAGGTGGCAGCACCTGACGGTCACTATATTGTATCCCTCCCCCAAAACAAGAAATGTTTATGAAGTAGGAACTAATGAGTCCTGGCCTGTTCAAACTTTAAACACAAAATACAGTCCCATAGTCACAAGTGTCGCCTCACACTTGTTCCAGCAGACGCTGTGTAGGTTTTCTGGGACGTGCCAATCTTCTTGGTACTTCGGCCATGACGGGCGGTGTCACCCTTTCGCGGTCTCGCCCAGGAGATGGTGGTTCTGGGGGTACCGCCATCTCTGTCTCGTCCTCGGTATCTTCGTCGTCGATCACTGGATGGTCTTCTGCTACTTCGTGTGGCAGTCTGTGAAACATGGACGTGTTTCGCGTCATGAGTGACCCATCTTGACGACGTGCTGTCACCTTGGAGCCCTTTCGGCTGGTGACGACCAACGGCCTGGGATGAAACGGTGTAGATAGTTTCCCTGTCTTGCGCTGCCGTATGAGCACGACATTGCCAATGTCGATCAAGGACGGTTTAGCCCTTGCCTTCGTGTCGGCATAAGACTTGATGTTGCGTTTGGCCGCTCTGTCATTCTCTCTCACTACTTGATCGTCAGGGTGAGGCTCTTGTACCGCTTCTGGCAACTTCGTACGCGGATCTCGGCCAAACATTAGCCTGTGCGGTGTGAAGGCTGTCGTCACGTGTGGCGTACTGCGATAGGCTCGCAGCATTCGTTGCATCTCCGTGCGCCATGCTAGCCCGTTGATGCTAGCGGCCTTAAGAGCTTTCATTAGTGGTTTGTTGAAACACTCTGCCTGCGCGTTGGCCTGTGGCCAGAGGGGTGTTATCCTGCGATGGTGGACCCCACACTCCGTCAGAAAGGACTTCCAAATGTATCCATTGAACGGAGGTCCGTTGTCTGTCTTCACCACTTCCGGGAAACTAAACATACTGAACACCTTGTCCACTACAGGGATCACTGTCTCCGCGGAAGTACTCCTCACGACCTCTACGATTGGGTACCGTGAGAACTCGTCGACTATGACGAGCAGATACTCTCCTGTGGATACCGGCCCACAGAAATCGATGCTTATTTCTGACCATGGCCCTCTGGGTAGCGGCGACATGGATAGTGGTTCTGTCTCTCGACGAGTAGTATTCGCCTGACAAGGAATGCAGCGCTTCACCGATTCCTCTGCTGCAGTGTCTACCCCTGGGAACCACACCTTCGTACGAAGCAAGGCTTTGGTCTTACAGATGCCTTGGTGCCCTTCGAGCGCAAGCTCTACTACGCGGTGTTGAAGGGTTCTAGGGACAACTATCCTGTAGTCTCGCATCACCAAGTCCCCACTCTCGTTGACTGTTAGTGTGTCTCTCACTCTGCTGTAGTTGGAGAGAGCTGCTTGGTCGACGTCAGTACCCTGGTGCTGTGTAGTGTCATACCACTTGTTGGACCGAACCAGGCTGATTACCGCCTGAAGCGTGCTGTCCTTGGCTGTTTCCCGTTTGACTTCCTCGATTGTCATGGCAATCGGTATGGCGGCAGAAGCTACCGAGTTCACATAGTGCTCTGCCATGTGTTGCTCACGGCTGCGCAGGATCCCCTGTCCTGCTGAATGCCGGGACATATAGTCGGCTGGGTTGTCTGCACAATGCTGACACTTGATGACCATCCTGTGTGGTTGGAGACGAAGTCTCCAGCGCTCGATCCGAAGTGGTGGTCTCGGCTTCTTCCAAATGGTCTCCAGTGGCTTGTGGTCGCTGATGACTGTGAACTGAGGCGCTCCATTGATGAACTTGTCGAAGTGTTCACAGGCCCAGACAACAGCCAGAGCTTCACGCTTCGTTTGACTGTAGCGTGTCTCCACATCAGACAACGCTCGGCTCCCGTACACTACGACCCGCTTCTCCTGGACAAGAAGTGCTGCTAGCCCGACTGGACTGGCATCAACCACGATCTCAATCGTCTTTTTGACATCGAAGCAAGCGGTTATCGCTGACTCCGCAAGTCCTGCTTTAACTGCGTTGGAGGCCTTGACTTCTTTCTTTCCCCATTGCCAGACATTGTCCTGCTTCGTGAGCGCTCGCAAGGGTTCGGTAATGGTCGCAAAGTCCTTGATGTACTGCGCCATGCCCCAAAATTAACGAACTTCAGACGCGTTCTTCGGTTCTGCAGCCCTGTGAAGGTCAGCTACCTTCTTTGGGTCAGGTGAGACGCCCTCACCCGAGAAGATCAGCCCAAAGAACTCGATCTTCTTCTTCCGGAATTCACATTTCTCCAAGTTGGCCGTCAGCCCAGCCGCCTGGAGCTTGTGCAGTACATCATCCAGTGCTTTGTCGTGAGAACACTGGTCAACACCAAAGACTTCGATGTCATCACTGATGTTGATGGCGCCTGACACACCTTGTATAACAGTTTGAATCTCGTGCTGGAACACTTCTGCAGCCGCGTTGATTCCGAAGGAAAGTCGCTTGTATCTGTACAAGCCTACGTGTGTTGAGAACGTAGTTATGTGACGACTCGACGGATGTAGTACCAGCTGATGATACCCTGACCGAAGGTCGATTTTGCTGAACACGGTCGCGCCATTAAACGCTGAGATGAGCTCATCCAGGGTGGGCGTCACATGTCTCGTTCGCAGAATGGCCTTATTCGCTTCCCTCATGTCCACGCAGAGCCTGATCTCGTCCGGTTTCTTTGGCTTGGGTGGCGTCACAATTCTTGATACCCACTTTGTTGGGCCGGACACTTTCTCGATTATGTCCGCTGCTTCCAGTTTCACGATCTCCTTCGCGACCTTCTCCCGCCGATGAAATGGAACTCGACTATGCTTCTGAGCTACTGGAGGGACGGAGTTATCAATGTGCAACTTCACTTGCCCTTCAGGCAGTCAATTCCTTTCCACAGTTTAGGAAACCGCCTGACAACTTCATCGCCGTATGCGTCAGATCCGGTCACGTGGCACACTCCTACTTTCAGGAGGCCTAACGATTCCGCAGTCGCCTTGCCCAACAGTGAAGTGGCTGTTCCCTCGATAGCCAGGAAATCAGCCTCGATCTCGTTGCCATCTTCCAGAGTGATGTTGGACCGGATCAGCTGATGTACGTGAATTGGTGGCGAACTGTATGGATGGATCTTGCGGTTGCATGAAAGCAGTTTGACACCCTGCTCTATGAGCTTCTTCTTGTATTCGGCGTTAATAATGTTGCATGTTGACCCCGAGTCTATCAGCATGGTTACCGGGACGTTGCTAATTGATACCGTCACTGTTTCATCTTGAGATGTTGAGAACGTGTACTCATTCTGGCAATCATTGTCAGAGCCACTGTCACTGGATTTGTCCCTAACATATTTCACGGTGTTTTTCGGGCAGTGTCTCGACTGTGTCTGTTTCTTGTGGCGGCCGCACATCTTGCTGAAGTGCCCCGTTTTGCCACACGTGTAACACTTGGCAGTCTGTGTGCAGCGATATGCATCAGCTGTGTGGCCCCGTCGACCACATTTTATACACCAGTTCGAGTCGTGAGTGGCACGTCTGTCGTTCACCTTGGGTTGTTTCTGCCTTTCTCGCCAACCTTCACCACTCACCATATTCACTCGCTCGGCATCCTGGGCCATCTGCGCCGCTTATCGTTCTGACGCCTCCATAGCAGCTGCAAGATCAAGCACACGCTCAAGTTTCAGGTCACGCTCAGCCAACAGCTTCGTTCTGAGTCGTTTCGACCGGCAGTTGTCTATCACTTGGTCCCTTATAAAATCGTCAATGTGGTCGCCAAACCCGCACAGATTCGCTAACTGCCGCAGTCGTGTAACGAATTGCGCCACACTTTCCCCTTCTGTTTGACTGTCTTTGCGGAACATATGACGGTTATACGAAGTGTTCTTTCGCGGAGTGAAATACGCTGTTATTTTCTCCTTGGCAGCTGTATATGTCTCACCTGTATTTGGCAGGGTATAAAAGATGTCTTGCACGTCCGTGCCGGCACAATGTAATAACAATTGCCGTTTCTGCTTATCATCTGTCACCCCTGACGCACCCACATACAGTTCAAAAGCTCGGAGCCATCGTTCCCACCGTTGACACAAACTGTTTGCGTCCCCGTGAACGTCAAAAGTTGGCACTCCACCAACTTGAAGTGCCACCGCCATGGTTCGTCGTTATCTCGTCGCCAATGTGGTGTTTTAAGGGTTCGTTGATACGAAGGAAGAGACAGACACACGCGTCGTTGAACAGCCGACAAATCACTCTGTTTAATTTCCCCTCGTGTCACCGGGAATAGTTGCCCACCAGAATGCACAATGCATATTACAATAGGTGGCAGCACCTGACGGTCACTATATTGCAGTCTGTATGACATACAGCAACATTTCGCTGTAAACTAAACACCCACCTGTTTAAATTGCTTATCCTCCATAGCTCCCAGTGTGCCATTCCAACTGTTTACAAATGGAACACCTCATCGATTATAAACTGCTTAACCCCTTTTGTTTTGGTTCGCTGCCCAGCTTGGGTCTCCGGAGGATTTTAGCGCAATATAAGTGTTTTATATATTATTATATTTCACTTTATCGGACAAAAATGTAATCAACTAATAGTAATAACCATCACAGGAATGTTAACGAACGTATCCGTTGTGTTTGTACAGTTAATGCGAAGCGTCTGACCGAACAGCGACGCTTTTTTGAGCACGCCGCGTATTTAGGTCGAATTTAAGACGGAGCCTTCGCGCCATCTGTTGTCAGCGTTCGATTATCGTATACATTTCACTCCAAGCAACTTTTCTAACAATTTGTTTGCATTGAATTGTTGAAGTAGCTGTCATTAAATTGGTATATCGATATCTTGCGCAAAACGGTTCTTCAGATTTCTGTGGTCATATTTAATTAAATAGGTCGAATAGTTAGACCTCATTTAGAATACTGTATATAAGCGTTGATGTCATAGCAACTAAAATGATTCTAGAACTGAGAGCCCTTAGTTATGAAGAACGCCCAAAATGACAAGGCGGTTAATAGGAGATTGACGTTTTTAAGATATTCAATGGATATGAACATATTGATAGAAATATGTTGTTCTCACTGTTCAGGACAGGGGCGGATCTAGGCTTGTTTGCAGGGGGGTCTCAGTCAGTCGTAGTCATATGTCATCTACTTCCTACATCCTTTTACTTACGTAAGGGTTAATGTTAGCTGGCTGCTAATACTTCAGTCTTTACGTTTACGTTAGGATCAGTTTCGGCCTTATATTGAACGAAAATATCTTGTCCACAGTTGTGCTATAAAAAACACCAAAACTGTTACAAGCCAATATCCAAATCTAACTCTTAGTAGAGCTATCCAAGCATGGGCAAACTTGCCTCATGTCGGGGCAAGTCCGCCCAGGGGCCTGGGCAAGTTCGCCCCACACGTACTTTAAGCAGCAAATACACAGGAACATTTCACCTTTGTTTTATTTTTATGTTAAAAAACGTCATGTTTGTGACACACATTTGTTAGAAACTTAAAATCCTCACAAATTCTGTTGTATCTATGAAATAAACCAGGCAAACAAAAAACAACGTTTGGCACTGCATCGGCTAGAAAATTTTGAAATAAAATCTGGTTTCGTCACTTTTTTTTACTAGAAAACAACACTAAACTGGACAGTTGGAAGTTTTTATTAAAGTGCATGTTAGTGTGTTTATGTTCACAAGTGATCCTGGGCATTCTTGCCCCGTAGCACACAGGCGGACGTTCCTCAACACAGAAACATATTTGGTGGGCGGCAACTAAATACCATTGACACTGGATAGAGCAACAACGCAAAATCCAAACAATATCTCTGATATAAGGGCCTTACTGAACACTCTAAATGTCTAACCAATGCCACTTATAAATGCTAAAATTTGATCGAAGCAAAATAAAACAAATTACTTTCAGTCACAAAAATTAGTATTTTAGTTCACAACTTTCCAGCCAGCAACTCGTGGACGTCAGTTTTCAGCTGCATCAGTGTTTGAAATGAGGGGGTCTGGGGGTCCTGCCATAGGGCACGAGGGATATCCCATAAGAAATAAAAATGTAAGCTTGGGGGTCTCACATTTTATCGTTGTACCGATGTAATTACCCTTCCGCAGTTGCATCTGTTGCTGCGTGTGCGTGCTAAAACTCGACGGTTTTCGCAGAACTCAACAGTTTTCGGAGAACTTGATCGATCTCGCAACAAGAACTCGACGGTTTTCGCAGAACTTGGCGGTTTTTGCAGGATTCGACATCATTATGTTGGTAGTTTAGCTGATTCATTCAGCTCACTCTATTGTCATTCAGGCACATTTTACCTTGGCATTTTACTTCTCAGAATTACAGAGAACTGTGTCTGTAAGCGCATTACTCCAGTAACAATGGCTTAGATCACAATTTAGTCATTTAACAGACGCTCTTATTCAGAGCGACTTACAATAAGTGCTTTCAACCTTAGTTGGTAAAATAACTACAAGTCGCTATTATAGCAAGCAAGTTTTTTCTACAAAAATAGGCATTAATAGCCATTACAGTGCCTGAAAAGAAGATTTTAAAGAAAAAAAATTCGGGGACCACCAAGAGTCAGTAGTCATTTCGAACACTGCGCTGCATGTAGTTTGATGATCATGTGACTTAATCGTGTGACTTAATTCTGCAACGGCGCGGAATAAAAGCCGGTTGGCGGACTTGCCCCGGGGGCGGACTAATCTCGGTCTCCCCTTCGTGTTCTTTTACCGTAATATTTGCCACAGACACAGGGGGGTCTAAGACCCCCCCTTCGTGGCCTAGGGGGGTCTTGAGACCCCTAAGACCCCCCTGGATCCGCTGCTGCAGGACATGAGGTAAAATTAGAAAGGTACCAGTGTAGATGGGATATCAGGAAGTACTCGTTGTCACAGAGGACAATAAATTATTTGTCTGCAGATTGTGTAATTACTAGCAGCATGAATGTGTTTAAAACAAGGTTGACACATATCTCAGGAAGGCGGATTACACATAGATGGAAATTGTTGGACTCTCGATAAGTCAATGCTTCCTTGTCCACTTGCCATCTGGGCTTTTCCCTGCATGACAATATCTTATTAAATCTTGTTTGTTAAATATTACGTAGTCGATAATATTATACAGCATTTCCATTGATAACATAAGAAAGGTTTATGACGCTTGTACATGCATCGCAAAATGAGCAAACAACCATAAATAATCATATTTATATTGTCCGGTCAATGACACAGATAATTACCTCATACGATCTATCGTGGTGACCGTCCGCTTGTATGACCTTGTCACTAGGTCTAGGACCAGGCACCAAATCGTCACCCTCTCAGCCCCACCGTGGCTCTCGTCACGTTTCGTCGCCGTTTCTTCACGTTTTCTCTTAACTGCGTGTACTAATCGCAGCCTGTTTTTCTTTCAATTATTGGCAGAATCGTTTTTTCCATTCCCCTGTGCGTGGTATTTTACTCACCCTGGCATAGACACCAGGAAGAAAAGACAAGACATATACTGGCGAATGCAACAAAGGTTACGAACGACAAGTTTGTTAAATATGGTGTCTATGAATTTAATTATTATCAATGGCCCAGTATAGGTGTTGGGAAAAAACAATCAAGTTTACCACGCTGCTTTTGTATACCAATAATAAGAAACTCTGTTTTATTTGCATCTAATTTTAATTTGCTGTTAATCATCCAGTGGAATACATTCTGGAGACAATCCCCGAGTTGGTTTAAGGAACAATTTGTATCCGGAGTAGCCAAGGAAAGGTAAATCTGTGTATTTACACCAAGGCCACCAGCGTCACCAATGTGGCGCGATAGTACTGCCATCTAGCGATCATTGCCTTTATGAAATATCAAAATATGTCTAAATAAACTGCGTAATTTTTATTCGAAACAATTAACTTTGTTGGATGATTACACTACTAAGGACCGATATATCCGACTAGTGGCGTCTGTAGTGCAATGTCCAGTGAGAATCTCATAATGGGTCGATTTCAGGAGTGAATCGAATATGACGCGGGTGAATATACTTTTTGACGCCTCTGAATCTGAACATAATTTTTATTCTGTGTATGCAGCACTATGGAAATAATATGCTGTAAGCAGGAATTGTCAAAATGCAAGCCAAATGCAATGCATCAAGTCCCTGATGCTGACGATGGGTACATGTGATTTCGAGATACGGTGAATTCGGCCCAACTACCAGGTGAATTCAGCCCATTTTTTAATGGGGTAGTGAATTCGGTCCATGTTATTTATGCTTGGTGATTTCGGCCCGTAGTTAGGTGAATTCCCCCTAATGACTAAGAAATTAATCGAGTACACCTTCTTACCCCGTACAATAGCCAACTGGAACAACCTGCCAGCCAACGCAGCTACAGTGCCAAGTTTGGAGATCTTCAGACAGAGGATCTCCAGCTTGCATCATTAATTCACATTGCATCTTTCGCGCTTTCAACTTTTCCTCTCCTTAAATTGCAGTTCTAAACGCACGCCATCATCTTTTCTCTTTCTTTCAAATAATGGACCATATTATAATATACTTGTGATATACTGATGCATTAACTTTCATAATATTTATAATATCATGGTGAAAACGTGTTGCAGTTGTATAGAAGGCGCAAGAATATAATGGTCGTCTATGGGAAAAGGGACTGTGATCCGTGCCCACCATTATAACGTTCTTGCGCCTACATTGAAAATTTATCCTACAATTTTTCACAGCACATGACAGACCCACTAAGACACCTGGTGTGAGAAATTCGTGAAAATGACAACAGGACACTCCTGCATTTCTGCTATGAAATTCCCCGGTTTCCCAAATATGAGTATATCCTGCCTAACGGCCACCGTGTCCTTACGCAACTGGTATACCAACTGACAAATGGCATCATTTCAAAGCTTAGATCACTTCCACTCACTCAACTACACAATTTCTGCTCTTTCAAATAAACCCTAACTGCACAATTAATGATTTCCTTGGGACTCTTTATTGTTGTAATGGCGGACGGATTCTGACTGTGGACCGTGCACCATACACGTAGAGCGCGACATGTCTACGTACAACAGGAAGACACGGGTAATGTGGTGTAAACGAAATTGTCCAGGTTTCAAAACTCTCGGCCACCGCGCCCCAGACAAGTAATAATAGAGCGGACAGAATTAATTATAATGAGTTATCTCAGTGACCGACTTAAAAATAGTGACACGCAGGGGCGGGGGTCTCAGTCAGTCATACCCAACAAACAATACAATATTGGGCCAATTCAGTATTTATTGTGGCTGGTTGTGGCAATGCTGGCATCAGGTATATCCGAAATTGGACCAGTTGGGGTTGTACTTAATTGTTTCCGACTATTAAGGTTTGATATTGGCGTTTTACCGGACTGGTTATGGTATCATATGGGAAACATTGCGGCGAATCGGACCCAAATCAGGCCGTAATTAGTTTTAATTGTGCTGACATCTGGTGAATAGAAACCGGAAGTGGATTTGTATACACGGGCGGGCGCTAAAACTCAAAAGACAGAAGTGAGATCAAATAATATATTATCTCAAGTGTACTATAACTTCTTAAGTGTAATTATACATTCATAGCCTATAATTCCAAGGCTGAATTGCCATTAATATAAGCAGTTGTTAATGACTTCCTACTAAAGTAACAGACGTAAAGTCTTGGTAGATACTAGATGTAGAATACCGCCTTGATATTAACCTTACAATGTCAACGATAATATCCAACAGAGCTTAAGTCTGGATGTGTTGACAGAATCAGCTAATTCTGCTAACATAGTTTTTCATGATGAAAATGAAAGTGATCATGAAATACTGGATAGACCATCTGATAATGAATACTATCCTGACTTCATTGACTTTGATGATACAAGTCCACATGCCTGGTAGCATAATTGATGATGATATTGATGGAGAGGAGAAAGTTACTGACTTAACATTATCAGATAGTTTATGCAAATGGGCTATTGAAAATCAAGTAACCCACACTGTCACTGCTCTAAAAGATCTGCTTGGTATTCTTCAGGTTTTTCATCCACATCTTCCTGAAGACCCTAGAACGCTATTGGGCACTAGGAAAATTAAGGATATCAAGGAGCTGGCGGGGGGTAGCTATTATCATTTTGGAAATGGTTATAATGTCGGACAGCAACTAGATGCCTACCCACAGATGACGGGACTTGCATCTCTGGCATTGCAAATCAATATTGATGGGCTGCCTCTCTTCAAAAGCTCAAACAAACAGTTTTGGCCTATACTTGCTATACTAAAGGGCATCTCTCACTCAACTGGACCCTTTGTCATAGGACTTTTTTGTGGTGATGGAAAACCCACTAGTTTGGATGAATATCTTGCTGACTTTATTCAGGAAATGCAAAGCTTGCAAGAAAACGTATGTGATGCACCTGCTAGGGCATTCATTACAAATGTGAAATCACACAGTGGGTATGCAGGATGTGATAAATGTGTCCAGCATGGCGTTCATAATAAGAAGATGCTCTTTCCAGAGAGTGATGCTGAATTATTAACAGATGTTGCTTTTGATGAGATGAATGTTGAGAAGCATCATAAAGGCCCTTCACCATTATCTCAAATAGGTATACGCATGGTTACCCATATATGCATCTTGTGTGTCTGGGTATAACGAAGAAACTTCTGTTACTCTGGGTAAGAGGCCCCTTGAAGTGTCGTCTTGGCCCTCAGGCAAAGTTGCGTTTAAGTGGTGCCCTCCTATCTCTTTGCAGTTATATCCCCAAAGAATTTGCAAGAAAGCCACATGGGATGGATACCATTGAAGGTGGAAAGCAACTGAATTTAGATTGTTTCTTCTTTATACTGGACCCATCGCTCTTGCAGGCAGAGTTGCCAAAGAAATGTATGATAACTTTATGCTCTTATTTGTAGGTGTTTATATACTAGCCAATCCTGCTTTGTGCTATGATTTGAGTGACTATTCCCAGTCAATACTTGTCCAGTTTGTAAACCACTTTTCTGAATTAGATGGGCCACAACACATTGTGTATAATGTGCATGGAATCACCCATTTAGCTAATGATGTAAAGAACTTTGGATGTCTAGATATATTATCTGTCTTTCCATTTGAAAACTATCTTGGATTTCTCAAACGATTGGTCGGGCAACTAACATTTCCATTGTTAGTTATAAAGAGATTATTAGAAATGTCTAATATATATATCCCCTCACATTCATCTTCCCCTTTCTTTCCCTGCACAAAGGCAGCAGCATCTGAGAGGCCCTGTTATCCCTGGTGAACTTTATGAGCCATATTCCCAATATGGCGAGGCGCATTGTAGATCATACTGTATAGGGGTGAGACATTCAAATAATGATGTCCAAGTTGCGAATGATATCGGCATTGTACTGAACATTATTCGCTCATCTTCTGGTATCTGTATTATTCACAAACTTTTCATCCGATGAACCTCTATTTGATTACCCTGCTGTTTCCACTCAGCTTGGCATATATAGGGTGTCTCGTCTTGGCAACACATTGCACGTGAATGATATTGATGATGTCCGCTACAAATGTGTTTTATTTCCACATAAGGACAAATTTACAGTAATACCCCTCCTTCATTCCTTCACTTGTTTGTAATTATTAACTGCAACTTGCATACAAGATACCCATGTGTCTACAGTGCAAAGGTGTTAGTTCCTGAGCAAGTTGGAATTATAGTTTTTGTTTTTTACTCTGGATATGTATATATTGTTGTGCATATTGATTTAGTTAATCAGTGTGGTTTGCTCATATATGTTGTTGATATCTATAATCATAGGATGTTTAAATTGCGTATAGCCATTTGATTATAGTTTGTGTTAAGGACTTAAACTTTGTTTTAACCAATTTGATGCTGGTAAGGGTGATATTTATGGTGGAATCAGTAACATTCCTCCCAAAAAATTCTTACATAATCCTTTCTATTTAGTCTTTACATGTCTATATCATTGTTATAGTCTTATCAGAATCATGTTTAAGGTTTGTAGTAGTTTAAAAGCTCTCTAAGCATTTTGCAACTAAGTGGCATGTTGATGGCTCACCATGTGACAATTTCTTACAATCAAAATGCACGCATAATAATTAGCCTCTCTTTCGATATTGGCCAAAGTTTACGAAGGTAAAATATTTGTTGCTCTCAATATTTTTTAATGTTTTTACCCACCCCCCTACCCCATCTACACCAGTGTTTGTTTGATTTCTAGTTGGGTCGGTTTACCAACTTTGTGTGATATATGTTCGGTGATGGGTTCCCCCACCTTTGGTGGTTGGTTCCCCCACCTTTGCTGATATTTTGTCAGAGTATATAAACTAGGTCACAACTGTTTTCATTGTATAAAAATAATGTATTTATGATGTATACATATCATTGTATTGCATTTTTCTATTTGGCTTATTATAAAGCTCGTATACAAACATACATTTGACTTTGTTGTCTTCAGCAAACGAGCCACGGTGTCATGTCATTAACTCTTTTGTAGGTAGCTTTGTCCCGCATAAAATTATTTGATTCACTTCAGTCTTGGCTTCACCCAGCAATGGCATACGTTGTTGTGATGTTTACTGACACTGAGGAGGTCGGTGTGGTTGTATCCACGTGGATTACAGGGAAGAGCAACACGCTGTGGCCTCTCATCAAGTCAGCAGCTCTGACTATAGCTGTGAAGGAGAGGCTGCAGCCAGATCCAACCACGTGGACGTCACACAACGTACGAGTGTTGTGTGCATGTAGTAAGGTTTACATCTAACATTATTTTGATATGATTTCCTAACATTCTAATTAATCCCGTTGAACACATGCTTATGAATGATCCAGTCAAGTTTTTCATGCCTTTTTTACAAATTTGAAGTTGAATTGTGAACTATTTTATAGATTATGGTAATTAATGATTATGTTTATATATATATATATATATATATATATATATATATATATATATATATATATATATATATATATATATATATATATATATATATATATATATATATATTATAAAGATTACAGCAGGACAGAATAACCACGTTATCAGTAATATTTCCACACAGTTTAGTGAGTAAAGCTTGAGACTGTTGAAAATAAATGGGGTGGCAATTGTTTAATCCTACATGCCCATGCTTTTGTACGGTGTGCCCATGCTTGTGTATGGTGTGCCCATGTTGTGTCCGGTGTGCCCATGCTTGTGTACGGTGTGCCCATGCTTGTGTCCGGTGTGCCCATGCTTGTGTCCGGTGTGCCCATGCTTGTGTACGGTGTGCCCATGATTGTGTCCGGTATGCCCATGCTTGTGTCTGGTGTGCCCATGCTTGTGTCCGGTGTGCCCATGCTTGTGTACGGTGTGCCCATGCTTGTGTCCGGTGTGCCCATGCTTGTGTCCGGTGTGCCCATGCTTGTGTCCGGTGGATATCTTTGGAATCCAAACCAACATTGATATTATTATTCTTCCAAATTGTTTCTTTTTTGAGCAACATACCTAGAAGCCAGGATAAAGACAAAGCGGGCTGAGGACTCGTCTGATGTACAAAGTCAGGAGGAATGTGGCAAAGGTGCCAGTAAGTAATATACATGCATAGGTAACTCAAGAGTTGAATAAACTTGTATGAAGACCACCTGAACATATCAATAATTGAACGTTTTGATCAAGACTTACTCGTTTGTTGCATTTGTTAACGTAATGATACAATGCATGCTAGAACTGTCTGTGCATACATGTCAGCATCATGGTATAATTCATCGTTGAAGATAAATAATTCTTTTTTAATTTGGAGTCTCAAACTTAGTGGATATATAAAACAGTTGACAGTTCACTTTTGTCAAACATATTATTCATACATGCCATACATGCTTCCTGGAACGTGATATGTAGGTAGGTAAGGTAAGGTTTTGAAAAAGTATTGACCTGGTGGGGTTGTTTTGTTGTTTTGTAAAATTTATTGAATAAAAATAATTTATTTAATAATGATAATATACTACTAGTTGTAGTAATGTCGTGAGTGTAAAAAGATGATAAATATCTCGAATAAAGAAATGATCCACTGCCTTAAATTCTCATGAATTAAAAATAAATAAAAAAGAGATGATATAATGTATTCTTACCTATAGTATTCCACTTAAATGTTGAAAATTTAATTGTACGCAATACAATGAAATTATACTTTTAAATTTAGCTTATGTGAACTTTTACTTATGTGAAAAATTTTTTACACCCACAGAGAGGGAGATCTTGGCCATGTTGGCTACACTCCAGGCCTCCGTGGACAGCCTGTGTGTGGGTGTTGCCTCACAGGGACCCGAGTTGGCCAGCAGCAAGAGCAGGATGAGGCTCCTAACACCTTGGGCCATAAGTGAACAACAGGGCCTGTTGGATGATGTCAGCCTCCCTGTACAGACCATGGAAGAGTTTGCAGCATTGGAGGAGAAGCTGGCAGCACATAATGAGCTCATGCGTGCCCTGGTAATAAATTTTATTTAATATATGCATGTGTTTTCCATAACAATACATATTTCTTGAGAGAAGAAACCTTGTACATAGTTTTTAATACATTTGATAGACATATTATTGAGTATTTGTGGCGGTAGATTAAGAATGTTGTGTAGTTACATTGCAGACACCATTTCCATAATGATACATATTTGATGCAGATGAATTAATGAAGAAATTGTGTGACTGGAGGTTCATCAAGGATTGTTATAGTTGTATGAAATGTAATATATAATGGCCTGTAATACTCATGATGTGTGTACACTTTTGATGCAGATGTACCGATTGGCTGTGATGGGGGAACAGATATAAGCACTGTGAAGAGGACCATCTCGGAGTGTTTGGGGCATCAGGTGCAACTGAAACTCAACTGGTTAGGGAAGGTTGGGTGGAGGTGCGCAGAGGGACAGGAAAGGACAGCGTTCTGTCCTACTAAGATACGTGAGGCTATAACAAGTAAGTTATAGTTATTGGTTTCCATAGTTTTTAAAGAGACATGTACAGAAGAAATGGCAAACATTTTATTTTATATTTGTACATAATACTTAAAGGAAGTTTAATTTAGTACTGTATTCAAGGTCAGATGGAAGACAGTTGTAACTGTATGTTATCACAGCATAGTGACTGCTGCAGTAGTCACCCCACTTTGTAACTTCTGTCAGCTCGATGTGGTCTTATAAGAGGGGTAGTCACTTTTAGTGGTATTTTAACATGGGAAGTGTCTACAGAAAATTCTCATTATCAGAGGGGCTACATAGAAGTTGGCCCCTGTATTTACAATGTGCTAAATTATAGAATTAGGGGTTGAATTTCTGGGTAGCCAAGCTGGTAGTCAAACATGACAATTACTTGTTCAACGTTACGTGTTCAACGTTTTATACCCAGCTGTGGTTATCCTATTTATGTGGTCACTTTTACTGAAAGAAAGGATCGTCTCATAAGAGGAAGACAGTGCAGTGTTGGTTCTAGGATGCAGGAATGCAGGATTCCCACAAAACTACTGATTGATCTACATTTTTGTGACACCAGTGCCGGAATACTTCCCGCATTAATTCAGTATATCCCGCAGATAATTAGCACCAATGCACATTGTTTCCCCTGAAATAGTCACTATAGTGTCCACTGCTGGGTGTACTTATAATCACTACTAGATATACTTTGTATTACTTTTTTTGTAGTATTGACATGATAGGTATTCTTTATTTGTTCTCTTCCTACCAAACTGGGGTGTTGGGAGGGTGGGGGGGTGTACATATAATCACTACTAGATATACATTGTATTATTTTTTTGGCAGTATTGACATGATAGGTATTCTTTATTTGTTCTCTTCCTACCAAACCGGGGTGTTGGGAGGGTGGGGGGTGTACATATAATCACTACTAGATATATTTTGTATTACTTTTTTGGTAGTATTGACATGATAGGTATTCTTTATTTGTTCTCTTCCTACCAAACTGGGGTGTTGGGAGGGTGGGGGGGTGTACATATAATCACTACTCACTAATCACTGCCTTGTGATACAGGTTCTCGACAGAACCGAAGGCTAAGGGAGCAAACCCTAACAGAAAACCGTGTCATTGTGGCAGCATCAAGGGTGGTTGATGAATGGAACTCCCAACATCTCCCGACCAGCCACTGCAGGGACAAATAGCTCGCGCCTGTCTTGACGTGTTCTTGCCGGTGTGAGACCTCTATTTGCTCCCCGAGAGAGTGCCGCTAGTAACTTGCAAAAGCCAGCAGCACTTCAACACTTTTTGCAAGCAGCTCTCATGAAATGCACAACCGCACGAATTACCATACCGGACCGTTCGTCGCCCGGGTTACCAAGGACCGCGCTGCTCGACCTCATCTTCCGTCGACAGTGAAAAATCAGCTAGGAAGAAGAGAACAACTATCAATTGCTCAATGGAACGTCAGGACTCTTCTCGACCGACCGAGAAGTAGCCGACCGACCGGAAAGACGTACTGCACTAGTAGCAATGGAACTCGCCAAGTACAATATAGACATTGTCGCAGTGTGCGAAACAAGGTTCTCAGAGGCTGGTAGTCTTAATGACTTGGAATACTCTTTCTTCTGGAGTGGCAGACCCAAAGGAGAGAGAAGGGAGGCTGGAGTGGGCTTTGCTATAAACAAGGACATCGTGACAATGCTGACAGAAATGCCACGGCCAGTAAGTGACAGAATCATGATGATGAGACTACCTCTGAGCAAGGACAACTATGCTACAATTATCAGTGTTTACGCTCCAACAATGACAAACCCGGACGATAACAAGGAGGCTTTCTACAACCAGCTGTCAAGTACGCTCAGAGACATCCCTCGTACCGATAAGCTACTGCTGATAGGAGACTTCAATGCAAGGATAGGAAGAGACAATGACAAATGGACCATGGTCATGGGCAAATATGGGATCGGGAAACGCAACTCCAACGGCGAGCTTCTATTGGCTTTGTGCTCTGAGTTTGAACTGTTAGTGACGAACACCATGTTCAAGCAGAAGGATGAACGCAAGACCACCTGGATGCATCCTCGTTCCAGACACTGGCATATGATCGACTTCATCATCACGAGGTGTCGGGATAAGATGGACATCCACAGTACTCGAGCCATGCGTGGAGCTAACTGCTGGACCGATCACCATATGCTGAGGTCAAAAGTGGCATTTAGAGTACGACTAAAGCACAACAGACAAGGGGTAAGAAAACCGACCAAGCTAAGCACAGCAAAACTACGTACCGTCAGTCATAGGGAGAGCTTCGAGCAGGAGATGGACAGCGCTCTCGCCCAATGGGAGGAAAAGGAAAGCTCAACACCAGATGAGGAATGGGCAGCTCTGCAACAGGTAGTATACAACACAGCTAAAACATTTCTCGGCAAGCCAGACAGAAAACACCAGGAATGGTTCGACGCCAACGACCAGGAGCTACAAAATCTAATGAGCAGAAGAGACCAATCCCACCAGAGAGTGTTGCAGACCAGGAATACTAGATCCACCATTGCAGCGTACAAAGATGCCTGCAGACTGCTACAAAAACGCACCCGTGCCCTGAAGTCAGAATGGTGGGAAATGAAGGCAGAGGAACTGCAGAGATCTGCAGACAGAAACCACATGAAGGGATTCTACAATGGACTGAAGGAATTATGGGGACCCGCGAAAAAGGGACCTGTTCACCTGAAGTCAACAGATGGAATGGAGACCTTCTCCGACAGCAAGAGAGTTGTGGCAAGATGGAGTGAACACTTCCAAAAACTACTCAACGTCCCTGGCGACATAGCACATGAAGCTCTTGTCAACATCCAGCAGCGCATTATCAACACATGCCTTGATGAGATTCCAAACATGGATGAGATGGCTAGAGCAATCACCGGCCTGAAAGATGGCAAAGCACCTGGGGGTGATGGAATTCCTGCTGAAATATGGAAGCACGGAGGAGACAATCTGTCCAACAGACTGCACCAATTAATCACCAAAGCCTGGGAGAAGGGTTCTGTACCACAAGCGTGGAAGGATGCCAGCATTGTAACCATCTACAAGAAAGGAGATCGAACAGACTGTGGGAACTACAGAGGAATCTCTCTTCTTTCCATAGCAGGCAAGATCTTCGCCAGGATCCTGCTCAACAGACTATCTATTCACATAACACCAGAAGTAGTTCCGGAGACACAGTGTGGCTTCAGATCCAACCGGAGCACAGCGGATATGATATTTTGTCTTCGACAACTACAAGAAAAGTGCATTGAGCAGGACCGACCACTATACATGGTATTTGTCGACTTCACGAAGGCGTTTGATACAGTCGGAAGGACCGGGCTATGGCAGCTACTGAGGAAATATGGATGCCCAGAGAAATTCACAACCATGATCGAGGCTCTACATACGGGAATGATGGCGAATGTGAGTGTTGGAGGGGAAGTCTCGGAAACGTTCGGTGTTACCAATGGTGTCAAGCAAGGCTGTGTACTGGCCCCCACGCTCTTCTCCATCTTCCTATCAGCAATGCTCATCGAGGCTTTCCGAGGCATGGGAGATGGCGTCTATATACAGTCTAGACAGAGCGCTGACCTATTCAACGTTGCACACTTCAGAGCGAAGACCAAGACTACCCAGATACTTGTGAGAAAGCTGCTATACGCAGATGACAGTGCACTGATTGCCCACTCTGCTGAAGAGAGCCAGAGAATAGTGGATTCTTTCTCCGATGCATCAAAGAAGTTCGGCCTGAAGATTAACATCAAGAAGACGGAAGTGCTGTACCAACCCAACTCTACAAGAACCCGAGAGGAGGATATCATGGTTGATGGAAACAAGCTGAACTCTGTTCCGGAATTCACCTACCTCGGAAGCACTATATCAAGTGATGGACGCATTGATGCTGAAATACAGAGGAGGATGGCCAAGGCTAGCGCATCTTTCAGCCGATTACGCCAGAGACTCTGGAACAACCACCATGTGTCCACGCGGGTCAAAGGCAAGATCTACCGCGCAATTGTGCTATCCACCTTACTATACGGAGCCGAGGCCTGGACAGTGTACAGACGACAGGTGAAAAAGCTGCATGCCTTCATGATGCGACATCTGCGTTCGATCATGAGGCTAACCTGGACGGACAAAGTGACAAACAAGGAAATACTCGGTCGGATAGGGCTGCCCTCTATGGAAGATCTTCTGATCAAAAAGAATCTCCTGTGGACTGGACACCTCATGAGGATGTCATCAGACAGACTACCAAAGCAGATCCTCTACTCTCAATTGTCTTCTGGTCACAGACAGAGAGGACGCCCTCGTCTCCGGTTCAAGGATACCATCAAGAGAAACCTCAAGCTGAGAGACATAAAGACCGACTCATGGACATCACTCTCACAGCAGAGAACTAAATGGAGTGCGGCGGTCAAGAAATGAAAGCAGTCTTTGTCGCATAGCGACTGACAGCATGATGAGATATATTTTGTATTACTTTTTTGGTAGTATTGACATGATAGGTATTCTTTATTTGTTCTCTTCCTACCAAACTGGGGTGTTGGGAGGGTGGGGGGGTGTACATATAATCACTACTAGATATATTTTGTGTTACTTTTTTGGTAGTATTGACATGATAGGTATTCTTTATTTGTTCTCTTCCTACCAAACTGGGGTGTTGGGAGGGTGGGGGGGTGTACATATAATCACTACTAGATATATTTTGTATTACTTTTTTGGTAGTATTGACATGATAGGTATTCTTTATTTGTTCTCTTCCTGCAAAACAATTTACTGAATAGCAATTATCTTCACTGAATTTTAGTTTGGATATTTTTCCATGATTCATAAGAAGGACATTGCATATAAATTTACCCTAATTTGTTGCCTTTATTCACAGCCAGTAACCATTGCTGTTGCAAGCATGTGTGTATAATTAACAATGGCTAGCAAGTTTGCCTCAAACCTTATTGATCTACCATATTCTGAGTGAATGTAAACTTTTATTTTTCCAACACAAGGAGCAGTGCTTCAAGCTAAGGCAGGGATGCAGGCATCAGAGGTTGATGTCCATTGGGACATGAAACTCTATCTCCGCAATGTAGCAGATAGGTGTGGTGGGAGAAAGCGGCTCTTGAGTGTGCCACTCCACAATGCTGACTCCCTTCCCTATTCCGACTCCCCTTGAATGTAGTAGATTGTGCTGTGTGCTTTTTGTTCTATTCTTGAACTTTGACACCACATAGCTTTCTGGTAGGTACACCATATATTTGTGTGCCTATACGTTTTGATTCAATGCCCTAGTCATTTCTCAAGTTGTCCAACAAAAATCAGATTTCACAATCCGCTTATTACTCACATTTAAAAAAAGAATTATTATACATAATTTGCTCAAAAAAGAAATATTTGCAGTATTTTTCATTCCTATATTTGTACCTAGTCTTTGTGGAATATGTACAGTATTAATATTAACATTGCAGATAAAATAAGCACTTGCAGCACAACTCCAAATACATGTTCAGTGTTGAATTTTCTTGTTGACTGTCCAAGTCACCATTCTTACAACAATAGTGTAAATAAATATTGTTGATCCTTTGTCACATAAGTAAAGTTATCATATATATATATATATATATATATATATATATATATATATATATATATATATATATATATATATATATATATATATATATATATATATATATATATATATATTATTATACGTTCAGTGTTGGGAATTTCATTGCTAGTAACTTTTCCTTAGAATGTAGAGGAATCTCAACGTGTATTGGTTGCGTTCTGTAATGGTTTTAAAGCATCCAATAGGAAAATATTACTCATGAGTTTGTGAAAGATTTGTTGTAAAGAGTAAAACAAATATAGGAATTGGTGCTAATATCAGTTTTCGTCCATGCGATGATGTTCATTACGATGCAATTGATGTTTTACCTGAAACATCAGTGTACGTTAACAAAGCTAGATGTTTACATGCACTTTTGTACTTAAATCGGATGACTTACATTGTCTGTTGAAATAAAAGAAGCATTTAGATTAAAAAAAGTGTTGCTTTTTCATATAAATTAAAGTGTTTTATGATCGGAAACCTGTTTTGCTATATTATTTCTATGTCCATTTATTAAATTGCAGTTTAAACTTTCTATAATTAGTATACACAAGTCAAATGTGTGGTCGAAAATATTTGTTGCAGCATGAATTCATTCTAATATGCACATGTAGTCATTTTTCTGGAGCAAGATATATCCATGAACATATATTACACTTTGACAATATCAAGAAATCTACAGAACAGTGGCTTTGGAATCAAGAATGATATACCCCATCCCCAATACTTCCTGATATATATGTACCCCCCCCACCAAGAGGTGGTGCGTAAATGAGGATAGGGTACTAGACTAATAACAACCAGTATTGGTCCAGTGTTATTACCAGCTAGAATAATACGTACCCAAATTTGAACAATAAAGGATATCAGTAAAGGGCCCAAATCGTGCCAGCATTGGGCCAATACCATTGCCAGCATTATGCCAGAATGAAGCCTGAATGAATCAATACTGAAAGCCAGCATTGGGCCAGAATCGTACCAGCATTGGGCCAATATAGTTTGCCAATTGGGCCTAGTATTGGGCCAATGTGAAGGTAAAAGGTACGTTCTTATATAGCGCGGTATCCAGTCCGTAGGACCGCTCAAAGCGCTTTACACTTCACCCTCTGGCAGACCTGTTCATTCGAAGGCCATCTCAACTTCTCTGGAAAGCATTCAGCCACGCTGCAATTGTGCGAAGGCTATTCATTCACATTTCCACCACTGTCTGTATTGCCAGGTACTCATTTATACAGCTGAGTGAACTGTGGCAACGTGGGGTGATCAAACTTGCCAAAGGTTCGAAGCGAACCCAGTGGGATTTGAAACCGGGTTCTCTCGATTGAGAGTCCAGCCTTCTAACCGGTATGCCATCGCGCACCATGTGCAAACACTTAAGGCCCAATTCTGGCATGATTGTGGCCCAATTCTACTATAGCGGCATTCCTACGTTGGTCCGATCAAGGTTAATCGTAATACCAATATAGGCCAAATTAACGGCTAATGAAGGTATGCTTGCTGGGATACCACCAGAGGCTCTGAAAGCAGACCCGATAACAACATGTATGTTGCACCATCTATTCCAGAATGGAAAATTAGATACCTTGTAAAACTGCCATAGAAAGGTGACTTGGGAATGTGCAAGAACTGAAGAGGAATCACACTCCTATTCGTACCAAGTATAAAGTCTTCACACGCATACGGTTGGACAGACTGAACTGAGCACTGGATGAAAAGCTACGTGAAGAACAATCTTGTTTTCGTAAAAACAAACCATGCACTGACCACATTGCTACACTGAGAATAATCATAGACCAATCAATTGAGTGGCAGTCACCCCTATATATTAATTTCAAATACTTGGAGAAAGCTTTTCATTGTGTAGACAGAGATGTTATCTGGATGGTGATATAATTTTTTTTTTAATACCAAGTTTGTGACACTAATCCAGCAGATGTATGAAATCTCCACCTGCGAAGTGATCCATAATGGAGACATTTGAAGTAAAGACTGGTGTAAGACAGGGGTGCATCCTATCACCATTAATTTGTATCATGGTGATCGACAAATTAGAATTGAGAATACAGCAGTTGTTTTCACATACTAAAAATCCACAAAGTACTATTTTACTATTACACATTGAATTCACATGATACCATGACACAATATTAATTTTAATATAAGTATGTCGAAATGTAATTGTTCATTCCAATAACAATGCTATTTCTCTAGAAAGCATTAATCTATGCTGTAATTGCTGGGCAAAAGTTGTTCCATCACATCATTCCACCAGAGTCAAATGACAGCGAGACAGTTCTAACTCATGTCTTCTTGACTGAAAGTCTCACATTCTAACCAGTGCCGAAATTAACAAAGTAGTGGGTTGGCACTTTTTGTGGGGGCTCTTACCAAGTGCGTGATAGACGAAGATCGAGACACGTGGTTAACAAGTTTAATAAAACACTTGGTAAGTTGCGCTGACTCTGTGTGGCGTCATCGTGACAGCAGTGTCAATATGAACATACAGCTAACACACTACATGGCTTTACTAATTTAGTTCTGTCACAAACTTCATGTCCATATTTTTTGACGTTCTCCTCACCCCGTTCCCTTTCGCCACATCGAGGCGGTCACATTCACAACTATAGCACAGACGTTGAACAGAGGTCGGAGTTCGATTCAAGGGAAGGAAAGTGAGACACTAATTGGCTAATCAGATGGATTGATTGATTTTGTGGGGGCATGGTACGAGTGTATTACTGGTACGAGTTTACCACTAGTACGAGTGTATCACAGGTACGAGTGTACCACTGGCATGAGTGTATCACAGGTATGAGTGTATTGCTGGTACCACAGTTAATTCGGCACTGGTTCTTCCCCCTATACTATGAGAGGACATTATTTATTTTACTAAGATACTATAAGAGGACATTATTTATTTGACTAAGATACTGAAGGTAATCAATCACAAAATGGACATCTCCCCTTCCTCCTTGACCACATACACTGAGACAGAAAGGAAATAAATGAAACAGAAAAACTGTGTTAACATTTTATTTAAAGTAACTACATTGTGTTATTGCATAGTTGACACTGTTAATAATAACCATAATAAGAATGTTAATATTTAATACAATGTCTTAATATTTGATACAATGTGTTAATGCTGCATCTAGAGTGTATCTATTGTGTAACCATTTGGGAAGGCATTAAGACAGACAAAGCACATTTCACATTATCTCATCATAAAAATAATCATCAGTTATACACATAACGGTTAAGTTATACATCACTTCATGAACATTACTGTAACAAGGTACATAGATATCATAACAACAAGTCTTACATCACTTCTTGAACATTATTGTAACAAGGTACACTGATATGCAGCACCAGTTACACTTGTTATGCAAAGATTAGATAACAGCTAAGTAGTCTAAAATCTCAGCACCTTCAAAGGTGGGAATAATTAAATACATATATCATGAACTTATTCACGCAGTGTTTCAGCATTTCCTCACTCACAAGGTGCGGGTTCGGGCCATTATCAAGCAGAGGAAGTTAGCAAATACAGCCGTAGGTCTGTACAATCTACAAATGGTTACACTTAGTTGTGGGTGGACTCTCCTAGTTCTACGAGGATCTGATTTTCGATGTCGCGCAGCTTCTGCAGACGTGAGTATTGTCTGGTCGGAGGCGTGGTAGCAAAGTATTTGTCAAGAGGGACGTGGGTGGCGCCTCCATAGAAGTCAAGCAGACATACACCTCTCAGCTGCAGCTTGTAAAACCTCCAGCCTAGCGGACACAGGACAGAATGCAATGAAAATCAGTATCAGTTTTAATATGACGACATGATGTTCAGTAACTGAATCAAGTTTAAGGCTTTTGAAAACTGACATATATATATATATATATATATATATATATATATATATATATATATATATATATATATATATATATATATATATAGCACATCTTGTTAGTGCCTACCATGTACAGTACACCTGTACATTCAACTAACACAATTTATTTTTATTTTAAGACCCCAGCTGGTCATTGTATCGCCACAATGAAGAACCAGAGTCAAGATTCATCTTAAGGGCACCCACTCATGGTAGTGGACACCCACTCATGGTAGTGGACGCCCACACATGGTAGTGGACGCCCACTCATGGCAGCGGACACTCACTCATGGTAGTGGACACCCACTCATGGTAGTAGTGGACGCCCACTCGTGGTAGTGGACGCCCACACATGGTAGTGGACGCCCACACATGGTAGTGGATGCCCACACATGGTAGTGGACGCCCACACATGGTAGTAGTGGACGCCCACTCATGGTAGTGGACGCCCACACATGGTAGTGGACACCCACACATGGTAGTGGACGCCCACACATGGTAGTGGACGCCCACACATGGTAGTGGACACCCACACATGGTAGTGGACGCCCACACATGGTAGTGGACGCCCACACATGGTAGTGGACGCCCACTCATGGTAGTGGACGCCCACACATGGTAGTGGACGCCCACTCATGGTAGTGGACGCCCAGTCATGGTAGTGGACGCCCACACATGGTAGTGGACACCCACACATGGTAGTGGACGCCCACTCATGGTAGTGGACACCCACACATGGTAGTGGACGCCCACACATGGTAGTGGACACCCACTCATGGTAGTGGATGCCCACACATGGTAGTGGACACCCACACATGGTAGTGGATGCCCACACATGGTAGTGGACACCCACACATGGTAGTGGATGCCCACACATGGTAGTGGACGCCCACACATGGTAGTGGACGCCCACACATGGTAGTGGACGCCCACACATGGTAGTGGACACCCACACATGGTAGTGGACACCCACACATGGTAGTGGACGCCCACTCATGGTAGTGGACGCCCACACATGGTAGTGGACGCCCACACATGGTAGTGGACGCCCACTCATGGTAGTGGACGCCCACACATGGTAGTGGACGCCCACACATGGTAGTGGACGCCCACACATGGTAGTGGACGCCCACTCATGGTAGTGGACGCCCAGTCATGGTAGTGGACGCCCACTCTTGGTAGTGGATGCCCACTCATGGTAGTGGACGCCCAGTCATGGTAGTGGACGCCCACTCTTGGTAGTGGACACCCACACATGGTAGTGGACGCCCACTCTTGGTAGTGGACACCCACACATGGTAGTGGACGCCCACACATGGTAGTGGACGCCCACACATGGTAGTGGACACCCACACATGGTAGTGGATGCCCACTCATGGTAGTGGACGCCCAGTCATGGTAGTGGACGCCCACCTACAGGAAGACAAACTGGGAAACAACGGAAAGCACACACCACGCTGATATACAAAAAACCCTGACGTTGAAGGGGCTGACCTTCCACCCCTAACGAACACTCAACTTTTACGGAAACACCTCATCAATGCTCTAGCACCAGCCGACTATTGGTGACGGTCCATTTCATAAGCTCTAGCACCAGCCGACTATTGGTGACGGTCCATTTCATAAGCTCTAGCACCAGCCGACTATTGGTGACGGTCCATTTCATAAGCTCTAGCACCAGCCGACTATTGGTGACGGTCCATTTCATAAGCTCTAGCACCAGCCGACTATTGGTGACGGTCCATTTCATAAGCTCTAGCACCAGCCGACTATTGGTGACGGTCCATTTCATAAGCTCTAGCACCAGCCGACTATTGGTGACGGTCCATTTCATAAGCTCTAGCACCAGCCGACTATTGGTGACAATCCATTTCATAAGCTAATTTCGTTATCAAATGACAACACCAATTTCCGAAAACAAAAGTTCAAAATTTGCCCCCACACTACTGTAATTTCATCTCATTATTACCGCATATTTACCAGACATGTGCATTACAGTGGACTCTGTTTAATAGAATCATGGATAGTACAATCAAATATATTGGCTGAGATGGAAATATTCCATATACCCCCTGTACTAAAGTGCACCAAATCAAATTGCTCAAAGTGGTCCTGCAAAAGCCTCAAGTATCAGTGCCACACACCCAAGATGTTCAACAGTGGTGTCACCTGGTGAATATTTGGCAAAACATTTATCTCGGTTTCGTTCAATAACATTTAATTATGTCTACATAGCACAAGACTGTTGTCAGTAAACAGAAACTTTGGCTGCTCATGATGCAACGTCACATATCCAATGACAATTCATAATATTTACAGCATTGTTCTATGTCTAATAGCATTAGTTAATTTTCTTTACTTTCTCGTTGCATTCCAGGGGTTGTGTGTACCTGGTAAATTATGAAGACAGATAATGTCACAACACACAGCCACTGTTCACCAAACATACCAGTCGCCACTGTCAAGTGTGGGAATATACACTTACCATGATACTTGGGCCACTTGGCCATCGCAGGGTGTCTGGTGAAGACCGCTTTCTTCGCGAAGGCTTCCTCGTCCCCACTCACTGCAACCACCTGCAACAGCCACGCAGGGTCAGGGCTGGGTCCAATTACACAAAATTATATCAATTACAATTACATTAAAGTTTTTATTTCAATTACAATTACAGTCATAATTTTCTAAATCAATTACAATTACAATTACACTGTTTCAATTTCAATTACAATTACATTATGCGGAACCAAATATATTCAGCATTTATTAATTATGTATTTTTGCGCGTTTTGCTTAATTTCAATATTTTTTACACAATTGATAAACAAATATAACAGTAATGTTTGTACATTTTGTTTAATTGTGACTTTGAATTATACTAAATAAAAAGATAGCCGTTTAAAACATATTTTTATTATATAAAAATACAATGCAATATCCAGACATAATCCTACAGGACATATTCCAATGCAGACATTTATCCGTGCGCATTTCTTAAATTTTTCTTTGGAAAATACTAATAATAGGATTTCATGTGTTTACTTTGAGGTTGTAGCTCCTGCTCTAAGCTGACATTCTTAATTGGTCTGCCCTTTGCTTTGTGTGAGTTGGGAATGGGAAGAGAGGCCATATAAATGGTCCTTGCCACCTGACCTGTCTCAAAACCACCACAACACAAGGGGTGTAATTGGCTTGCTAACTCTGCAATGTTTCACTGAATGTCTGTGCATTGTTTATTGCTTCCTGGCTGTTACCAACTTACTGAAACGGCTAATTGCTAAGGCTACCCTCCACTAGCACCACTGACCAGTACCCATCAGACAGTGAATACTGAGACTTAAATGTAAATATATAAGCATGTGTTATTATTAGTCTTGATTTTAAACTCATGTGAGACTTAAATGATATTTTTATTGACAGTTCGTTCAGTTAGTTTGTGATATGAAATGTACTGTAACTGATTGTAATTGATTGTAATTGAAATAAAATTTCAATTATACAAAATATAACAATTACAATTACAGCAACATTTTGAAACCATAATCAATTACAATTACAATTACACGATTTTGCTGTAATCAATTACAATTACAATTACATAATTGGACCCAGCCCTGCGCAGGGTTGTTTAATTTTAACCATCTGATTTAAATCTACAATTTAAATCACTCCAAAATTTTTATTTATTATAATATTTTATTTAAATGAATAAAAATTATTTCACTTTAACACAAATTTCACATTCATGATTTTTTCCATTCCAAGTCTAAGATATACTGCCTTCTGTTTAAACCACATCTTAGAAGTACCAACACTGATTTGAATAGAACATGTTTGAACAACTATATAAGATTTAACGAAAAAAATTTTTTTATGTATTTAAATAAAAAACCTGATTTTTGTCAACTCTGGGAGCTTACAAAGCCACAGCTGCATCACTGTTATCTCTTTTATATCATTAACTATTTACATGCTGAATCTTACCATGACTCCCTAATTGTTCATTTAACTGCCATAATCTTTCTATCAGTTATAAACAGCCATAAACATACTCAATGCCAAAACGTTACACATATTTTAGAGCAGCTTTATTTAATTTCTGCATGTTATGGTAAATAATGGCAAGCAAATATGAAATACGCAACATGTTATATTTTATTAATTATTTGTAGCAAATAATTAGAGTTAAAAAGAAGCATGATGCAATTGATAGAGTAACTGAAAAGTACTCGGTAAATGAAAATACAGTTACATTTTCACAAATACCAAAACACCAATTCCAGAATTGGCATTTAAATTATTCCAATGTAATTGACTCCAAGTCTTGCTATAAGTTATATTTGTATAATTTTTCAGTGATTTCATGTATGTTATTTCACAGAATCAAAGAGGCTAGGTATGACAGAATAGCAAAAGGTAGTATTTAATTTATGTTATTTCTGAATGTCATCCTGCAAGCCAGACTGTATAAACCATGCGTCTTCCCCCAATGTACCTTTCCGTAGAGGATCATGCGGGCACAGAGGGGTTCCTCGGGGTCATACCCTTGTTCTCGGCAGTAACTGCTCTCGGCCTGGGTCATGCTCAGAGAGACACTGTTGTTGTACACCAGATTCTTGTATGTGTCTGAGATGTTAGCGATGTAGAAGTACGGGATGCCAGTGCTCTTGTCCATGGTTCCATCAGCGAAACTCTGGAGTGTTCCAAACGGGATGAAGCCATATTCGGGGGAGATAGCCGATACAATGCCATAGTCAGCGTAGTGAGCCAGGTACCGGGCTACAAACATAACATATGAGTACACAAGGCAAGAAATCATATATATTAACTATTATTAACTAGTAATACAGAAGTCTGTTTGCATGGCAATAGAAACCTCATGTTGATTTGAGATATGCTTCTTCATTGTCTAAAATGTGCTTATCAGTATTACTTGCAGTTACACGTATATTCGATTTTAAATGTTGTCCAGGGTTTTATTACGACAATCATATAATTAATTTAAAATTTTTTTAATTACTGTTTATGAAAATCGTATTATTAATGTGATAATCTCTGTATTATTTATGCTGATATAAATGTTATTTACCTATTAAACCAGTTTCAATCACAATATGTTGTGATGCTATACATATATATTTAATATGGAACAAACTGCCAAATGATTGTGTTAATGCTAGTAGTGTGAATATGTTTAAAAATAGAAATGACAAATATCTGATAAGGGCGGGCTACACATAGATGATAAAATTGTTGGACTCTCAATAAGCCAATGGCTTCCTTGTCCACTTGCCATCTGGAATTTGTTGTTTGGGATGGCAATCTTTTTCAATTTTTAGTTTTGTTAACCAGAGGTGAAGGTGGCTCCCATGCCTGGGACATTATACGTCTTAAAGGTATTTTATCTTTATATGTGTGCTAACAGTACATTGTTTCAACTTGTATATAATTACTATTTGGTCAAAATAATTATGGATGTATGTCTTCACCCCTAATAACAAACCATAGAAGGTAATTGACATATGATGTAATGGAGAACGGTATTGTGCAAGATTACCAGCAATCCTGGGAATATGTGTATGAATAATTTATGTACAGAACTTGGTAGGTAATATTCCCCCATTCAGTACACATTTATAATAATAATAATAATAATAACAAAACATAAACAGAATATTTTCCATTGTGATGTTCTTCAAAGGAACATTGTACAGTATTACACAACAGCAGTTTAATTTTCAAGGTCGATGACGCACCCATCAAAGCCTTCTCCTGCCACTTGGGAGGGGGCGGCCATGTGGTGGTTGTGGCCAAGGCCGCGGAAACCATGCACAAGAGCACTGCACACTCTAGAGAAGTCATCATAGGTCACTGAAACATACAATGCTACATTAAACACACACTCCAGTCGCTCTATAAGTGCGACTATGTTTAGTTGACACAGCACTTGCTGTGTCAATAATAAGGAGACGAAATGTCTGTGTCTACGTAATTATTAAATAACCATATTTTCAGTATCAAAAGTATTTTTGTCAAATGCTGCCACGTGTTAATGTCACAATGCATGCATGAATGTCACAATGCATTCATGAATGTCACAATACATGCATGAATGTCACAATGCATGCATGAATGTCACAATGCGTGCATGAATGTCACAATGTGTGCATGAATGTCACAATGCGTGCATGAATGTCACAATGCATGCATGAATGTCACAATGTGTGTATGAATGTCACAATGTGTGCATGAATGTCACCCTTGTTGACATGTATTTTGTCAGTAGACATTCTACTATATTTATGGATGCACCAATGTTGAGTCATTTTAAATAATATATGCATAAGTGTAGCATGTGCAGGTGTTTTTAAGGTTCAGCTGACACAGGCAGTGCAACATTTCACACGGCCACGGGCAAACATGGTTTTATTTTTATCAGGCGCATTACCACGCATATATACACAACACAATATTTTTTATTTACTTTTGAATTTCACATGGGCATGGAGGGTTTTCACACGGGAAAATTGTCTGTGGGAAAGGCCTTAAAAAACCCTGGGCATGTGCATCTTCTAGTCGTCTGCAGGACAGGTCCATTGAACTGTTATCCTGAATTCAGAGTCAAGTTGTTTTCTATACATTTGGCGTGGTCTCCCTGTGTTACTGTCAAACATACCGTGGTAATAATATATGCAAGTATGCAGTTTGTATTAAGTGCAATTGGTCAGAATTAGCGGAATGATTAACATATTGTAAACTAGGTAAAGCTTTACGCACTTTAGTAGTACACAAACAGGCAGCTGGTTCGATGATTGGGCTATATTTTATTATTTTCTAGAATATATATGACTCTAGAGCCATTTGACATGGTACTATACTCTTTAATACCAAACAAGGTTTTAAAATAAAATAAAGTAAAAAATATGCTATCATCAGGCCTAGGGTCTATTACATTGCAATGTAATACTATACTACTATTATTTTCCGTTCTATTACTATTTCTACTTCTGTTACATGCTGAAGGCAATGTAATATATTACTATTACATTTCAAGCTATTACTATTACATTTTCCATCATAACTATTTTCTTTTGATTAAGCATTTAACATACTTCATCACTTACATAGATTTAAATTAACTGATGGGTGTATAATTAATTAAATTACAATTAACTCATAAATTTCCCAATAAATTAAACTTACACAATTCCAGTCAGATGTGGAAGTTTCATATAGTCATTCGAATGAAATAGAAAAAAAGCAATGTCACTGTCACATAACACATTCTGATTATCCCACAGTAGACCCATACTGCTCGGCTGCTGCTTGGTGGACAGTTAATTATTGGCTCAACGATAGGATGTTTTCCACACTTTTGGTCAATAGTGTACAAGCTAACTAACAACTGAGCAAAGCTCAGAAAAGTTGGTATAAGCCCCTGTATTTTGTTCAAACATTACCCAGTATGGCAGGCTGGTAGCTAGGGTTGGGAGATAGCAATGACTGATTGATTGTTTCAGATGTTAAAGTCTGTTTAGTGCTGGAAGCCTAGAACCCTTATCCTGCTTCAGTGAATGAATGAATAGGCTTGTGTGAAAAGGATAGATGGCTGGTGGACCTGGCTTCAAATGACCAATTAGCCAAGCAGCAGTCACACTGTCACAGTGTCTCCTGCTAATAGTGCTAAAGTTCATTGACTGTCATGATTCTGATACTAAACCATTTTATCACCACTGTTGGGAAATAAATAAATAAAACTGCATGTGAAAGACTGAACATATGTTCAGTCTATGATGCTTGTCCACTTTCTCTTACAGCACTTTAGCATGTGTGCACACACACCAAGTCTACAAGCCTTGAAGAGAGGGTCGGCTCGTACTCGGAAAAAGAAAAAAGAAGAAGAAATACAGAATTTTTTGGTCTTATTAGTTTCAATGAAATTGAATTTTGGTGTGATTATAATAGCAAAGTAATAGCTCAATTACTATTACTCTGCTTTGTATTACTATTACATTGCATTCTGTTCTATCCATTACTATTACCATTGCTATTGAACTTGAACAATAACAATGAACTTGAACAATAATTGTAACTATATTACTATTACATATTACTATTACCCCATGGCCCATGCAGGCCTTAATAGGATCACTGATTGGCCCTCTGCTATTTGTGATCTTTATAAATGATTTACCAGAAGAGCTCTGAGCTATTCCTATTCGCAGATGATATGAAGCTCTTCCATGCAATCTACACTGAAGAGGACTGCACAAGTTTGCAACAAGATCTAATCCTTGCCGAACAATGGACAAACACATCACTCTTAAAATTTCACCCAAATAAATGCAGCCATATGAGAATCGGACTATCACGCATAAGAAATGACGGATACACACTGGGACCTGAACACATAACAATCACAAGCACAGACAAGGTGAAAGATATCAGAGTCCCTTTCGATTTATCGCTTAACTCTGAGGCACATGTCAGAAAAAATAAATAAAGCCAATTCGCTTATGGGGATAATTTGCCAAACTTTCGATCACATGGATGAGCAGTGTTTTTCTACAATTTTGAAGTCTCTTATCTGCCCACATATCGAATATGCTAATCAAATACGGTCTCCACACCTAAAGAAGCATATCACATCTCTTGAAAATGTTCAATGTAGAGCAACCAAATTAATTCCTGGTTTCAAAGACATTGAGTATAAAGAACGTTTACGGAAACTGAAATTACCAACTTTAGCATACCGTCGCCTCAGAGGAGACATGATTGAACTATATAAAATCCTAACAGAGAAATATGATGCAGCTGTCTCATCCAATTTTGTGACACTGAGGGTCAATGAATCAGATATGAGAGGGCACCACCTAAAAATATTTAAAGAAAGATGTCGATTAAACATAAAAAATACTCATTTATACACCGATGCACAGATGTATGGAACAGCCTCCCACAGTCTGTGGTAAGGGCTCCATCGGTACAATCCTTTGAGAGGAAAATAGACAAGTTGTGGCAAAATCATCCAATCAAACTAGATTACACTGCCCCACCCCTATCCTGGAATCCGTCAGACGCATGCGCTCAATCTGAACTGACGACAAATGCGAGAGCTGGCATACATACATACATACATATCCAGATCCTCTTCGGTCTTCAGGCAAAATCTGCCTATGTACCGTTCTTGACTAGCCTTAGTGTGGCTTTGTAGTCATGTTTGACTGTCTGGTTTCGCCAGTGTTTTTTCTAGTCGATTTTTAAGTGTATTTACTGATGGTGCAGTGACGACGGTGTCCGGAAGTGAATTCCAAATATTAATGACTCTCTGGCTAAGGAAATGCCTCCTTAATTCCCGTTTACTCGGGTCCTTGAACAACTTTACAGAATGACCCCATGTGCCTTCGCATAAGTCTTTGTTAAACATATCGTGCGAAAAGGTAAAAATGCCATGCAAGTATTTATACACATCAATAATATATCCTCGTAAAGACGATAGGTCAGTGTTGGTAAATTTAATGCCTTTAATCTAGATTCATAATCTAAATGTCTCAGTACTGGGACCATCCTAGTAACTCTTCTCTGGACAGCCTCCAGAGCATCAATATCATGCTGATACTGCGGTGACCAGACTACCACACCGTATTCCAAAGTAGGACGGACTAGTCCCTTATATAGATGTAGAAAGGTTGTCATATCCAAGTATTGATATGTTCGTCGTATTACACCCAGCAATATATTTGTTTTTGACACTGCCTGCTGTACCTGTTGTGTAAATTTTAACTGGTCATCAACTAGGATGCCCAGGTCTTTCTCTACATGGCTACACTCCAGAGGATTTGCACCTGTTTCTGTTGTCAAAGTATAAGTAAATGCTGGGTGCCCATGTCCAATTCTTAGAATTTGCATTTATCTGGGTGAAATTGTAACTGCCAATTTTCAGCCCAGTCTTGTAATCTGTCTATGTTTTTCTGTAGATTTATACAATCTCGCCTCGTTGAAATGTTGGCACAAGAGGCAGTACAGCCTAATAGCCAGAAGAAGACCTGTAAGAATTACGAAGCCGAAGAATTATGGCCTTCGTAATATTACACCGACTTTATATGCACAAAGACTGCCAAATCACCGTCAATAGACAATACGTTATGTATGACGACATTAATCTGCATACCTGATCTAACCCAGTTGACGGTGCACTCTTTCTGTGTTCTGCTTTCTAGAGTTTATTGTGTCAAACTCGAGTCAAGGACTTCTATACGACTAGTCGGATTACGGCTACGACCCTACACTGTCGGGGTTTCTCAAATTGTGAACGACTCAGCCAAAGTTGCAGTGTCTGTCATTCTCAGAACCATTAACTCAAAGACATTCCACGAAAAGTACACATTTACCTTGACTTATCCGACAAATGAATAGCTCTTCTCATTCCCGCGTAACAACGGCACTACGACTACCTGTTTACTTTGTAAGCCTCGTGACAATGTTTATTTTGGAGCCTGTTTTGTGGCGTCATCTGTGAACGAATAATTTCAACACCAGATACGAACGCCATCTAGCGAATATAATAATTGCGCGAAAGTGCTATGGGGAGACCGGGGCTGCCGCTAGTTGTAACGAAGTATATTTCAGGATTGCGGTTCGAATTTTTACCCGAGCGAAACATTTTTAATACCAACGAAGCCGCAAATATATCCCGCAGGTCTCCTAAAGTGTTACAAATGCGTGTGTGTGTGTGTGTGTGTGTGTGTGTGTGTGTGTGTGTGTGTGTGTGTGTGTGTGTGTGTGTGTGTGTGTGTGTGTGTGTGTGTGTGTGTGTGTATATATATATATATATATATATATATATATATATATATATATATATATATATATATATATAAATATAAAAATATATATATATATATATATATATATATATATATATATATATATATATATATATATATATATATATATATTATATAAATAAATATGTGTGTGTGTGTGTGTGTGTGTGTGTGTGTGTGTGTGTGTGTGTGTGTGTGTGTGTTCCAGTTGTAAACAGTTGGATTGGTATGCTATGGAGGATAAGCAAGCTTAAACAGGTGGGTTTTTAGTTTACGACGAAATGTTGTTATTTTAGTTTACGACGAAATGTTGTTATATTTCTTACAGGGTCGGTGCAGCAACTAAAAAAGCTTTAGTTCCGACATTTGTCTTGAACTGATCGAAGCTGTCTTGCAGGAGTGAGCAAATAATCAGAAATTGACCGATCCCCTACTGGAGCACACAATGTAATGGACAGAATCACGTTAATTACAAAACGGTTATTAGTCGTCATCCGATTCACAATGGATGACACTTTCCCAATATTTTGCAACTTGCCGTAGCACCATCTCATTCACAACACCTGTGACTACGTTAAAATATACCCAAAACACTGCTTGACGGCCTATGTAACAACTAGAGTATATATTCATGATTAGGACAACCAAAGAAGAACAGCATAGGTTAAGTCGTGCACACAAACCCTTTGCAAGTAGACCAGCGACAGCTTAACAAATTACAATTTTTTCTTTAAAATGGAGCCGCTTTGTACCTTTTCAACAGATCCACGCGGCTTAAAACTATTGACGAACACACTGCTACCTTACGAAATAGTTTGCATTAGTAGTTTTGTCTGTATTACGTCTGTTACAAGGTACACGTGTTACAACCAGCCCCGGTCTCCCCTCTAACAACCCGTAACAAAATAGTACGCCTGAAGAGTGTGGTCGTGTAAACGCGGTGCAAATTTTTTTTAAAGCAAGAACGATCACGTTAGAATGAAATTACTCCAAGGGTGTCATATTATGACATCGTGAATATTGATCTCGATAAAATATACACCACAGACACCTTTCTGATTCGACAGATTAAAGTAGTGCTAACAGTAAAACGTAAAAACACGTATAAGAAAAGATTGGGTATGTTTTAAACAACAGCTACACTGTAAACGCATGAAGCATATGTTACAATATGTTACAATATGTTACAATATTTGTGTCTGGTTTACCGGGTACTTTTTGCGACCATCACCGCTTTATCCAGTGACGTATTTAGGATCTCGCAAAGGAGCAGGCCAAATGCGGGGGGTAAACAGTCACTAATTTGGTTCACCATGCTGCCGTGTAGTGGCGCCACAGGTTACACACGGGGGCATTGGATCACGATCCCACGGCCCATTTGGCTTACATTTTGGATTTGTTTCATATGTAAAATGTTGCGGCACTAAAAGGTAGCACGGTAAACTGATGGGTTCCACACTATTAGAACCTTCATTGTCGATTATGTGACACTACCACTTTAATTGTACACAATAAAACCTGAATGTTTAACTATGTTACGGATACATCAACCGCACGTAATAATCTATTAGGAAAACCAATACCGCCTCCAAAAGAAATGTCGAAAACGCCTCATTAAAGCTCCATCCAACTGATTATGCCTATTAGGAATCGGGTTCATTAATTTTCAAATCTGTTGCGCGTGAATAGTTTAATTGCAGTCGGCTTAACGGTGCTTAATCAGTTCGGTTCTTTGCTAGTCTCATTTCAAATTAAGTTTGCGAAAAACTAAACCTACCTAGTTTCCAGTACAACATGCTAACTCATTTTGTACAAGTTTTGTTTTCAGTTTTTGTGCAATTATCAGACAAAGTGTTAAATTTGTTATGCTTGTTCAAGCATTTATTGAAGTGAAAATAGAAATGCTGAAAAATCACGATTTTGTTCCTTGGTGAAATTTCGTAACTTTGTCATATGATCGGCGAAAGGATGGAGGTCACGCCCGTGATCAGCATTGACCCACACAGTGTTTACCATTTTGGATATCCACTAGTTTGATCCTTACCAGATCTGACGACTAAAGTTAATTGTTTCGATGATTTGAACAAAAATAGGCATTTTTTATTAAATCGACTGCGGATGTTACATAAACTATTTACACACTGCATATTTGGACACCGACGAACCAGATTTGCGATAGGCTAAATCAGTTGAGGAACCAGTTTTAATAGAACTTGCGAAAGTGTGAATACGTTCGTGTGATTGCGCATTATTTTCGACTGGGACCAGTCAAAAATAATGTCATAATCTGTCCGACAATTTCAACAACACCAAATAACACATCTGCACAGCCGAGTTAGATCAGTTCAATTGTTCGTGATATGGTTCTGAAACGAGACAGTAGAAAAACTCGAATTGAGAAGGAACCTATAATTACGAGGTGCACCGGCGATGCGTGGGATTGGAGGAGCTACGAGCGAACGAACCAAGCGTCTACTTACCTGTCGAGCTGACGAAGTGGTTAGTGAACGTCGCGACGCTGACCTTATCAGAGCGGCCGCTACGTGGGGCGAGGAGGCGATGCGTGTGCAAAGACACGCACTGACGAGTGGCGGGCGGGCGACGGAATTCAAGTGGTTGGTATATAACTATCAAATCGAAGGTCTTCTTGACGATTGTTTACTCGCATTTATAATTTTACCGCTCAATGCATCGTAGTGGTGTTATCAACAGGTGGCGCTGCTTCGGGCCAGGGCTATTTAATTCTATTATAGACTAAGCAGCTGGTTCTCTTAAGCCGGGCGCATTTTAAAACTCCACCCTCAACTGATTTAGCCTATCGTGAATTCTGCTGGTTTATGTCCTAACATGTAGTGTGTGAACAGTTTAAGTAATAGCAGCAGTTCGGTCTACTAAGAAAATTGTGTATTTAAAAAAAATCATCGAAAGAATTAACTTTAGTCGTAGGATCTGGTAAGGTTCAAGGTAAAGGATATCCAAAACTGTAAACACTTTATGGGGTCAAGGCTGATTATGGGCGTAATTTCCATCCTCTCGCCGATTACATGATAGAGTTATGACACTTTCACCAAGGACGATATTCGTGAGTTTTCAGCGTCTGATGATTCCACAAAAACTACACACAAGTTGCACAAACAAGCTAGCATGTCGCAGTGGGTATTGGGTATGTTCGAATTTTCACAAAATGAATTTGAAATGAGACGAGCCAAAACATTTAATTGAGGAGGAGCCTTTAAACAGCGGGAACAGGGAATGATTCCGAACCAGCCAATATATTTGATTCTTCTGAACGGCTGATTCAGTTATTCCCGATTCTGTTAAGCGAAGTCCACTGTAACGTCACGAAAACTGGACGCTGTGTTGTCCGTGCTGGCCAGCTATGGGAATAACTGTTACTTCTCGCAAGGTAATTCTTAAACCACTGTAATTTATTTGCAGCAAACAGACGAACGTAACGGATGAACAACATTGTGGACATCTGTGCACTATTCTGTATAAATAACGGGAATAACGTTGCTTGGTATAAAAAGCGACATGCGCACAATGAAACTGGGTCACGTCCGGGTGAACCGTGACCTTTTCTGTTTTCGTGACTCGAGGCACTCGCTTATTGTTCTGCTATTGCCATAAGACATACGTTGTCCATCGACTGCAGGATGTGGCCCTCAGTGTCTATGACTGTTGTTGTCTAAAGTGCTCCTGCGTAGTTGACCGACTCTTCTCTGTCGTCTTAATGTTTATGTGACATGTGTTTGGGATTTTTTCTTTTAGTTTGATATTCTGCATATTTCTTTCCACGGTCCTTTGTGTTGATCGTAACGTATTTTTCAACTTTTCGTCATTGACCGTGTTTGGCATGGATGCTGTGTACTAGTGTAGTTGGTAGGGTGTATTTATTAAAACTGACATTTGTTTGACCGTATACCTAGTCACTTTGAATGTTTCTACTCGAAAATCATATGTGCATTGCATGCTAAGCGGTAAGGTTTATATTCATAATAAAATATTATCTCAGAAGCAAATGATTGGGTTCGGACAATTACAATAATGGCTTCAAAGGAAGTTCTTAACCAAGGCATGCCACTGGATTCCCTAAGTACTGTGTATGCACGCATGTTGAAGTAACAGCAAAATGTTCGTTCGTTGTTCTTTGACCCTTCAATACTTATTGCACAGATACCGGCTTCAACGACTGTCCCTAACTGACGCATCAGCTTAAATTGTCAGCAATATCAAAGATAAAACGAACACGAGATATATCGCACGTGTGGTCTGTCTTGTTTAAACTCGTCTTCTCTTGTGTGATTCACACCGGGACGGATCCAGGATTGTATGGATACATGGATTTTGTTGGAGAAATAGGGGATAAAATGTGCCTAAACTGTTTGCCCATGTAAAATGTCGAGAATCAGGTTAATGATTTCATTCAAATCCCTAACTGAGCTGTATCCTACACGATAAAGGTAATCATGGACTTATTTACATGTACAAATTATTGGTGCAAATGTACACATATAGAAACGCTATTGTCAATTCAAACACGCGTGCATTGGAAGCGAGGGAACGAGGCATGTGGATGTCTTCTAGTTCGGCAGAATTGTTAATCTCCTGTTTACCTTGAATCAGATCCTCCACTTTATCTGTAAAACTTACGAAATATGTTCATGATTTGGTCAGATTAAGAAGAAACATGATAAAACAATACATTTTACAGATTGGTTATATGAGAGCGCCGTAACGTGTTAGCCGTGACTGTGCACCGTCCTTACGGTTCGTGGACATGTAGTCGTCGTAGGCGACTATCCCATGACTGTCCTCGTGATCTGGCGACAGGGACAGGTGCCTCGTGATCTGGCGACATTTAGTGAAGTTGTCTTCCTGCATACGGTCGGTGTTACTTTAAGCACCTCTCAAAAATGTGTGTGCGTGCGTGCGTGCTTGCGTGTGTGTAACAACTTAGTTGTGTTGGTTGCACAAACAAATAAACAGCGTCTGAAGACGGATAACGCTTCAACAAATGGTCCCGATCAACGATTCGCTAAATTGTGTTCACGAAATATGTCCCGATCGTATCGAGTGGGTCGTAAGAGGAATTTAACAGATGACTACAAGCAATCACATGACGCAGTAGTATCAAACTCTTGACCCCGTAGGACTGCAGTGACTAGACAAGTGTTTACGAAGAAAGCGCAGGTATAATCAGTGGCTAACAATAGCAGCAAGGCAAAGCTTCTGGCATACCACACAAACGAACAGTGGTGGTTTCGATGTTTAACTTTTGATATACAGCTATGACCAAATGATCTGTTCAATATTGGATTGCTATGTGCAGTCGTACATAGGTAGGCATATTCTAATATATTCGGTGACGCCGACGAAGAAGCGATTCTCGATTAAAAAACATTTGTATGAATTGAGAGCGTCCTCGTAAAAACTCTCAAAACGCGAACGCCTCGTAACGTTCTGTTGTCTACAGTTGTGGTCAGGGCGTTTTTTAACATACAAAGTGGGGGGGGGGGGCAATGCCCCCCCAGCCCTTTCATTTGCCCCCCCAGTCAAACCAACTTGCCCCCCCCAATGCGTGCCCCCATTCTCCTTAACCAGCCCCTTGTATTAATGTAGGTCATAATTTGTATTCTTTTTGTTAGTGTGATTTAGTTAATTTTCATTGGTGGCAAAATCAAGAAAGTACCAAAGTTAAAGAAGGCAATATGTCTACAAAAGATCAATTTATTGATATGGCTCAGAGGGGAATCTTTTATTTTCAAAAAAGGCTTTATATTTCCTGTTCCACAACAAGATGCCAGGTTACTATTTTCATGTTACCATTTTCATGTTCGATGCGTCTCGAATGGTGAGGTTTACTTTCGACTCGAAAGTCGAAGAATAATGGCAATATCATGGACATAGGCAGTAGTACCCGAGTTATGGTGTGTTTATGTTAATGCATGCGACAGGAAGTGAGGAATGTAACAGCATCATAGCATTAACAGTGACGTATTGCCGAATGGCTTCTTCGTATAGTTCATGCGAAGAACTGAAAACGTGCGTTGGCATAGCCATACCATAGCCATAGAAATGTCTACTTATGACGTCAGTGTTCCGGTGTTAGAATAGCTAATGATTATGTATATGTAAATATGTGTACATGCATGCCCATTTGCTATTACCATTGGTCGAGAGCGAGCGGGCGGGGATTAACGATGTATCAACAACCTTTCAGTCAGCTGTTTTTTTTTTTCAAATAATAAATAAACCTGGCAAAGTGTGTGTAGTGTCCAACGAAAGCAATTGGAAACGTTTAACAAATATCACAAAATAATCACATTTTAATAATGATCCCTCTTGTAGTTAAGATGATACAAATATCACAACAGCCATAAACCTGTCAGGGTAGATTTTTATTGAGGCAGTAACCTAGCCAATTCATTCTCCGCATCTTTGAGAAATCTAAATTTTAAGCATGGTAACTCAAAGAAGCATATTGTATACATACTAAACAAATAGATTTTAAAATGTATGAGTAGTTGATAGTGGTCTACATGTGAGATGGAAAGTTGGCGGTCCGCAGGGACTTCAACTTTGGAAAATTGTTACTCAAAAGTTGGTGGTCCACATATTAACATAAAATGTAATCAACATTTGCACATGTCACTTTTGGAAGTACGTATTTTCTATATTTTGATTTGTTATGTACTTAGCCAACCATTTGATTGATAGACATGGTATGCATGTTTTGTATTATTCTCTTTTCTGCCTTAGTCCTATATCTTCAGTATATTTATGTCTAGAGTCTAGAGCATGTCGCCGATCGCATTGTAATTCCACTATAAAAGTGTTTCAAATAGACATGCTTTTCCTGAGTTAGTTATTACATTTAACCATCTAATTTGTCCAGGTCGATATCCTGGCAGTCATGCCTAAGAGAGACAGAAATGCAAAACGAAAAAAAGAAGAGCTATAGAAATCTGCCGCAAAATGGCATCGCCTAGACACAATTTTTTGACGCAGCCTGAATGACTCATTGCCAAAAATACCCACAATGCCGCCAGGGAACTATGCTCAGTCCGCTGCCATCACATCTGATGACACTCCCAAAGACAAAGGTGTACCACCAGTCATAGAGATTCTGCCTTCGTTGTGCTCTCGCCCGAGTACCAGTTCATCAAGCAGCCTTGATCCGTTCACTGCCATCACATCTGATGACACTCCCAAAGATAAAGGTGTACCACCAGTCACAGAGATACTGCCTTCGTCGTGTTCTCGCCCGATAGCCAGTTCATTAAGCAGCCATGATCCGTCCACTGGCATCACACCTGACCACACTCCTGGTGACAAAGATCACCACCTTACCCAGACACCTGGACAGGAAACCGACAACGCAACTTCAGGCCAGTAACCGTCAAGTTCCCGCACACCGACGAACAAAGGAATTCCGTTAATTATTGCAGATGTTGTAAACAAATTCCCCGAGCTTCGCTCATTTTCGGCAAAGAAATGTGGCCGAACAAGGGCTCACATTCTATGCACAACATGTTAGGAGTATGAGGAGATGGCAAAGAAAAGTTCTAAAAATGGCACTATAGCAATCGCAAGCGGCGTAAGGGCGGACTGTAGTGATAGGCTGGAAAGGGTCATTGACCATATGACCTCTGAACCGCACATAGCAGCAACAACGAGTGTGTTCGTCGTCAAGTATTCGCCAGAGAAGAACGGTGCCCCTTGACTACTGGAAGCGGTGAACAAAGCTTTCGATCTGACCGGAGGTAAAGACACGAAGCTCGTCGGTGTCACCACTGACGGCGAATCGGCAAACACTGGCAGACATGGTGGGTTATGGCGTTTGCTTGCTGACCAAGTGCAGAGAGGTCTGGCAACTTTCTGGTGTGTTGCTGACCGGTCGGACTTAGCCATTGAGTCGGTCGTCAACACCGTACCGGAGCTGGGCATGTGGAAGTCTAATCTACTGAGGCTCGTACGATTCTTCCGGACGCCGAGAAGGATGAAGATGTTGTCAGCGCAAGCCGGGAATGTCAAACAGTTCCCTCAGCACCACGATGTCAGGTTTGCCCAGAACGAGCTGCAGCTGGTGGATGCTGTGCTGAATAACCTACCAGCCTGCATTAAGGTGTGGGAACAGATGCAGGCACCAGAAAGTACCAGCGACGAAAGGAGAAGGCTGAAGCCAAAGGGTTTATGAGAATTTGGAAACACCAACAGAAATGGATAACCTCACTGATGGGCGACATCCTGGATATATTTGAAACACTCCAGAAGAAGTTGCAAAGGAGTGATTTGTTCATCAGCCATCTTCTCACTGTGACTGGCGCTGCCGTCAAGAAGTTGAGATTGATGAGGGATGGACCATTCCCGGGAAGAAGAGAGGAGAAAGAGAGTTGCCCAACCGATAGCACCAGTGAGGACACAGCGAAAGTCGAACCACCAGTTCGTTTGTACGAACCGCTGTAATGTACAAGCAATCAGGCTGGAGGTCGCGCAAGCATCCCACGAATACCTCTCTGAACGCATGCACCCGGAGCAGGAGGACATCATCAAAGACATGAAGGGGTTGGTGATGTCACGCAATCTGGGATCTTTCGTTAAGCATGGCGTGCGCGTCGTCAGGCGTCTTTTTCCAGACGAGGCATCTGACTTTACGGACGGGGCAGCCGAGCAATGGGATGTTCCTGCCTGATGGCTGTGATCTCGGTTGTAAGATGACTGTCAGATTGCGGCAACTTCTGCCAGTCACTACAGGTTCAGTTCAGAAGGTGTTGGCATCTCTGGCTTGCATGAGTCCACACTATATGCAGACCAAAAGAATCGTGAGCCATCACAACCTCGTTGTCGATAATCACCGCACCAGCATGGGTGAGAACACGAGAAACGCCCGCCTTATGGTAGCACTGAATGGTGTGGACACCGCCTACTTTGACCCTCGACCCGCTGTCGTCAAATTCCTGGAGAAGACCAGAAGAAGCGGGGCTCCAAATTGGGATATCTACGGGCAGCGTGAATTCGTTAGGAAATTCACCCGCGAAACGGGGCTCTTCTAGTAAAATTGAGACGACTGTCAAACGTACTGACTTGCAAGTTGCTAGAGACTTGTCATGTTTCTCTAACTACTATACATGTGTTTGTAATAAAACAAATTCTGGGATATTAATGTAACATTAATTTTATACCGAGATACAGTCGTCAGTGTGCAACCATATGGATAAAAGATACTGATTATATATATATATATATATATATATATATATATATATATATATATATATATATATATATATAATATATATATATATATATATATATATATATATATATATATATATATATATATATATATATATATATATAAGCTGCCCTTTTTAACCATTTGGAGTGCCCTTTTAGGACATTGCCCCCCCCAGTGAAAATTCTATAAAAAACGCCCTGGTTGTGGTTCACTGACTGGTCCAACTATTTGTGGTAAACACTCATGATAAAAAACTAAAACCAATATCCGGCTGTTATTGTGAATCACGTGTGCCACTTCAGACCGAGAAAGCATGTGAACGGGTGATACTGTTATTAATAACATAAACCTTGACGTGATTGGCACAACCGCACTCACAGTCACTAAGGTTGAAGAGGAAGGCTTCAGTCAAAGGTTTGAATTTGAAATTACAAATGTTGGTGTTCGTGACCTAAAAACAATTGTTTTAATAAAAAATAATCACGCCTACAAATCCCACGACTTCCCGACTGCAAAAAGTCGCCAAAGATAAGTTGGTAGACAGAACGCAAATTCGTGTGGGTGCCTGCCTGCGTGCGTACACATATCTGTACTCACGAACGCACGCACGTACGAACGCACGCACTCATGCACGCACGTATATGCGTGCGTTTGCGTGGGTCTGCGTGTGTGCGCGTTTATATCTCAATGGACAATTATTAACATTTCTTTACTGTAAATATCAAATATTTATTCTAGTTATGTACATTTACTACATAATACAAGTGTGCGTGCAGTCGTTCACGCAACGCGGTTCTCATTGCCGCACAGTGCCAATTAAAGGTTCTGTCAAGTGGCAGTTTGCGGTGCTTTTCCACAGTTGGTCGAGTGTCAGAAGGAAGCTGTCTTGGCGATGGCGGTTTTAAGTATTTTACATAAAAATAGCATGTCACAGACCACATTTAGGAGCCGTCCGTCATTACCCACATAAAGGGAATTTCCGAGCACTTTCACATAGGATACGTTACAACAGTTAATATCTTCTATATTAGTACAATAGATATTTCATTTCATGGCAATATACATTGGCTGACCGCTCGCGTATCACTACACTCACTATTCCGAAAAACGTAGTAACATTTCAAAATCAGGTTTGTCCAAAATTGAGGGGTATCAGCTTTGGTGCGTTTTTTTCTGAAACAAGTTTCACACAGAATGTGTGTTAGTAGAGGATACATGTGCTGTGAGGTTTTAAAGAAAATCGTAGGACAAATCTAGCAAGAATCCTAAGAAACGTTATAATTGCGGCCTATGGGAAAATCAAATGTGATCTGTCCACGGCAAATCGTTCTCTCTGGATCCCCGTGGAACTTGCAAGGAGATAAGAATGTTGTTTCATAAACGCACCAGGAGGCTCTCGCCGAAAGCCAGCTATATACGTAACGATAATCTCGTGCAGCGGTAATCTCACGCAGAGATAATCTAAAGTAAGTGTCGACTACAGCTAAGGTCTACGACTCTACCAATCAACAACTGCTTTCAACCGCAGCTGTGCAAACATGTTCTCAGTGCTTTTGACACTGACAATCTCTCTCTATTTGTGCCATCTGAAGCACCTTTCTCTAATACACTGAACATTTAACAACATCACATGACTGATATTGCTTGAACAGATTCTTTCACAAGTTCACTCGTTGTACATTACACATTGGTAGCCAAGTATTATATTGACAAATAAAAGCTACTGGTTGACAATGTTACACAGTTTAAGTAAATTTTGAATAATATTTTTGACCTAATAAGCCAGCATAATGAAATATTCCCAGGACTTATGACATCACCATATTTAAAAGTTGACGTTCGTGTGTTTGTCACATACATCAAAATATCAATGACTGTAATGCTATATACAGAGGGGTGTGGCAGGAAGTGGGGGTAGTGGTTGGTCCTACAAACTGGTGGGAAGTGGGAGATTGGCTTTACCAAGAAGTGGGATTGGTGGGAGGTGGACTCTCGAAATTGGTGGGAGGTGGGAGATTGGCCCCACAACCAGGTGGGAGGTGGGAGGTGGAGACCACTGCCACGCACCCTTTATACAATTCACGCTAAATGTATGAGCCAGTAGAAAACACTGCCGCGTCATCTAGTGAAACGATCGTCATCATAATCATGGTTCTGGTTAAAGCGGGCTAATTATTTTTAATGATTTATACCATAATTAATTACCATTGAACAATGGAACAAGCACAAACCGAGTTGACACTGATACAAACTTTTGAACACAATAAAACACCAACTCACGCTGTCTTATAATTAATATTATTTCCATATAATGTGGTGGAGAGAAGAAGAGGACTACTTTGTACTGCGTTGTAACACTTGCAAATGCCAGGTACAAAACTGGGTTATTCGCGCGGATCGTCCGCAAGTGTGCGGGAAGAACGACCAGGGCAAGTTAGAGTCGGGGCGGCGAGAGACGGAGCGGCGAGGGACGGAGTGGTGAGGAACGGAGAGGTGAGGGACGGAGATGTGAGGAACGGAGAGGCGAGGAACGGAGTGGTGAGATACGGAGAGGTGAGGGACGGAGATGTGAGGAACGGAGAGGTGAGGGACGGAGATGTGAGGAACGGAGAGGTGAGGGACGGAGTGGTGAGGGACGGAGATGTGAGGAACGGAGAGGTGAGGGACGGAGATGTGAGGAACGGAGAGGTGAGGGACGGAGTGGTGAGGGACGGAGTGGTGAGGGACGGAGAGGTCAGGGACGGAGATGTGAGGAACGGAGAGGTGAGGGACGGAGTGGTGAGATACGGAGAGGTGAGGGACGGAGAGGTGAGGAACGGAGAGGTGAGGGACGGAGATGTGAGGAACGGAGAGGTGAGGGACGGAGTGGTGAGATACGGAGAGGTGAGGGACGGAGAGGTGAGGAACGGAGAGGTGAGGGACGGAGAGGTGAGGGACGGAGCAGCGAGAGACGGAGCGGCGAGGGACGGTGTGGTGATAGACAGAGCGGCGAGGGGCGAAGAGGAGAGGGACGGAGCGGTAAGGGACGGGGCAGTGAGGGACGGAGTGGTGTGGGACGGAGTGGTGGGGACGGAGTGGTGTGGGACGGAGTGGTGAGAGACGGAGTGGTGATGGACGGAGTGGTGAGAGACAGGCGAGCACATACTGCCATGCCATCTGGTGAATATGGCACCTACCATCAATCGAGCATTACATTTATGTACATTTCAAAAACCATTCTGCCTGCAACATACATCATAATTGTATGTCCGAAAGTAACTCTTTCTATGATGAGTGATTTCCTAGAGTGGAAGTTGGAATCGCACATCCTCACTAGCCATGGGTGATAGTAGTACTACAATATTCCTGGCAGATCGACCTGTTGATACGTTGATTTGGCAGTTTGTCAGACGCCATATTCGGTTGTACGCGGAATCATTTGTACTTCGTCCCACCCTGTCTTAGCCGACGTTTTTCTAGGAATCAGACGCGCCTGCGCCCACATTTGAAATAGCTTTTCCAGGAAATGCCCGTCCGACTAGCCACGACGGGTCCACAAAAATTAGAGTTAAGTTCCCGTATGTAGGCCTCGTAAATTCGAGCTAGCAATCTGCCAGGGTATTAATGTAGTCAGACCTCTGGCGTCGAGGATGGAATCCTACGAAAATAAGTTTTTTTATTATGGAGGGGTGTGGCAGGGGCCCCAACCTGCCATATCCCACCGGTTTGTGGGGGCAACCTCCCATCGCCCACCGGTTTGTGGGGGCAACCTCCCATCTCCCATCGGTTTGTGGGGGCAACCTCCCATCTCCCACCAGTTTGTGGGGGCAACCTCCCATCTCCCAACGGTTTGTGGGGGCAACCTCCCATCTCCCACCGGTTTTTGGGGGCAACCTCCCATCTCCCACCAGTTTGTGGGGCAGTCTCCCACCAATCTCACTTCCCATATATTGTTTATGCAAACCTCCCATCAATTATTAGGACAAACCCCCCGCCCCCCCCACTTCCTGTCACACCCCCTCATAATCCGCCAGATGTGACTGAGACGCATTAAAAAGTTGCCACCAGGTGTCGCCAGCGAAACAGATCTCAGATAGTGCTGCTATCTGGTGCATTTTGAACATCACGATTTGGGGCGAGGTTTGGCGGGCGCGTATGTCCGGGTGTTCTTGTATGCCGTGGTGCGGTGAAGGGGGGGGGGGAGTGGGGGGAGGGGGCTAGTCATTCCGTTGCTCGACTGATCAATATTCGTAACCGTTTTCCTTCTGACGGTCGTGCGGACGGACAGTCCGGCGTCACGAGGCGTCACGAGGCGTCACGAGGCGTCACGAAGCGTCACGAGGCGTCACGAGGCGTCAGTGTAGTTGAACGAAATGTCCACTGACTGGTCAGTGGTGTTGACGATGGTTAGTGTTTCGAGCTGGTGTGTCCCCTCACTTCGTACTGTGCCTGCCACCATCGATGGTCGAGGGATGCTGTAGACAAGTTGATCACGATTATAACGATAATAACTATAACATTATAATAATGACAATAATATTATATTGATGAAAATCAGCAGCAGCAAGACTTATACAAGACTTATACAACGCCTAAATATTGGGGACCCAGTGTGTCCATAGGAACATAAGCAGAAGTGTGAATCATGAATGTATTAATATAAAGAAGGACTCCCATGAGCTTCACTACAAGCACCATAAAGTCCGCCCTAGGCTACCAACTGGCCGGTCCTAGTTGCCCAACTCGACAGTTGCGTTGCTTTCCCGACTTACGACTGGTGCGCTCACACACTGGTGCGCTCACACTAACAATGTCTTCCGACTCTCGCGCTCAGACTAGTGACTGACCAGTCGGCAGAGTCGGTAAATCCGCCAGCGCGCCGCCACGATCCTTGCGTCAAATACGCGAACTGCACGCGTGCCACCACGCTCCTAGCGGTTTTGTACAGCACTACATTCGCAAACGGGCAGAAATGGCGTCATTTTCGAAGCCTGTGTTAGATACGATTTCTCATGACGTCGCCGAAAACGGCTAAGGTTGAGAAAGTGTGGTCGACTGTGGACCAAACGACACATTCTTCATAGGACGAGCAAGATGCGTTTGGCAACCTGCTTCCAGTGCTCCGTGTTAACGCGTTATGCCAAACCGCCATGTTGAAGCCGCTCGGGTTGAGTTGGGAAAAGCTCTTACGTGTGCTCGTCGCGTTGAGTTGCGGTTCGCGCTCAGACTTACAAGATTAATGTTTTAATCGTCGTAGGAGTTCGGGTGTCAAGAGTGCTCAGACTAGCAACTAGGGCGTCGTAGTAGTCCGTTATTGGCGATATGACCTACTCTAGTCGTTAGAATCCATAGTCTGAGGCCGGCTTTACCCATATTAAATGTACATAAACATAAACATATCACGTTATTATTTATAATTAGTCATACAGACCTATATTACATATGTGAACTACGAATCAGTGCAGACATGCAACGAACACAATATAATAGAATAAAAAATAGATGTATGCGTAATAGGCGGGGGGGGGATCTTTCTAAAAAAAACGAACGGATTTTAGGGATCGGTTGTACACGTCTGGCAGCATTAGGAAGCGTTGCAAGACGGTGGGGGTTTCAAAAACGTCAAAAAATGGAGTGGCGTACTTTATGCATAGCACATTTGGTGGGAGATGGTGGATCCTGGATTTGGCCAAAGGAAGCATATTATGGTAGGGAGGACGTGCTAATCCATTTTTTGCTGCGCTGAGACAATTTTCAAAAACCTTTTTTGGCTGCGACTTAAATTCCGGTCGCGGGACTGGCTGGGAGACGATTGTCTTCAAACAGATCACTTAGGGGTAGGCATAGTTGACCACATTCTTGGGGGTTCACCAATCGAATTATATGATTAGTTTGGTCAAATGCTCCACGACGATGAATTAAACCGCTTCATCCTCCAGAAACAAACTATTTAAACGTTTGGCGTAAATTGTTCACTTCGCATGCATCGGTACGGACAGTCGGGGACGATGCAGGAAAGTTGACAGTCACTGGAGACCCTTAACGACCCACTAGAAATGGCTCAACCACGGGTTAAGGACCACTGCCTTAAACAATCTAAACGCGTGTCTGTATTGGGGTTTCAGCACAAGCGCATAGTCTTAATAATTCAATAGATGTCAAGGTTTCATACTTAACGCTTCTTGATTCGATATGTTGTGCCTAGTTACATTCGCTATATCATTTGTAAAATGTGGTTTATTGAGACATGCAGCCCTCCCATCCGGCATTTATTTATTTGGGTTAGTCACGAAATTATTAGTTCCGTGTTGCATGATCGAGTCGCAGTCATAGTCAGGCTATAAAATAAACTAAACCAAAGCAAACTAAGCTAAACTATGACCTTTGGTATGCCTACCACTCTGCTAAAATCAAGAATGACACAGGTAGGCAGTCCGTTAAAAGTAGGTTGAACACAATGCTTCGCGGAGCTGCATAATAAAGGCATGGCACATTTCATTTGCTTGCGACGTTTAACGTTTGCTTGCGACGTTAGAAAGCAACGTATTCGCTGGTAACGGTATAAATTTCGAACAGCGATTGTCCTGTGACGTAACTCGAATATATTGACCAATCAAGTGCGTCGATGTCATTACGCGATATCGGTGGTAACTTGTAGCAATCACTTGCTCGTTATATTTCGAAGACGTCGGGTGTGTTTCAAACGCGCTGCCGTTTCGGTTGTTTGAAGTCTCTTTGATGCAACCTTCCACTGAAGACTGAACTCGCTAAGTTCCAGACAATGGATCAAGATTATAATTGGTAAGTTTACCTAACATTTCCTGTTCTTCTGATCTAATACGTCACGAATACTTGCAAGTTGTCTGTTCGCGATAGCAAGCGATTCTGGTTATTGTTCGTCTGAGCTCGGCTCTCTGCGGCTGGAGATGTAGGCGCTATGGGAGTTTTATACATACATACATACATCCTCTTCAGCTCTTTTAGGCTTACAGCCTTTTAGCTGGTCTTTACTGTAGTTTGTGCACATGGTGGGAAGTTGTCATTATTTTATTATTAATGTGTTCATACCAATGTATAATATACACTTAGTTTGTGAAACATTTCCTACATCGTTGCATATTGTCAGAGCATAGATATTGTTATTGTTCTTGTAGACTAGTTGTTGACACACGTCACAACGAAGAGTGACCCGTGCTGTGGCCGAGGGCTACGACATCGCCAGCATGTCGCCCCCACGAAGAGTGACCCGTGCTGTGGCCGAGGGCTACGGCATCGCCAGCATGTCGCCACCATGAAGACAAACTTAAGCGGTGTCTGTCAACGACTACGGGTCCACAACAACTCCCAGAGTTCCTCGGGTCGGTGGAACACCTCGTTCGCGACTAGGCACTGAGCGTCAACATTATGACGTCGTCTTCAGGCGCAACAGATGATCACACGGCTACCGGAAGTGACGCGTGAAGGCACTGCACGGTTGTGGGTGTCCTGCAGGCAAGAGTCCCCGTCGGGAGGGACGCCCACTACTCCGAGGTAAGCTAAGCAAAGCCCTTCAAAGTTGATATAAACTAATTTACAAGTTTATGACGACATAAGCAGTTCTGGTTGTGTGCTCACGATGGCGATATCACCAG